>JAYESD010000006.1:107010796-107365149 GCA_036927565.1 Tuctoria greenei | reverse complement strand
TAGGATGATCCTATTCCCTCGTCTACGACATCGACTACTCCATCCTTGAGGCTCTTATCTATTAGGATGCCTACGTCATTCCTATTCCCGGTCGAGCCAGAATACCAAAACTTGAAATTGATATTCTCAACCTCTCTCGCCTTTTGACATGCTCATTTAGTCTCTTGTACACAAAAGATATTTACACGCCTCCTAATCGCAACGTCACTAACTCTCGAAGCTTTCCCGTCAAGGATCTTATATTCCAGCTACCCACCCGTTTTCTCGGCTAGCTTCTTTACCCTTCGCATCTGTCGAGTAAGATGCAAAGACTCTTACTCACTTAACACTACATCCGGGCGATGATGTAACGTGCCACAGTGGTGGCGATCCGGCCCTTGCCCACTTAACATCACATCCGGGTTCCGATATGGCGCGCCACTAAGGCGGTGATGACCCGGCCCTCGCTAACTTAACACCATTCCCGAGTTTCGGTATGGCGCGTTCGCTAAAAGGGTTACGCCCCAACGATTTTTCAATGGGTTTCATTTGCATGAGAATGGCTAAGTATAATTGCTGGCTCGCCAAGCCTATCACAACCCCTGCTCCTTTATCCGGGCTTGAGACCGGCTATGTCATTACAACATAAGCGGAGTTCACAGGAAAATTGTGCAATAAATATAAATCACTCCCCCCCTCCCAATTGATCCCCAAAAGAATGCTTGCAGTCAAATCCTCTATTAAGTATTAAATAAACTCTCCTGGATATTTATGTACAGAAAATAGGTCCTGTGAACTTTTCATACAAAATATTTCATAGCAATATCCCTTTTAAATTTCATTGTAAATGTATCATTATACCACTTCAGTTGCCAAATTGGCATCTCCCATCTGTGGTACCAAAGAGGAAAATCATGTCATTATAAAAATGGCAAACTCAAGAGTCAAGAAACATGTTCTTCTGTATCCCTAAACTGCATATTGTTATAATATAACTTAAAAGTAAAAACCTTTGATACTGGAGGGAGATAGTACAGGGAACATACAAGAGAACCAGAAAACAGTTCCATCTGAACCAAATATCGTTGCACACAACAATTTAAATCTATTCTTTTTATCTGTCAAATATTTTGAAACGCTATTGACGAAACCCAAATAAAAATGACATAGTGACCGCACATATCAAGGGCTGATAGTATTAGATTCAGATTAAAGATTGTAATAAAGCCAGACTAATTATGTCCTGGCTGGGTCATAATAGAGATAGAGTCATGAGTCATAATAGAATACAAGTCGGCTGTTTATTAGAGATAATTAAGAGTCCTTGGTCTGTAGGTTACAGAGTCCGAGTGTGATACAGTCTAGAGTCAGAGTCAATTTGTAATAAAGCTTTTTTTAGCCAGGTTCGGCAAGGAATCCCTCTGTTGAGGGGTCATGTAACGGCGGTTATATAAACTGTCGCTGTTAATCAATAAAGCAGTCAATTCTGGAAAAAAAAAGGTTGAGGAGGAAAGAACATTTATCTCTAGGCCCTGCCTGTTGAAGCGTTCTAGCAACGGCGTCGGCTCGCAGGAGTCTAGTTCGGAAGTTCCAGCACCACATCCATATAGTTTGTGTTCCAGCACCAAGAACAGCCACAACCTTGACAAGGGTTGTGACAATTTGGTATCAGCAGTCAACAGCGATCCAATGGCCGACAAGAACGACAAACGTTTTGACGTGCTCCAAGATCAGATCGGGAAGCTCTTCACAATGGTCACTGACCTCACCACGCAAATCAAGCAATTGGATTCTCTCCGGCGATCAAGGGCTGATCTTCACGACATCAAAGAACAACTTGCTGCTCACAGCATCGCCATCTCACGCTTGGAACACGGCAGCGGTACAAACCAGAAGACAAGTCCTAAGATGCCAAACACAAGCCATCTCTTGAAGAACAAAAGAAGAAAAATCCAACAACAGCAAGAAAATCAATGGAGATGATGAAGACCAGTCCATCAATGAAGAGGAGCTTGCCACGCTTGAAAAAGAGAAGAAACAGGGAGGAGGTGGCGGTGGAGACCCAGATGGCGGGTGGAGACCCGGTTGGTTGATCCTGACTCAGGTTTGGAAGGCCATAGTGGCAAAGATGCTAGGGAAATAGGTGGCGTCATTAAGAAGAATCAAGACAACGGCGTCGATTTCCACAGCAACTCCACAGGATCATCTTTCCTATATATGACGGCTCGGGTGATCCTCTACCTTGGCTGAACAAGTGCCAACAATTTTTCACGGGACAAGAAACCTAAGAAGAGGACAAGGTCTAGTATGCTTCACTATATCTTGAAGGTGCAGCAGACCTTTGGTACTATAGACTTGCAAGAGATAATGGGGCAAGTTGGGAACAATTCACCTCTTTTGTCAATCAATGTTTTGGTCCTCCACTTAGATCTAATGCAATTGAAGAGCTAGCAAAATTCAGCCAAGAAAGCTGAGTGGCTGAGTACCAGAAAAAATTCTTGCAGCTCTTGTGTCGCTGCGATTCTATGAAAACTCTCATGCAATGAACTTCTTCACAGCTGGACTACAAGAGCCACTACGAACAGATGTGGAGCTTCAAATGCCTGACAAACTAGAGGAAGCTATGAGTCTTGCACGTGTTTTTGAACGTCGCGGCACATTGATTTCAGAAAAGGAGACAAAATCAGCAAGTCTACAGATGACTTTCCAAGAGAAAACAGAGGTCACCGGAGCTCCTCAACGTGTCAAAGTCTTAACAAAAGAAGAGATGGCTGAATGTAGAGCAAAAAGTCTATGTTTCAATTGTGATGAAAAATTTTCTATGGAGCATAAGGACTGTCCAAGACTTTTCCGTCTTGCCCTTGTGTATGATAGTGGTGGCACATATATGCTCAATGAACATGAAGGTCCATAGTTAAGCTCGAGGGCAAGCCTTTCGCGGGGGGGGGGGGGGGGGGGGGGGGGGGGGGGGGGGGTAGATGTCACAGGCTGGTAGTATTAGATTCAGATTAGAGATTGTAATAAGCCAAACTAATTAGTCCTGGCTGGGTCATAATAGAGATAGTCATAAGTGTGTGATACAGTCAAAGTCAAAGTCAATTTGTAATAAGGCTTCCCTGTTTTCAAGTCGTCGACTAGTCGTCCGGTCGGTCTCGGAAGGGCCGACTGAGGCCTCCGACTCGACTTTCACGGCAAGTCGCCCGACTTGCCGTCGACTTGACTTTTCCAGTCGACTAGTCGTCGACTTGTGTCTTTAAGTCGGGCGACTTGCGACCTTCTCAGCCCAGACCAGCCCACAGACTAAGGCCCATTAGGAATATGAACCCTAAAAATCCTCTCTGACTCCCTCTCTGCCCGACCCTCTCCCCGACATCGACTCCACTCCTGCACCTGGCCCGCCCGCCCCCTCCTCCGCCGGCAGTCCCCCTCCTCCGCCGGCCGCCCCCCCCCCCTGCAGCGCCTCCTGCGCCGGCAGCCCCCTCCTCCCTCCGCCGGCAGCCGCCCCCCCCTCCTCCGCCGGTAGCCCCCCCCTCTCCAACGCCTCCTGCGCCGGCAACCCCCCCCCCCCCTTCCGTCGGCAGCCCCCCCCCCCCCCCTGTGCAGGCAGCCCCCCCTCTCCAGCGCCCTCTCTTTCCAGCACTATGTCTGCCTCTGGAACTGAAATTGGAAGTCAGCCTCAGCCTCAAGGCGATTTAGCAAGGGGGCAAAATTATGATCCAACTAAGATCCCAAGCGCAAGCGAAGTCAAAGGATCCAGCATGGAAGTACTGTTATTGGCCTGATTTGAACAAAAAAGATGTTGTGAAGTGCATTCTTGTGGTAAAACTGTTCATGCAGGTGTTAGGAGGTTGAAGCAGCACCTTATTGGTGGTCATGGTGATGTTTCTAAGTGCCCAAAGACAACATCAGCCATCAGCAAAGAGATGCATGAGTATTTGAAGAAGAATGCTCGACAAAAGCCTCTTGATCTTGATGATGATAAAGAGGGGGGAAAAGACGATGAGTTGAAGAAATTGCAGAGGGTGAGAGCAGAGCATCTCATTCAATTATTCAAATTCAACCCAGTTCTGGAACAGCACTCAAGAGAAGACTCTCAGCTGAAGCAAGCCAAAGTAATCAACCTGTGAGTAAGTCTTCTAGGTCAATTGCATCTATGCTTCGCAAAGCACCTGAAGAGGTGGTTCGTGAAAGACATTGTAAGAGCAACACTCAAACTACACTGCCTAGAAAGAGCAAGGAGGAAAAGGAAGCAACTGATATGTATGTTGCTGATTTTATTTATGACTCTGATTTACCACTTCATGTTATCAACTCAAGGTCCTTTGAAGTCATGCTTGAGGCGGTTGGGCAATATGGTCCAGGGTATGTGAAGCCTTCATATCATGAGGTTAGGGTGCCATTGCTTGAGAAGGCAAAGAAGAGCGTAGATGAGATAAAAAAGACTCATGAGTTAGCTTGGGCTGAGTTTGGTTGCACACTTATGTCTGATGGTTGGACAGATAGGAGGGGACGACACTTAATCAACTTCCTTGTCAATAGTCCAGCTGGCACATTTTTTTTGGAGTCTGTTAATGCCTCAAGTGAGACAGCAGATGCTCAGATGTTAGCAGCACTACTTGAGAAAAGAATTGATGCCATAGGTAGAGATAAGGTAGTACAAATTGTTACAGATAATGGGGCTAACTTCAAGGCTGCTGGAAGGCTTTTAGAAAGAAGGATTCCTCACTTGTTTTGGACCCCATGTGCTGCTCACTATTTGGATCTCATGCTTGAGGACATTGGGAAAATTGTAGAGTTCAAGAGATGCATTTCACGTGCTCGCCAAGTGACAACTTTCATATATAGGCATGGCAAGCTTCTTGATGCCACGAGGGAGAAGATAGGGGGTGATTTAGTGAGACCTGCAGTTACAAGATTTTCTACAGCTTTTCTTACTCTTCAGTCCATATTCAAGCATAAGCAAGCTTTGAGATGTCTGTTTGTTAGTGAGGATTGGACTAGGTCCAAGCTATCAAGCACAGAAGCAGGAAAGAAGGTCACAGAAATACTTCTTTCTACAAATTTTTGGAACTCAGTCCAAGATTGTATTCGAGCATCACAACCACTTCTCATTGTGTTGCGAATTGTTGATGGTGATGAAAAGCCAGCCATGCCATAGGTTGCCACAGCCATGGATATGGCAAAAACAAAGATCACTTCGGGTTTTGAAGGTAGAGAGCTTATGAAGAAGTTGCTTGCCATTATTAACCGGAGGTGGCAAGATCAAATGGAGGTGAAGTTATATGGGGCTGCATTGTTCTTAAATCCGAATAAGTTTTTCGAACTTCAAAGAAATGGATCCAACTAAAAGGGAATTGGGTAAGATGAGGGCTGCATTCAATGATGTGCTATGCAAGATGGTTATAGATGATGAACTTCAATATGTAATCAGTAAACAAGCTGATGAGTACATGAACATGGCTGGCCCTGCCTTCTCATCACCATTGGCAATTAGAGAACACCAAAAAAAGAGCCCCAGTAAGTTTTCAATTTCAGTTTCTAATTCAGTTTTTTTATTTCAGTTTTTATTTTAGTTTCTAATTCAGTTTTTTTATTTCAGTTTCTAATTCAGTTTTTTATTTCAGTTTCTAATTCAGTTTTTTATTTCAGTTTCTAATTCAGTTTCTAATTCAGTTTTTTATTTCAGTTTCTAATTCATTTTCACTTAAAACTAAAGAGTTTCTTTTCCTCTCTTTTCTAGTTCGTTGGTGGGATGCATATGGTGGCCTTGCATTTGAGATTCAATCCTTTGCAAAGCGCATTGTTAGCCTTTGTTGTTCCGCTTCAGGATGCGAGCGCAATTGGAGCACTTTCGAATTTGTAAGTACAAAATTTGTCATTTCAGTTTCTCTAGTGTTAATTGATTTTAGCTAGTCGGCAGCACCACTAATTCATTATTTATCACATAGATTCATACCAAAAAAAGGAATAGATTGGAGCACCAGAGGTTAAACAATTTGGTTTATATCCAATAAAATAGAAAGATGGCAGCTAGGTTCCAGAGATTACGTGAGGAGGGAAATATTGGTAACCCTTTACTTTTAGAGAATTTCCAATGGGACAATGAGTGGGTGGACAATCAAAATGAAACAGTGAGAGAAGGGGATGATCTTGCATGGGCTCATGTAGATGAGGCAACCGGTGCTTCTACTTCACTTCAAGGTCGCGACTTCCTAAGAAGAGCCCGTATTGAGTCTGTTTATTCAAGGCGTGGGCGTGGTACAGCTGCTGCTACATAGGATGAGGGGATTATGGAAGAGGAAGAGCAAGGCAATGAGGGCAATGAACAAGGTGATAAAGAGTATATGCCTAATGATGATGAAGAAGTGGATGACTTTGGTGAATCCTCACATAACAGCCCTATTCAAGCTGGTGGTGAAGAAAATGCAATGGATGATATTGATTTCGGAGATATTTAAACTACCTTCTATCTATCTAGATTCTAGCAGCTGCTGCAACTTAGCTTTCTATTTGAACTATATGTGACTGTTATGAACTTATGAGTTTGACTTATGTGGCTGATTGGTTTCTGTCTTTCCGAAGTGAATTTGGTTCAGATTCATCCTTCAAATGAGGTAAATCATGCCCTTCCTTTGACCTGGATGCTAGTTATTTGAGTTTGATTCAGTTTCAGCCTACAAATGAGGTAAATCATGCTCTTTTCTTTGAACTAGATGTTGTTTTTTTAATTTGACTATATTGTTTATATGAAGCCACTATATAGGCAAAACAGCCACTATATTTGGCAAGTCAACGACTAGTCGACTGACTTACCGACTAGTCACCAAGTCGGTACCTTGTCGACTCGACTCGACTTACCAACTTGAAAACACTGTAAGGCTTTTTAGCCGTGTTTGGTGAGGAATCCCGAAGAGTCTGTTGAGGGGTCATGTAATAGTGGTTATATAAATTGCCTCTCTGTTAATCAATAAAGCAGTCAATTCTGAAAAGAAAGGTTGAGAAGGAAAGAACATCTATCTCTAGGCCCTGCCTGTTGGCACATTTCAGCAACGGCGCCGGCTTGCAAAGTCTAGTTCAGCGAGTTCCAGCACCACATCCATATCGTTTGCGTTCCAGCACCAAGAACAGCCGCAACCTTGAGTAGGGTTGTGACAGCACATAAACACATTTTTGTCCAATGTTGCTCACATTGCAACTCCCCTTTACAGAATACAAGGGCATCATGATAACAAAATAAACCAGCAGTATATTTTCGAGAATCAAGGATCATCTGTAATAATGGACAATCTTTAGAGGCACAATGTATTCTTGCAATTATGAGTTGCATAGTACTACAGGCATGCTCTCACAGACGTTCTTGGGAACGCCGCCGAACCAGCCGCTTGATCACCAGCGCCGGCGCTGGACGTCGTCGATGAACAGAGGCAGAGGTAGAAGAGACAAGTTCTCTTGGACTAATTCTTTCTTGACTAATTTGTTCTACTCAAGGTTCATTAGTCGTCTAGTTGACCCTAGTCGCTTAAGGGCTGACTAGGGCGACTAGATCGATTAGTCGTCGACTAAGGCGATTAGTCGACCCTAGTCGACCACCTAGTCGCTCCTAGTCATCCTGGATATTTTAGACGACATTTCTAGTCGACACTATATATATATATGTCAACATATATATAGTACATACACACATATATGTAGTTTATGATACCAGGAATAGCGCATTGAGAGTAAAACTTGTGTCCTGACCACGATCAGTATCAGTACAAATTCTTCAGTTAAAAAATTACAGTAATGCAGTATCGATCTGTTTATCAGACCTAACCAAAGTACAGAGGACTCATTGAGGTATTAGACAGAGAAGCTCAACAATAAAAGTGGAAGGGGAGCTGCAAGAACAGAGAGAGAGGAGCTCACTCATGGCAAGGAACAGAGGTGGGAAGAGCTCATCTTGCTGGCAGAGGCGGACGGTGGTTGTGCTAAATCGGCAACGTGGGCCCGGGTGCCGGCAACGTGGGACCAATACTTTAAAGCCCAGACAGCCCAATATGCGCCCAACCATCCATTTTTGATCTAAGGGGTACCAACAATCCAGTCCTATTTAACCCTAATACTCCCTTGCCCCCCAGTTCGCCCGTGCCCGACATTCTTCATCCAGATACCGCGGCGCTGGTTGTTCGGATGTCCTCCTCCTACGCTGGTTGCGAGCCACCCCGCCGCCGGCGTCTCTAGCGCGAGCTGCGCCCCCTCCCTCTCCGCCGCCTCCCCACCCCTCCTCCTCCCCCTCCCCACCCCTCGTCCTCCCCCCTCCTCCATCCCCTCCTGAAACCAGATCATCCGATCGGCAGGAGCCTCTAATCGCCCGACTAGTCGCCCTGCTCGGACGACTAGGTTCGTGATCGGGCTAGTCGGGTAGGACACCCTAATCGAGCTCCATGGAGCGATAAGGCCGACTAATTGTGATTAGTCGGACGACTAATAAACACTGGTTCTACTTCGGCCACAATATATAGCTAGTCTGCAGGTTCCATTAAAGAAACTAGGACTCTTACCTCTATGAATAATCCGAACTCTTATCTCTAATATGGAAACTAATTTTTTTATTCTTTATCTCTAACTTAAACCATGGAAACTAATAATCTATTTATCTTCAACTAATCTACCCTGGCGTTTTCCAATGGTCGGCCCACCATCTGCACGTGACATATCTCCCTCCCTTATGAAAAGCTAGTCCTCGAGCTTGGATGAAGATGTCGCTCCTGTGCTTGATCGGCCTCCGGGGGACGTCTTCCATAGAACAGAACATAGGAAGAGCATGACGGCGTTGATTGCTTTTTCTTATTCACATCGCTTCCTGATTGGCCGCTCCTAATGCTTGAATCATCTGAGTTCGCAGATGCTGTCTTCTTAAAGTTTTTAATTGCAACACCATATTTTGTGACGGCTTCCTCAGTTTGAGCTTCTCTGCCTCCGGTGCTTTGCAGACCAATGACGACACATTTGTTCTGTTCCAATGCCTCCATAGCTACTCTCACAACAGCAGGTCCCTTTGCAGACAAGCACATATGCCCGAAGAAACGCTGATGGCTGGCCCAATACAGCCGCCATATTTGACTTGAATTGCTTCTCAGTTCAGCCCATACTTCAGCAGCCCTCGTGTACATGATCAGCACAGGATCCAGGGTGGAATTCGACTCATCCCGAGGAATCAGGACGAATCGAGCAGAGGCTGATGAGATCCCACCACACTGGGGTGGATCTTGGCAACTTCGGGAAAGGGCCAGATGGAGACAGCGAGGAGGGTGTAGGAGGACGCTCCAGAGCTGGCAGATCTGACGTCTGGGTCGCCGGCAGCATCGAAGACGAACGCGACAGTGTCGGGTGACCCTGGGCCTAGGCCTGGGGCGGCCTGGTGCGGCTGAGCCCACCAGGGGCGCGCGCGCCCAGGCGGGGCCCACCTCCCTGGTGTGGTCAGTTAAGATAGAGTCCAGAAATTAGAAATTCTGTTTAGAGTCCTATTCAGTTAGAGATAGAATAAGAGTTGTAAGGGGTTGGGACTCTCCCAAAAACCCCCCTATATAAACAGGGCTGCGCCCTCCCCTGTACCAGCACCTCATTAGAAAATAATACAAGTTTTCCACCAGACCAGGCCTCCCCACGGGAGAACCTGATCTAGCCGAGTTCCCTAACTCGCCTAGATCAGGGTTTCGCATCTGTTCCAGCAGGAACACGGCGAGTTCTTCTCTGTTCCCTTCTTCTCCAATCTGATCAGCACCAGGGGTGCCTTCTACTCTCTCTGTCCTCTCTGTTCTGCACGCAGGATCTCCCTGTCCTGAACTGCACCGTAGAACAGATCTGTTCTGACCGAACAGACCTGGTCCGCAAAGCTGCAGAGCTAGGAACAGGGCTGAACAGGCCGGATTTCCAACATTCGTGGCATCAGAGCCATGTCGACCTCTCCCCCAAGCAGCGGCAGCGTCACCGGCAACGGCGGCAAGATCACGACGACGACCTCTCCGGTAGTTCGTGAGGTGAACACGGGAACCGGGTTTCCGCTGCTCACCAAGACCAACTATGCGGAGTGGGCCGTCATGATGGAGATCAAGCTGAAGGCGCGGCTACTTTGGAAGGCGGTGGAAGAAGGCAACGTGACGCAGCAGGAGGACATGTTGGCGCTCGACATCCTAGTCAGCGCCATCCCGTCGGAGATGATCACGACGATCGGGAAGAAGAAGACGGCGAAGGAGGCTTGGGACACGATCGCCCTCATGCGAGTGGGGGCCGATCGCGTGAAGAAGACCACGGCGCGTCAACTCAGGCGCGAGTTTGACGCCGCCACGTTCAAGGACGGCGAGAGTGTGGAGGACTTCTCCCTTCGTCTGAGCGGCATCATAGCCCGTCCCGAAACACTAGGGGAGCACATCGACGAAGATGTGGCGGTGGAGAAGCTCCTTCGGAGCGTTCCAGAACGCTTCGAGCAGATCGTGGTGGCGATCTCGACCCTACTGGACGTGTCGACCCTCACATTGTCGGATGTGACGGGGAGGCTGAGGGCTGCCGAAAACGCCTTCGACACAACGCGGCGCAAGGGAGGAGTGCACGACGGCCAGCTGTACCTCACTCAGGAGGAGTGGGAGGCACGGCGGAAGGAGGCGCGAGGAGATGAGGGCTCTTCGAGAAGGGGTGGCCGCAAGGGGGCACCCAAGAAGAAGAAGGGTTCCGCGAAAGACATTCCGCGGGACCAGTGCAGGAAGTGCGGCAAGAAGGGCCATTGGGCCAAGGAGTGTCGTTCAAAGAAGCAGCAGCAGGAGCCGCAGCAGCAGGCGCACGTGGCGAAGGCGGGGGAGGAGGGCGCCTTGTTCATGACAAGGGCGGCCTCAGTACAGGAGGAGCCTGTACGCGAGCGTTCCACGCGTCCACTGGAGATAGTGGAGGGACGCGTCTTCGCACATCGTGGCCACGACGACGACGACGACTCCGACGACGCCCTTTGGTACCTCGACACGGGCGCGACCAACCACATGACTGGTTCGCGCGCCGTCTTCTCCGAGCTCGACGAGAACGTCGTCGGAACCATCAAGTTCGGCGACAACTCGGTTGTGCGGATCGAGGGGAAGGGCACGGTCCTGTTCGCCTGTGACACGGGTGAGCATCGGCGGCTCACTGGTGTCTACCTCATCCCGCGTCTCACCACCAACCTCATCAGCCTCGGGCAGCTGGATGAGGATGGCTACAGCGTCACCATGCATGCAGGGGTGATGCACATTCGAGACGAGCAGAACCGTCTCATCACACGAGTGCGGCGCGACGACAGCAAGTTGTACCCCGTCAGGCTCAACATCACGCGTCCAGTTTGCCTGACCGCACGACGTGGTGACGTCGCGTGGCGTTGGCACGAACGTTACGGACACGTCGGCTTCCAGGCGCTTCGGAAGCTGGCAAAGGAGGAGATGGTGCTCGGGCTTCCGCAAATTGATCATGTCGATCAATTGTGCGAAGCTTGCTTGGTCGGGAAGCAGAGGCGCTCCAGCTTCCCCACGCAAGCTCGTCGGCGCGCGGAGGGCGCACTCGACCTCGTCCACGGCGACATCTGCGGGCCGATCACGCCGACGACTCCAGGCGGCAACAAGATGTTCTTGTTGCTAGTGGATGACATGAGCCGCTATATGTGGCTCTATCTCCTAGCAAGCAAGGACAAAGCGCCCGACTTAATTCAGAAATTCCAGATGACAGCTGAATTAGAGTCCGGGAGGAGGCTGAAGCTACTTCGTACTGATCGCGGAGGGGAGTTCACCTCACGGGAGTTCGGCGAGTACTGCGCTCAGCACGACGTACAGCGTCAGCTCACAGCCCCATACACGCCGCAACAGAATGGGGTTGTGGAGCGGCGCAACCAGACGGTGGTCGGGATGGCGAGAAGCATGTTGAAGGCGAAGGGTATGCCCGGGTTCTTTTGGGGTGAGGCGGTCCTGACAGCTGTCTACATCTTGAATAGATCCCCCACCCGCGGCCTCGACGGGAAGACGCCATATGAAGCTTGGTACGGGGAGCGACCAGCCGTCAACTACTTCCGAATTTTTGGGTGCGTGGGACATGTCAAAAATACAAGCCCCCACCTGAGAAAGTTGGAAGACCGAAGTACGCCGATGGTGTTTCTTGGCTATGTTGCAGGGACGAAGGGCTACCGGATGTACAATCCGGCCGATGGGCGCACACACATATCACGTGACGTGATATTCGACGAGAGGGCCAAGTGGGACTGGGGTGAAGGAGCTGAAGAAGAGGACTACGACGCGTTCTACGTCGACTCCATGGGTTTAGCACATGCTGAACCTGCTGTTCCAGCACCTAGCAAGGTATTGCAGGACTCGGAAGGGCCAAACAGCACCCCTGCAGCACCCAGGAGGGGTGCAGCAGGGTCTGTCCAGACCCCAGGGGCTCCGGTGGGGCACACCAGGGCTGCTGGTAGGCGACCAGCACCCCCCGCAACACCCCGCAGGCTTCTACAGGGGCTGTCCAGTCCAGAACAGACCTGGGATAGCCCGCTACAGGAGTCAGCAGCGGCTGGAGGATCCGATACTGAAGATTCCAGCACCTTTGTCACGCCCCGGCACCCTCCACGGCCCATCCGCTTCGCCACGCCGCCGACGGATGTCGGCAGCAACGTCGACGCCTGTCACAACGACAACGTTGCACTTCGGTTCCGCACGATGCGCAACGTGCTGGGAACCCTCACCCCTCTTGGGCGTGCACCACGCCCACCAAGCCTGGAGGAGGGGGAGCTCATGTTCACCACCGCGGAGGAGCCTACGTCCTTTGTCGATGCCGAGGAACACCCGTGCTGGAGACGGGCCATGCTCGAGGAGATGGAGTCCATAGAAGAGAACAAGACGTGGCAACTTGTTGATCTTCCTACAGGACACAAGCCCATTGGTCTCAAGTGGGTGTTCAAGGTGAAGAGGGACGAGCATGGAGAGGTGGTGAAGCACAAGGCTCGTTTGGTGGCCAAAGGCTATGTCCAGCGGCAAGGAATAGACTTTGACGAGGTATTCGCTCCCGTAGCCCGTCTAGAGTCTGTTCGCTTGCTCCTTGCAGTAGCTGCGCACAAGGGATGGGAGGTACACCACATGGATGTGAAGAGCGCCTTCCTGAATGGCGATCTGATGGAGGAGGTGTACGTCTCTCAGCCCGCTGGCTTCATCGTCGACGGAGCCGAACACAAAGTGTATCGGCTCAAGAAGGCTTTGTACGGACTTCGTCAAGCGCCCAGGGCCTGGAATGCCAAGCTCAACGATAGCTTGCTATCGCTTGGTTTCCAGAAGAGTACGAGCGAACACGGGATTTACTTCCGTGGAGCTGGAAAGGAGAAGCTCATCGTAGGCGTGTACGTCGACGATCTCGTGATCACAGGAGGGGGCGACATCAAGAAGTTCAAGGAGGAGATGATGAAGCGGTTCAAGATGAGCGACTTGGGCCTCCTGTCGTATTATCTTGGCCTGGAGGTGCGGCAGTCTGAAGCAGGGATAAGTATTGGGCAGGCGGCCTACGCTTCCAAGCTTGTCTCAAAAGCTGGCCTGGAGGAGTGCAACCCTTGTGCATTCCCTATGGAGCAAGGCCTGAAGCTTTACAAGACAAGTGACAGTCCGTTGGTGCACGCAACGGATTACAGGAGTTTGGTGGGAGGGCTGCGATATTTGGTGAACACACGCCCCGACCTCGCCTACTCGGTTGGGTACGTGAGTCGGTTTTTGGAGGAGCCAAGGGAAGAACACTATGCTGCAGTCAAGCGCATCGTACGCTATATAGCGGGTACGATCCACTTCGGAGTCTTCTATGCAAAGGGAGGCAACTTGGAGTTGATTGGCTACTCGGATAGCGACTATGCGGGAGACATGGAGGACCGCAAGAGCACAAGTGGGGTGCTGTTTTGTCTAGGAAACAGCCCCGTTTCGTGGCAGTCCAGCAAGCAGAAGGTGGTGGCCTTGTCCTCCTGTGAGGCGGAATATATTGCAGCAGCTCAAGGGGCATGTCAAGGTGTATGGATGGCACGGCTGATGGAAGACTTGGCTGAAAAGGTGAAGACGCCAGTGCTACGGGTTGACAACAAGTCTGCCATAGACTTGACCAAAAATCCGGTACACCATGACAGGAGCAAGCACATCGACACCAAATATCACTACATACGGGAGTGTGTAGACAATGGTGTTATAGTGCTTGAGCAAATCTCTACGAAGGACCAGATGGCGGACATCTTGACCAAGGCACTTGGAAGACAGAAGTTCATCGAGATGAGAAGAAGAATAGGCGTTCTGGACATACTGCAGGTCCAGGGTCAGGAGGAGAATGTCGGGTGACCCTGGGCCTAGGCCTGGGGCGGCCTGGTGCGGCTGAGCCCACCAGGGGCGCGCGCGCCCAGGCGGGGCCCACCTCCCTGGTGTGGTCAGTTAAGATAGAGTCCAGAAATTAGAAATTCTGTTTAGAGTCTTATTCAGTTAGAGATAGAATAAGAGTTGTAAGGGGTTGGGACTCTCCCAAAAACCCCCCTATATAAACAGGGCTGCGCCCTCCCCTGTACCAGCACCTCATTAGAAAATAATACAAGTTTTCCACCAGACCAGGCCTCCCCACGGGAGAACCTGATCTAGCCGAGTTCCCTAACTCGCCTAGATCAGGGTTTCGCATCTGTTCCAGCAGGAACACGGCGAGTTCTTCTCTGTTCCCTTCTTCTCCAATCTGATCAGCACCAGGGGTGCCTTCTACTCTCTCTGTCCTCTCTATTCTGCACGCAGGGATCTCCCTGTCCTGAACTGCACCGTAGAACAGATCTGTTCTGACCGAACAGACCTGGTCCGCAAAGCTGCAGAGCTAGGAACAGGGCTGAACAGGCCGGATTTCCAACAGACAGCGACGAGCACGAATGCGGCGGCAACGAGCACCGATGCGGATCTGGACGTCGTCGCATTGGTCGTGGAGACCCCGCAGTGGTTGTCGGAGGCGACGTTGGATCTGTAGTCGAGGACGAGGGGGCGGTCGTTGTGGAGGACGGACGCGGCACCGACGGATCTGGAGTTGCAGCCGCCACCGCCCGTTGCGAACGCCGTCCCGACGCTGCTTCTGTTGCTTGGGTTGACACGAGATTCAATGCCGACGGATCTGACGTCCCTGCATGACGCGGCAACGGCGGATTTGACAGTTGTTGATGCACATGTGGAGCCAGTGACGGAGTCATTGTTGGAGAGGGAGGCATCGGCGGCAGCGCAACCGTGGGTGTCGAGTCCCAGGCGGCGGGTCGCGTCGGCTGGCACAGGGCGGCAAATGCGGCTGCGAGAGGATGTGCGGCTGTGGCGCAATCCGTCTTGGGTGAGGGAGAGTCGAAGCGCCTTCATGTGGCTCGAACACGAAAACGGGAGGAAGAGGCCCCTGCCCGAAAAGCCAGCGGCTGAATCGGTGGCCAAAAGTCGGAGGCGCTCGCTCGATGCGGAGCAAGGAGGAGGTGCGTTCGGCTTCAACTGCCGCTATCTTCTCCCGTGAAGAGACATGGATCAGTTCTTGCTGGCCGCGTTCTTCATATGCTGATGCTGGTGAAGCCGAACCTATCTCATCCGTCGTCAGTAATGGCACATATTCCATGCCGAGCTCTGCACAAAATTCTGGATCAAAAACAGTATTCAACATTGCGGAAGTACGCTTCGCCTATTCATACATCTCGTGTACCATCGCGATTATCTTGGCGATCTTACGGCACATAGCGTTGAGCGCAGCGTCCATTGTAGAATCTTCGTCGCCCCTGGGACCATTGTTGAATCGTGATACCAAATTGTCACAAACGTTCTTGAGAACGCCACCGAACCTGCTGCCTGATCGCCGGCGTCGTCGTTGGATGTCGTCGGTTAACAGGAGCAGGGGTAGAAGACACAAGTTCTCTTGGATTAATTTTTGCTTTAATTTGTTCTGCGTCGACCACAATATAACCAGCCTACAAGTTTCAATAAAGAAACTAGGACTCTATCTCTATGAATAATCCGGACTCTTATCTCTAACATGGAAACTAATTTATTTATTCTTTATCGCTAACTTAAACTATGGAAACTGATAATCTATTTATCTTCAACTAATCTACCCTGCCGTATTACAACGGCGGGCCCACCATCTGCACGTGACACATGCTGTTGAGCGAGCTCACTTGTCTAGATTATGTGAACCCTACTATCCAATTATCACAACTCACTCCTATCCTATTGGGATGGCTATGCTATAAATTTTGTTATTCAGCTCAATTCAGTGCTGCATTTAAATTCATGATAATGCTATTTCTACCATCCACTCATAACATTTGGTTTCCCATTGTTCTACTTGCATGAAACGGAATTCCCAACAATATTATATTGCCGCCCTTATATTAGTGCCTCATGTGTTATGTTCATGCCACTGTCCGTCCCACTTAGCCCCATGAATCTTGCCCAACACTTCATAAATCCATTCAGGGGATAGTTGTATAGCCGTCTATGAGGAATTGAGGATCTTCACCAGACATTGTGATAAACAAGGTTGCCTACTTCATTGCATCAACATAATAGCATGATGTGAACAAGCAGGGGCCGGTGGCACCCAGGGTGGAGACAGCTCTGCCCGGGGTGCACCTTTGACAAGCCACTAGAGAATGTCTCTTCGGTCGTGGATTCCGCGGCCGCGGTGGAAGCTGCCATCAGTGCCGTTGTCCTCTCCGTACACTACAAGAATCGGGCAAAGAAGTGTCGGCCAAACTATAATCGTCGACCCCGACGTTTTAAAGCCATTTATATTCGTCGGTTTAGACAAGCCGACAATTATAAATTTATGGCCGTTGGCCAGGTGACGACGGCCGACGGCTTTAAATAAGGTCGTCGGGAGGCCGACGTCTTTAATTATGGGCGTCGGCTTAATGCCACGCGGCCGACGACCTTAGTGCGGGCCCCGATGTGCGAAAAAACCAATTTCCCGCCTATCTCTAAGCCCGTCAGCCTAGACAAAAGAGCCGACAGCTTTAGAGCGGGCCCCACCCTGCTAAGATATGGTCGTCGGGATTAGTGCTTTGGCCATAAAGTGGGCCCCGCGGACCTCAACTATGACCGTCGATGCTCTTTAACCGACGAATTTAGAGCCCTTAACATCATGCACCGCGGGAAAACCTAACACTCCACGTGCCGCTCCGTTGCTAGCTCCGCGCCGCCGCCCGCGCCTCGCCGCCTCCCAGCGCTCCGCCCCCGGCCGTCGTGCCCCGCACCCGGCCGCCGTGCCCCGCCCCCGGCCGCCGCGCCCCGCCCCCGGCTGCCGCACCCCTCCCCCAGCTGTCGCGCCCCGCCCCCGGCTGCCGCGACCCTCCCCTGGCCGTCGCGCTCCAGCTGCCGTGCTCTGCCCCGGCTGTCGTGCCCTGCCCCCGACCGTCGCGCCCCAGCTGCCACGCCGCGCCTCGGCTGTCGTGCCCCGCCCCTGGCTGTCGTGCCCCGCCCCTGGCTGCAGTGCCCCGCCCCTGGCTGCAGCGCCCCACCCCTGGCTGCAGCGCCCCGCCCCGACACCCCAGCGCGGCCGCCTTGCCGCATAGTGCCCCCACCGGCCGTCGCTCCTGGTCCGCACGTCTCCGCCTTCACTCTTTCGGCTCATCGGATAAGGTTAAACCTTAAACTTGTCTATAAATTAAGTTTTTGAATTCCGATAAGTGTGGCATTAAGTTTTTGATTTGATTAGTGTATGAATTGCTATATCATTACTTGTGTAAGTTTATATTGTGTTTTATCCACATATGTGTATGTTAACTTGATTATCATAGATGTTACTTATTTAAGTTCGATTATGTTTATTTTAATTTTTTTATTGTTTGTGTACTATATGTATATACAATGTTATTAAATATAGGTGAATAGGATCGACTAGACGATTAGTCGGATTAGTCGACCGTAGTCGAACTTTAGTCGATTAGGAAACAAAGCCAGGTGACGATCGTAAGGCGATGAGTGACGATTAGTCGTTCATTAACATATATTTATTTGATGCAGCTTTAAAATGGGTGACGATCGTAAGGCAATGTATGATGGATGGAGTTCAACTGGTGCGCACACTAATGAATGGGGTCATATCGCAAATGCTTTTCTGAGCCATGCATTTGCTAGTGATGCTTGTGTTGCGAAGTGTCCGTGTATGAAGTGTCGGAATCGTCGACGTCTGGATAAGTCTGAAGTGGAGTTGCATCTTTGTAAGCATGGATTTATGCCCGACTATCTGGTGTGGCATGAGCATAGGGAGAAAGAGCATGATGACGAGTCGGGCAACGGTAATGAGGATGAAGATCGGTTGGATGAGATGATAGCAGACATTGGTAAAGAGTACAAAGATGAGTCACAAGCGAAGGAGGTGAAGGAGTTCTACAAGCGTCTTGCCACAGCAGATCGAAAAGTGTATGAGGGCGCCAATATGACCGTTTTGCAGGCGGTCACACGACTTATGGCGATGAAGTCCAAGTTCAATTTCGCGAACAATTGCTACAATGGTATCATTAAGCTGATCAGTGATCTCCTTCCATCAGGTCATCACATGCCGCCGGATCTATATCAATCTAAGAAAATTTTGGCTGGTCTGGGCATGAATTATGAGAAGATTGATGCGTGCGAGAATAATTGCATGTTGTTTTGGAAGGAACACATGAACGATACTCATTGTATGCATTGTCATAAATCTAGATATGTGGACGTCATGAATGATGATGGAGAACAAATAACTACAAAATTACCGATCAAACAACTTCGGTACATGCCAATCACGTCAAGGCTTAAACGATTGTTTCTGTCTCAAGAAACAGCGAAGCACATGCGTTGGCATTCTGAAGAGATACGTGAGAACCATGACAAAGATGTTATGGTGCATCATTCAGATGTTGCGGCTTGGCAAGCTTTAGACCGTTTCGATCCAGAGTTTGCAAGAGATCCGAGAAATGTTCGTCTTGGGTTGTCAACAGATGGTTTCACTCCATTCAGCACTAGTAGCAGTCCATACTCTTGTTGGCCTGTTTTTATCATGTCCTACAATCTCCCTCCCAACATGTGCATGAAAGAAGGATACATATTCCTTGCAGCGGTCATTCCTGGTCCTAAACATCCAGGCAAAAAAATCAATGTGTTTATGCAACCGTTGATTGAAGAGTTGAAAGAGTTGTGGCAAGGTGTAAAAGCATATGACAGTCATATAAAATGTGAATTTAACGTACGTGCCGCGTATTTATGGTCAATTCATGATTTGTTGGCATATGACATTTGGTCTGGTTGGTTTGTTCACGGACAATTGTGTTGTACCATATGTATGAGTGACACAGATGCTATAAGGCTGAAGTACGATAAAAAAAAGTCAGCTTTTTTTATTGTAATCGATGATTTCTTCCTTCAAATCATCCTTTCAGGAGAGATACACAATCATTCCAGAAAAGCATCAGAGTTACAAAAGGAGCACCTCGTCGATTGACAAGCGAGCAAAAAATAGCATGGCATGCAAAGTTAAAGCAGTCTGAAGAAGATGGTTTCGAAGGGTATGATACAGAACACAACTGGACTCATATTTCTTTTCTTTAGGAGATACCATATGCGAAGGCGCTGCTTCTACCGCACAATATTGATTTGATGCATCACGAGCGTAATGTCGCTGAAAGCATAATAAGCATGTGTTTTGATTTTACCGGTCAAACCAAAGATAATTTGAATGCAAGAAAAGATTTAACTGATCTTTGTGATCGTCCTGGGTTTGAGATTAGAACAAATGCTAGTGGAAATGAAATTCGGCAACGAGCTCCTTACTTGTCAAGCTAGAAGAAAGAAAGCAAATACTTAGTTGGTTAAAAACATTAAAGTTTCCAGACCGCTATGCAGCTAACATAAAACGATGTGTTAATCTTAGCACTGGTAAACTGAATGGGCTGAAGAGTCATGATTACCATATTATGATGGAAAGACCGTCACCAGTAATGTTTCGTAGATACTTCAAACCTGACTTGTGAAAGATATTTGTTGAACTTAGCTATTTTTATAGGCAGATATGTGCTAAGGAAGTGTCGAAGAAGATAATGCGACAGTGGAAGAAAGAAATCATCGTGCTTGTATGTAAGATGGAAAAAGTCTTTCCACCTGGATTTATGAATGTTATGCAACATTTGCTGGTGCATTTGACTTATGAAGCGTTAGTAGCAGGACCTGCACAGTTCAGGTGGATGTATCGTCAAGAAAGAGAACTGAAAAAACTTAGAGCTACAGTGCCCAACAAGGCAAGAGTTGAGGGGTGTATTGTAGAAGCATTTGCAGCTAAAGAGATTATAAACTTCTCTAGCAAATATTTCGCACGTGCCAACAATTTGAATACATCTATGATCCGATATCATGATGCTGAAGAGCAGTCTATGACTGAGCTTAAAATTTTTCATTGCAAGGGTAAAGGTGTTGGGGTTGCCAATTCTCATTATATTTCGGAGCAAGAGAGAAACTACACCATGCTTTACATGTTTTTCAACATGGAAGAAGTGTTACCATTTTTTGAAATGTTTGACAATTTGTATTGGACATCTTCTCGAAGGCCGACACAAAGTCAATTGGATAATCTACGTCAGCAAGGTATAAAAGGTGGCAAAAACTTTGTGAACTGGTTTCGTGAACATGTAATGTGCTAACTTCTCCGATATCCTTTGTTCTTCAATCATAGTTCATATACTTATTATAAGATGCTAACTTTGTATATTGTTGTACATGTAGTCTATGAAAGATGTCAACATCTCAGATGATTTACGACAGATCGCGAATGGTCAGTTGAAAGCTAGAGAATTTAGTCGATATGATATCAATGGATATCGTTTTTGAACGGCAAGTTTAGAATCAATTCGTCCACTTGCAACCACATCAAACAGTGGAGTGTGTATAACGGCTGTAGAGGGTAGTGGAGAAGTGAAGGAATACTATGGTGTTCTTTAAAAAATAATTGAGTACACATTTGGCGGTACGAAAGAACTGAAGCTGGTGTTCTTCGACTGTCACTGGTTTGATTGTCACTGGTTTGATCCAACATCGGGCACGCGAGTGGATGATTTTGGAATGGTGGAGGTCAACCACAACTCACGCTATACAGCCCCTAACAACAATGTCGTACTTGCACATCAAGTGGAACAAGTGTACTATTTAAGTTATCCTCATCCAAGTTTGAAAAATTAGTGGGTTGTATATAAAGTTAACTGTGAAGTGCACCCTCGTCGTTATGATGAGTACATAGACAACCAGGAAGACGATGATGGCGCTGTTTATCAAGATGAAGTCGAAGAAGTACAAGATATTAGGTTATCTTCTGGGGCAGGGCTTGCAGAAATTGCTAGTACTACTCTAGAGTTAATGTCTGAAGAACAAGCCGGTCCTTTGAGAAAACGTCTTCGGAAATCTCAAAGGATTATTGAAAAGCAAAATAGAATTATTGAAGAAGATAGTGAAGGAGAAGAGTTTGAGGAAGAGATGGTAGAAGAAGAGGGACATGAAAATATTCATGCACGTGTGATAGAAGCAGAAAGCAGAATCGGATGCTGATGATTTTTAGCACATTCTAATATTGGTGATTTTTATTTCTTACTTGTTCGCATTCTTTGAGATTTAAATTTTTATTATTTACATCTTTTAGTCTTTATCATTTATTGTTTATTGTTTAATAATCTCGTATACTAATCATTATTTGAAATTTGTGCAGATGTGGAAGCATTTGAAAAAAGGAAAGAAGCGAAGTGGTGATACTTCTTCCTCCGCGTCTCAGTCTCACCACAGTAGTGGTTCGGTTCACAAGTCCTTGTTTCAGGTACTTTGTTTTTTTTAACACTTCAATATCATAATCAGCTATTTACTATTTATTATATGTTTATTTGCATTTGTAGGGTACGACCGTGAGTGCAGATAGACAAAGACAACTTCTAGGGTGTGTGACAGAGCAGGAATAGTCAGCTAGCACCAGGTTCAGGAGGAGGCTTAGGTGTGTACTTCGAGGAGGCTCAGGAGCGGGGAGGAGGCTTAGAAGCACGCACAATGGAGGAGGTTCGGGAGCATGGGAGGCTTAGAAGCAGAGGATATTCTCGCGCAGGTGTTTGGGACGTCGTCTTCTGAGGGTGGACAAGATAGTACTGAGGGTGGACAGGGTGATACTGAGGGTGAACAGAGTGGCGAAGAGGAAGATGACCCAGAACGAGATGCAAGGTTGGCAAGATTGGCAGAGTTACAAGAGGCAGCAGAGGGACAGAGTGATCGATGCCCTTATAGGTATCTTTTTTGAATTATTTGATAAGTTATCTTATAGATTTGGTTTTCTTGTCAACTAACTAATGTTATTTGTACAGGCTCCGGAGACACCTTTTGTGTACACCAAGTAAAAGTCCTGATACACGTGCGGTTATAAGGCCAAATGGTACTAGGTGCTGGCTGGAGATTGGTTGGGATGGCAGGGGGCATCGACGCTGTGTTAACACAGAGTTGGGAAATGCCATCTCGTTTTGCTATTCAGGGATGGTTCTTGCGGGCGGTCAACTAATTGCCGCCCATAATTGGGATCACTATGCCCTGAAACCATATGGCGTTGCGGGTACTTGTCAGGATAGAGTTTGGGAGATTTTTTGGGTGAGTTTGTTTTCATTGTTTGAAATATGTTGCATCTAACTTTGGTTGATACTAATTGTTGATTTTATGCAGGGTATATTTAAGTTGGAGGAAGGTGTGGCTCCAGCATATGCGAGGTCTGTTTTCGTGACCTCAGCGAGAAAGCTCACAAAGGATTCCTTCTCTGATGCACGGATCAAGGCTGTGACTGTGTATTACAAGACCAGATTGCGTCAGCCCATGACAAACAAGCGAGCAGCTACAATTTATATGCAGAAGCATGAGTACAAGAGTAGTGTGGATTGGATCTGTGTAGATCCGACAGCTTGGGAATGGCTATGCGAATATTGGGCATCGAAGGAGTTCAAACATATCTCAAGGAGAAACCGAAGCAACCGAAAGAGCAAGCCTGGACTACAACGTTATGGGGCAGATGGACATGTGCGGATGGCACAACGAATGGTATGAACTCTCACACTCACTTGTAAATTGCTTCAAAAAAATTGCATTGATTGAACTGATGTTGTATTCTGATGTTGCAGGAAGCTGAAACCGGTGTTGCACCTTCTTTTGTTGAGGTTTACCTCAGGGGGCATAGAGGCACAGATCCGGCTCGCCCGGAGCAGTTGTGTGACGAGGCGGCAACACAAAAAGTGGTAAGTGTGTTGACTACTTTCTATCTATAAACTAAATCTATCTTTAATGACTCTTACTCATGAATTTAATTTAATGTTGCAGGCAAAATATGTTGAGTGTCTCAAGAAAAAGCATGGAGATGATGTAGATTATTTAAGAGCGCCATTGGATGTGGGTGCGGCGTACGAAGCCGGCGGAGGCGTACCGCATGGGAGGTACGTGTAAAGTTAATGATTGTTTAAAGGTTAATTACCATCAATTCATCACATTTGTGATTTTTGTAGACTTGGATTAGGCGACGGTTACGTGGAGCGCGACGCTTATGTGGGACGATAGTCTTCTACTTCCAGTTCGAGTCGATCCCGTGTTGCAGATGAGGTATTGCAAGAGAAGTTAAGACGGTACGAGGAGAAAGTGGAACAACAACAGCAGCAAATACAACAAAAGCAGCAGCAGCAGATGCAGCAACAGATGCAGTATCTGTATATGGCGCAGGTAACTAGTAATCTTAACAATTGAATAGTTTATTCGTTTCCATACTGCTTCTACTTAAGATTTCACAAATAATTTCTTTTCTATAGTTCTTGGGGCAAGGCAATACTGGAACTCAGTTTAATATGCCACAACAGCCTCAGTTCGAGATGATGTCACAGGTAAATTACTGCTTTACATAAGTTGCTATACTTGTTACCATATTTGTGTTAAAGTCAGTAACTGATATTCTTACATTATGTAGTTCTTCCCTCAAGGTGGCTTTGGATCGCAGTTCGGTATGCCTCGTCCAATGCAGCCCAGACAACAAGTTGGCTCTTCTTCACAGGTATAACCGTATTTCTTATTAATTCGACTGATTGTACAAAATAGTAATCATATTTGTCTCAAGGTTCCCAGAGTGGTCAAGCCTATCCTCCACAACGGGGATTCATGTCAATGTTGGCCCCTAGATTCCCATTGTTGCCCTTCGCTTCGGGGCATAGTCAACCATCAATACCTCCGGGCACCGCAGCGGTATGATTACTAAATCATTACCTCTAATGATAGTATAGCTTAATTTTAACAATACTTAGCGATTTATTTAATGACATAGTTGCTAATACCTTTAAGTTAATTACACATGTGAGTTGGGCATTTTGTGAATTTTAGAAAGATTGAGACATATGAATTGTAACTATTAATGCAAAGTTAATTTTTATTTGTTTCTCGTAGGGTTCCGCTCATGGTTGCGATGGCTTCCTCAATTTCAACATCGGAGGTGCAAGTGGTGGAGGTTCCAACAATGATATGCAAGCGGAGTAAACTTCACAATGGTTGTGTTTGCGATGCGTCTTCTCTTGAACTTGTTGATACGTTAAGTTAGTTGTATGACTATGTGAAGAATGTGATATATTTGTTGCATTGTGTGGAATTATGGATTATATGTGTTGTATATAAATTGTGAATTATATGGATGTGCTATATATATATGTTGTGATATATATATGTTGGGATATATGTGCTGTACACATGTGTTGTATGAAGAACCGGAGGCTTCCCACCCGGGGAGGGAGGGAAAGCAGCCAGGAATTTTAAAAAAAAAAAGGCCAGTATGGCCGTCGGTTCCTGGTGACCGACGGTCATAAGTTCCTTAAAGTCGTCGGTGTGGCGACGAAACCGACGGTCGTATGTCCACGGTGGCGCCTACGTGTCGCAATTAAGGCCGTCGGTGCCGACGGCTTTAAATGAGTTATAGTTGTCGGGGCTACTGGGCCGACAGCCTTAAGGAGTTATGACCGTCGGCCTGACTCCACCGACGGCCATATAGGGCCTACGGAGTAAAGGCGTCGGGGCGGGCCGCCCGACGACTTTAATGCTCTAAAGTCGTCGGTCGCGACGACTTTAAATCCTTAAGAACGTCGAGCTGGTGTCGTCGGATAAGGTCGTCGGCAGGCCGACGAGTTTAATGTAAGGTTGTCGGCTACAGTGTCTTACCGACGGCCATAAGGCCGACACTTCTTTGCGCGTTTCTTGTAGTGGTAGCAAGAGGCTCCTATGAGATAAGAACTCAGAGTATGTGCGCAAGGTGTATGACGGCTACTTCGAGGTGTTCCGTGTGTTGCTGGCTGCTGAGAAGGATGGTGAGTGGTAGCGTGTCTACCGCTGCATGGTCACGAAGCTCCCCACTAACACCTAGGTAGCGGGGATTGACGAGTTCGTCATCTCCGGAAGCTGCAGCGACACGCACGAGGACGAGCTCATCCGCCTCCTCACCGCCAACAAGCGCATATTCAGCGTCTGCTTCGACCGCCAAGCAGATTGGCTAATCGGGGCCCGGGCGCCTAGGGTGGATATGCGCCTCCTGGGGCACACCTTTGCTGGGACCAGTGCAGGTCAACCTCACCACCAAGCCATCCCCACCCTGCAACATCAGATCGCGTCAGGACTAGCTCGCTGTCGTGGACCATCATCACCATATATCTCGAAGTGAGCAACATTGATCTCAAAGCACCATCGACCAGGGATCTAAGTGGTGGTAGCGGCTCCCAAGGCGCACCTTCCCCAGGGCTAGTTGGCACATCGGCCTCGCCCAAACGGGAAATGAAGGGGCCAATGAGGCGACAAACCTCGGCCAATAATGTGGCTGGGTCGCACCAACAGGAGGGGCAAATATCTTCCTCCCCTTAAGTTGCGAACATGAGACCAGATTCAGCATCTCGTGTTTGCTCTCGTTGCTGTGTTACCCCTCCCCCAACCAGAAGAGTAACTAGATATACAGCCTAATAAGCGGTGATGCATCATCAATGGCATGAGCAATTGGCATGATTCTTGACTGGGCATCACCGGATATCTAGGTGAAAACTTAATCCAATTATGGAATATGGATGAACGTCGATGACGCCTTTGGCGATGTATAGTCTCTGGAGCACCATCTTGGAGATCTACGGTGAAAGTCTTGCAGCTTTTTATTTGGTTGTGACGACCCTTCATATAGTTGGAGGGCTAGCTGTCGCCATATTGTGCCTCCAGTGTCTTCATTGAGCACATCTTCATGCTCAGATGGAGTTGATAGTCCAATAGTTCATCTTGTCCCCTTCATCGGCTCGTCCCCTTCGTCGACGACAGTCTAGGTTAGCACCATTATTCGCCGCTTCCGTGCCTCATATGTGACAATGGAGGTCTGATTCAAGTGGCCACTAATCTGATCCATGCACGACATGTTGTCGGATACATTAAAGATCTTTGTGGATCAGTAGTAATCACTTATGGAGATGACAGGAACTTGGTATACACTAGATGCAGGCGACCTTTAGTACATATATTTGCGTACTAAATTTTCTGTTTATGCAATAAACCACGTTGTGTTCATGTCGACTGCTCGCGGACACAAAGAGGCTAGAATGTAATTCCATTTTCTAAACAAAACATGATGTGAGGGAGATGGAAGAGAAGATGTGGGAAATGAAAGAGAAAGCGTAAGGTGGGTGAAGGAAGTAGGAGATAGTGGAACTGCAAACAGATCTTAATGGTCAATTGACTCAGCACTACATTAGACAAAACTAAAAAACAAATGTGGCATCATCAAATAGTTAGCATTAAGTCTCCCAGGTTATCCAATGGTCAATATGACGATCTTCAAACGAACGTCCAAACACATAAGACTTAATTTTCCAGATCATAAGGACTAGTTTATGTATGCATCCTAGTTGCCAAGAATTTTGGAGACAAAGAATAGAGTTTTCCATATAGGCATTTCATGCCATTACTTCAATGTTCGATTACAGGTTTTAGGGATTCAATTTCAAATGGAGCCGCCGCATTTTTCTTTTGCTTTAAATCACTTTGGACTACTAGATTAAAGTTGCCATCTAAAAACATTGATATTCATTGACGCCACAATGTGAAACTAACAATCAAAACCAACATGAGGAAAAGGAGGGATACGATTCCATACCTCTGAATCCAAAGGGAATAAGCATCCACTAGCTCTCGATCAGCATCTCACCTCCAGCTGCCCGGCCAGAAGGTATGAATGCTATAGCCAGTCTTCCAGTTATCCAAGTAAATCACCTTCCTAACAGCCCACCACCCAATCGCAATGACAGCAATCATTGCAAAGCGCTTTGTCTGCAAGCTTTCGACCTTCACCAACATGTGTGTCACTGCGGCAATCATCAGGCCCACGAGCGTGTACAGGGACCCGACAGCAAATCCCTCAGCGCCAAGCTGCATACCCGACCCCTGGTAGAAGAACACGAGCTTCTCAGGGTCAGACCCGTCCGTCAGGAACATTGGTGTGTGCCTTATTATCCCGTACATGCCCCCAGAAACGCTGAAGAAGTAAACGAAGAGCGCCCCGGCCATCCAAACACGACGATCATGGAGCAGGGTCTCCCCTTTGACGATCCTCTTGATGGCAACGGGGATTGAGATCAGGAAGAGGATGACGAGCAGGATGATCTGGTTGCGGGACAGGAGGGGCGGGCGGACGATGGGGCCGACCTCGAGGCCCGTGCGGGACTCGACGAACTCGGCCATGGAGTCTGCGAGGCGGGCGAAGTGGGACTGGTCCATCTGCTCGGATCCGGCGAGGTTAGAGTGGTCGGGCCGGATGAGGCGGACATGGGGGAGTGAATTGACGCCAAACTGGTGGAAGGAGTGCTGCGACTCGGCAAACTCGATGTCGGCGAAGAAGAGGTCGCCGGAGCCGGGGTTGTGGGCGTGGAAGGAGGCGGCAAGGAGCGCAAACTCGCTGCGGAGCTGGGGGAGGTGGAGGTCCGGCTTGGAGTGGAGCGCGGAGGCGTCGAAGAAGACGAGCACGGAGTAGGGGCGTGGTGCCGGAGCGGAGAGGAAGCGGGTGACGGAAGTGTCGGTGAGGTGGATAACACCGGAGGGAGAGCGCCCGCGGAGGGACTCCAGCTCTGCAACCAGCTCGTCGGCGCCAGCGCTAGTGGCAGCGAGGAGCAGGAGAGGGAGGAGAAGCAGCAGCAGGCGGCGGTGCGGTGGAGGCGCCATGGCAAACGGGCACAGATCTGCGACCAGGAGACCGACCGGCTATGAAGATTTGGAGCTTATTGCTATATCAGGATGTACCAGGCTGAAACCAAATGGCACCAGAGCTTCATTGACATGCCCTAAGAAATATCAAACTTGTTGGAACTCAGTTGCCCTCAAATTCCTAAGCTCCTCCAGTGACTTTTTGGCAGCTGAAAGTTCCGCAGAACCCTCCTTGGAGAAGCACTCGACTTCCTTAGCGTGTTGTTGGATACTTTCAGCCATCTGCTTTTATTGGTCGCTGAGCTCTTTCTCTCAGAGGTGGATACGGCCAAGTCCTTCTCCTTGACCTTCACCTTATCCTCCCTGGTGGAGATATCAGTCTCTCTTTTGGAGATGTTTACCCCCACCTGCCATATCCAATCCTTCTCGTGATCGCACCACAGATTGAATAGTTCGGCGGGATCAGCTCTCTCCAGCAACAGCCTCTGGGCGAGCTCCTCCTCCCTCTTCATGAGGTCTTCCTCTTTATCCAGGAGATTATCCTCCTCTTGATCGAGGGCTTCCTAGCGCTTGAGAAGTTTCTCATTCAGCTCATTGAGGCTATCTGAGCGACTGCCAGCTGCTTCACTGGCCTCCTTAGCATACTCATACACCTCTCAGGTCTTATCATCGAGAGCCTTAATTATGGACTCTTTCTCATTGAGCGCACCGTCTAACCGCGCCAGTCGGACCTTTTCCTTGGCCACCCACTCCTTCTGGTAGGCCAGTCGGGACCGCGTCAGCTTCGTCTCGAAATAAATTCTATTGCGCCAACGCCTTGGGGTGTTGCGCTATTCTTGGAGAGTCTTGCTTTCGTAGTTGAAGGCAAGCTGCACCTGTAGGAGACTTGAGCAGGCATTGTCGATAGACAACGCCAGAGGAATCAACTCCAGGCCCACTTGAGGTGCCTCTGCAGGCTCCAGTGGATCTTCCAAAATTACTATCGGGTCCCACCGTGCGTGCGTGTTCTCCAATAGCTCCACATCGCCAGGGCCGATCTTTGGGAGTTCATCAATATTTATTGCGTATGAAGAAGGTCCCGCCGTGGGAGCTTCAACCTCCGGAGCTGATGAAGAGGGTCCCTCAGCCAGATCTTCAATCATCGGTCCAGAAGATGTTGGACCCACAGCCGGGTCCTCTGGTTGCGCTGGCTCAGACATAACCACCTCTGGAGTTGTCACATCCGGAGTTGGCACTTAAGCATTGGCTAGAGCTTCACCCACTTCCGGCACCGATGCCGGAGCTTCCACAGTAGGCTCCAGAACTGTTGGAGCTTCTACAAACTCTTCCTCCGCGTGGTCCAGCACTACCACGTGATCTTCGGTTGCTAGCTCTGTACTTGTCTCCATGATAGCCAGCGCCGGTAGTCATGTCATCTGCCACTACCACTTGGGAAGAGGTAGGAGCCAGGACGGGAGCTTCAGCCGATGCAGCCTCCGGAGTTGCAGCAGGCACCAGAGCCGCCGTACTTATTCTCGATGTTCTGGAAGCAGAAAGGAGGGAATTTAAGACAATGCAAGAAACAAAATCAAGACAAAATCTAAAGAGTCGATCCTTACCTAGGAGTATTACCACTCCAATCAGTACGGATCTTCTTCCTCGGGTGCTTGGAGCTAGAGCTCGCCGTCGTCGGTGTGCCGGACGCTCTAGGACCTGAACCTGGAGTTGAGGCAGCCATCAGCGCTGCCACCTTTGGTACCTTCGTCGTCAGAGGTTGCACTCTGGACCCAGAGACACCAGCTGGCATGGGGCAGGAGTTTACTTGCCAGAGCCAGTGCCCTCTGCAGGCACTAAAGCTGAAGGACTAGCAGGAGCTGGAGGCACGATCACTACACACCTAAGCCGAGGCAGAGGGGTCACTTCTTTCGGAGCTTCCCTCACATTTCTTCCATCACTCCTTGTCAGCTTCTGCTTGCGATTTGGGACTTCAACGGGAGCTTTCTCTTTGCCTCGACCGGAGGTTGACTTCTTGGGATGTGAAGCTGAGGTACCTTTGCCTTTGCCACTGATTGACACAGGTCTGGAGCCTTCATGGGAGCAAGGACCTCAGGGGATAACAATTCCTGCTGAAGGAGTGCTCCGGCGCTTATCCACAAGACCCAGATCATCAAGTGCTGGCATCTTCTTCCGCAGCTCCCTCCTGACCTCTGGCACCATGTTTAGGGGCAGGAACTCTGCCAGAGGAGTCAGATCATCAGGGCAAATGGTAACGTGTTGTAGCTTTTGGAGATGAAGCTTCAAAGCTTCTTCATTCAAATTGGACCCGATGCCACCCTCAATCCGGTTGTGATCCATTTTTCCATCGAACGCCCATGCGGGCCACTCTCTCATCTTCAGCGAAGCCCACCGGTTAGTCAAAAGTTGGCGATGACCATCAGGGGAGTCACTCCTCCTTCGACGCACTCTCGGATCCTTGTGAGGATTGGGTTGTACTCCTCTTACCACGTCGAAACTACCTCCCAAGCATCGGTGTCAACGGTCGGAAGGGTGTAAGGCAGCTCCAGCATATCATGGTGATCCACCGTGATGACCACCCAATTCTTCTTCCAGCTGTTCCACTTCTCGAAAGGGAATATCTTCAGATACTTGAGGGGCGAGTTCTTGTGCTTCACGAAGTAGTAGAAGCCAAGAAACTCGTTGCTTTTCCCGGTTGCATATACCGTGAAGAAGGTTAGGAAAAGCTCGATGCAGGGCGACACGCCCACCCACGTCTTGCAAAATTGGACAAATGTTGCCACCAGCAAGAAGGAGTGGGGGCCAAGGTGATGAAGCTGCAGACCGTAGAATTCCAGCAGCATTAGCAGGAAGCTTGAGAAGGGTGGGATGAGCCCCACCATGGCATACGACAAGATGTAGATGATCTCGTCGGGATTCTCCTTCTTGAAAGGGAACTTGCTTACGCCAATCAGGTTGTTGAAGGAGTCGCTTGACCACCCCATGTAGGTGCGGACCTTCGACAAATCTTCATTTTTCTTGATCCGGCTCCGAAGAAGTCTCAACTCCATCGCCGCAAAGTGGAGCAGGGGAGGAAGTAAGGTTGCAAGGGCGGAGAGCTCTAAGCGCAAGATCACATGAAGGCATAAAAAGTTCTGCCCCTCGACGGACTTTCTTCCTTTAGTAAGCCTCTGCAACGCTTGGATGGAAACTACCTCCGGACCCAAATCACAGATGACTTCATCAATGACAAGGGGGCCCGAGTCCACTTTTCTTAAAAAGTCACACCAGGCGAACCGTTGTCATGATGAGAAGTTGGAAGCCCGAGGATGGCAGCCTGACAGGGCTACAAAGATTACACTGGGAACCGATATGAATTTCGTATTGGGAACTGGCGGCCTTCAATTGCGTGAGATCCACATGCCAGGATCCCACGTGCCGTGTCACTGGCGACCTGATTAACGTGTCATTAATTCAATATTAATGACACACGATCAGAGGACTATCAAGACAAGTAACGCCACCATTAAGGCGCGTTATCACACTGTTAATTATGGATTATGCATGTAGATCTTGTATAGGTGGTTAATTACAACCGGGACCACCTGTCGGGCCAGGCATATACTGTAACGGTTAGTCTTTAGCACATAAAAGGGTTGTGTCGCACGTTAGAAGACAACTAAGCTCACATGTATACAAGCACCATAGACACTCGCCACACTCCCATACAATTAACAACCACCCCGTGATGTAGGGTATTACGCTCAGACGGTCCGAATCATGTAAAAACTCCTGTGTCATCATCTTGTTTGTAATCTTACGCGCCCCATCCGAATACAAACCTCCGCGGACTAAGCTTTAGTAGTACCGGGAGAAGTGTTGTTGCTACACTTCGACAGGCCGCAAAGTGAGGCGTTACCCCCATCGGGGCACACGGTCGAGTGAGAGTCCTGCACGCAAGTTGCAGCAGTGCTCTAAATTTAGTAAAGCCTATCTCACACAGTTTCGAAATGGTGAGGAGTATAGGACATGTATATCTTTTGAAAAAGGATACCAATCTGAGGCTCAAGAGCATCGTGTCCAACTATGGAGATAGCGCATGCAATGCCGAGACATGCAAATTACCTTGTACACGTTTATATTCGTTATAAAGTTCAGTAATTCTATTCTACAGGCATCTGCAATTCCGAAAAATTTCAGACTACGTCCACAACGTTGATATTGCATCAAGATTCTTGCTCGTCCTCCCTTATCAACTCAGTCTGTCCTCCCTTATCAACTCAGTCTCCAAAGTCGGCCCTATTCTCGCGTCGTTTCTTCCTCCCGACTTCGATTGGCGCCAACATCACTTGACGGCCGAGCGGCACAGACGGCGGAGCGGCATGGACAACGGACGAACGACGACGCACGTGGCGACGGAGCCCACAGCAGCACAGCGGTGGCGCAACAGGCGGTGCAGCGGTCGTGGCTTGCGGCACGACATCGCGGTGCAGCGCGGAAGCGGCGATGGCGGCGCATGGGGCTTGAGGCGGTAGCGCCCGGAGCTCGCGTCGGCACCGCCGACCTCCCAGATCTGAGGTAAGTTTTTTATTATTACTTTGTAATTGTTAATCTGTAATTGTAATTTTGTAATTGTAAAGATTATGTTAATTGTAAAATAAAAAAAATTATAATTGATTACCCTATAAAATTAAGAATTAATGATTAATTACAAAATTAGTGATTAATGACAATAATTAGTGCCAATGACCCGGTGCACCGATAAATAGACAGACCCTATAAAGTTCCATGACGACCCTAAAGCAAGCAGACTAGAATAATGTAGGTAACCAGGGCTGACAATACATGCGAGCGTCCATGCCCTTATATAGCAGCCAATTATCTGTACACGATGCTTAAGATATAAATAATTTATCTTTTAAGGGGATCAGACTTAAGAGATATACAAAGAACGGCCTATGTGCAAAAACTCTCAGTAGGTGCCGTAGTGCTGGTGGCATGTACTGTAGAAGCAGGCATGACAAAACAAACTGAACTGCTGTACAATTTCCCGCGGGCGTGGAGATAACCCAGAATCCAGAGGTGCATCATGGAACGCTGAAAAATTTCCATTCAAGCAGTGGTGCAGGAGGTGTATGCAAGGCCCAAGCGACCATGATTTACCACGGTCTCATAAACCGATATAAAAATATGTCAAAACATATTGTAGTTCAAAATCTAGACTTCTGTATAACGCGTAACAGAAAAGCATAGCTGGCCAAAATGAACAAGTACTCTATTTCCTTCGACAGCAGCTGACAACTGCTGGCACCATGTCGCAATCCAGGAAATGCTCTATAATTTCGATGATTCCATATCCTGAAATATTTAAACATGCAAACCATGAATCATTTGATTTCAGCAATACAACTGAAACAGGACGCCTACGGCAAACTATGTACTGTTGTCATACACAATTCAACCATCCAGATTACAAATTATTACTATAGCAATTCTTGTTTATTCAGTAACAATTCCTTTAGCCTTAGACCACAGTAAGTACTTCCAAAAGGTTGAATATTCTACATTGGATGGCTTGCCACAGAGTTGCTATAGTTTTTCCTGACCTCACAGGGAAATTGTGCAACAACAACAACAACAACCAAGCATTTGTCCCAAACAAGTTGGGGTCGGCTAGAAATGAAACCCAACAATTTTTTAAGAAAAGTAATAAAAAATAAGACAAGAGTAAAAAAATAAAAAAAATACAAATAAAATAAGATTCTACATTTTTTTTAAGAAATGGATTAATAAAAAAGAAGATAAGAGTAACAAAATTCGAATAAACTAAAATTCTGACATATGAATTGCTAATTTCCGTGCAGTCCTATCATGAACCAAATCTCTAGGTATGTCCCACTCCTTTAAGTCTCGTTTCACCACCTCCTGCCATATCAACCTTGGTCGACATCTACCCCTCCTAAAATTTTCTCTACTCTTTATAATCCCACTGTTAACCAGTGCTTCTGGAGGTCTCCGCTCGATATGCCCAAACCACCGTCGGCGATGTTGGACTAGCTTCTCCTCAATCAGTGTCACCCCTACCCTATTACATATCACCTCGTTCCTAATTTTATCTCTTTTTGTGTGACCGCACATCCACCGTAGCATGCCATCTCCGCAACACTCATTTGTTAGACATGTTGCCTTTTAGTTAGCCAACATTCTGCTCCATACAGCAACACAGATCTGATCACTGTCCTATAGAATTTTTCTTTCAATTTTTGTAAAACTTTCTTATGACATAAGATTTCATATGTTTGTCGCCACTTCATCTACCCGATCTTGATCATGTGGCATACGTTTTTGTCAATATCACCATTGTTTTGTAACATTAATCCTAAATATCGAAATGTGTCCCTTCTAGGTACTACTTATCCTTGTAAACTAACATTTCCATCCTCGCACCTGACATCACTAAAGTTGCATCTCATATATTCGGTCTTGGTTCTACTAAGTCTAAACCCCTTAGACTCTAAGGTTTGCCTCCATAGCTCCAATTTTCTATCAACACCATTCCTAATTTCATCTACCAACACTACATCACCAGCAAAGAGCATACACAAAGGGATATCCCCTTGTATATCCTTCGACACCTCATCCATCACTAAGGAAAAGATGTATAGACTTAAGGCTGATCCTTGGTGTAGCCCTATTGTGATAGGAAAAGTATTGATCTCACTATCTCTTACGCGCACACTGGTTCCCACATTATCGTACATATCCTTGATAAGGTTAATGTACTTTGTTGGGACTTTGTGTTTCTCTAGCGCCCACCACATGTCCGGCCTTGGTATCTTATCGTATGCCCTCTCCATATCAATGAACACCATATGTAGATCCTTCTTTTGCTCCCTATACCTCTCCATAAGCTGACGGAGTAAGAAAATCGTCTCTATAGTGGACCTTCCAGGCATAAAACCAAACTAGTTTTTAGTGACATTGGTCACTTTCCTCAAGCGGTGTTCAATCACTCTCCCATAGCTTCATAGTATGACTCATAAGCTTAATTCCTCGGTAATTAGTACAACTTTGAACATCTCCTTTATTTTTGAAGATGGGTACTAATATACTTTTCCGCCACTCTTCAGACATTTTGTTTGACTGAAAAATGCGGTTGAATAGTTTAGTGAGCCATACTATTGCTACATCCCCAGACATCTTCACACCTCAATGGGGACATCATCGGGGTTGAGGGCCTTTCCTCCTTTCATCCTTTTTAAGGCCTCTTTAACCTCAAACTCTTGTATGCTCCGCACGAATCGTCTGTTGGTGTCATCAAATGAGTCATCCAACTCGAACCTAATACTCTCATTCCCGTCATTGAATAGTCCATTGAAGTAGTCCCGCCATGTGTTCCTAATCTCTTCATCCTTCAATAGAATTCGATCTGCCTCATCCTTAATGCATTTGACTTGGTTGAGATCCCTCACCTTCCTCTCGCGAAGTTTCGCCATCTTGTATATATCATTTTCGCCTTCTTTTGTCCCTAACCTCTCATATAGCGCATCATAGGCTTGCCCATTTGCTTTATTCACAACACGCCTTGTATTTTTTTACTCTTTATGCTTCGCCATGTTACATGCGCTTCTCTCATGGTGTCAGCTCTTATAAGACTCCTTCTCTTTAATAGCTTTTTGTACATCTTCATTCCACCACCAAGTGTCTTTATCTACAAGTTTCTTACCTTTTGTCCACCCAAGCACCTCTCTAGCTACCTTCCTAATGTAAGTCGCCATCTTCACCCACATACTATCCACATCTTCCTCTTCGCTCCAAGGTCCCTCCGCGATCATCCTCCTTTTGAATGATTGTTGCGTTTCATTCTTCAACTTCCACCACTTTGTTCTTGCGGTTTTAACACCTTTGTCTCGTGACACACACACGTGGAAACGAAAGTCGGCAACCACAAGTTTATGTTGTGGAACAACACATTCCCCAGAAATCACCTTACAATCTAAACATGCCCCCCTCTCCCTTCTCCTGGTGAGGATATAGTCGATTTGACTAGAATGTTGGGCACTAATAAAGGTCACTAAGTGAGATAGCCTCTTCTTAAAGAGGGTGTTAGCTACCAATAGGTCATAGGCTACGGTAAAGTCTAAGATATTCTTACCCTCCTGGTTTCTATCACCACACCCAAAACTTCCGTGTACCCCCTCAAAACATATGTTAGTTGTACCTACATGGCTATTGACATCTCCTATGAAGAGCTTCTCGACTATTGGTACACTACTAACCATATCCTCTAAGTCCTCCCAAAATTGTCTCTTAATGTTCATGTCAAGCCCAACTTGTGGGGCATAAGCATTAATGACATTCAAGATAAGGTCCCCCACAATTACTTTGACTAGGATGATCCTATTCCCTCGTCTACGGACATCGACTACTCCATCCTTGAGGCTCTTATCTATTAGGATGCCTACGTCATTCCTATTCCCGGTCGAGCCAGAATACCAAAACTTGAAATTGATATTCTCAACCTCTCTCGCCTTTTGACATGCTCATTTAGTCTCTTGTACACAAAAGATATTTACACGCCTCCTAATCGCAACGTCCACTAACTCTCGAAGCTTTCCCGTCAAGGATCTTATATTCCAGCTACCCACCCGTTTTCTCGGCTAGCTTCTTTACCCTTCGCATCTGTCGAGTAAGATGCAAAGACTCTTACTCACTTAACACTACATCCGGGCGATGATGTAACGTGCCACAGTGGTGGCGATCCGGCCCTTGCCCACTTAACATCACATCCGGGTTCCGATATGGCGCGCCACTAAGGCGGTGATGACCCGGCCCTCGCTAACTTAACACCATTCCCGAGTTTCGGTATGGCGCGTCGCTAAAAGGGTTACGCCCCAACGATTTTTCAATGGGTTTCATTTGCATGAGAATGGCTAAGTATAATTGCTGGCTCGCCAAGCCTATCACAACCCCTGCTCCTTTATCCGGGCTTGAGACCGGCTATGTCATTACAACATAAGCGGAGTTCACAGGAAAATTGTGCAATAAAATATAAATCACTCCCCCCCTCCCCAATTGATCCCCAAAAGAATGCTTGCAGTCAAATCCTCTATTAAGTATTAAATAAACTCTCCTGGATATTTATGTACAGAAAATAGGTCCTGTGAACTTTTCATACAAAATATTTCATAGCAATATCCCTTTTAAATTTCATTGTAAATGTATCATTATACCACTTCAGTTGCCAAATTGGCATCTCCCATCTGTGGTACCAAAGAGGAAAATCATGTCATTATAAAAATGGCAAACTCAAGAGTCAAGAAACATGTTCTTCTGTATCCCTAAACTGCATATTGTTATAATATAACTTAAAAGTAAAAACCTTTGATACTGGAGGGAGATAGTACAGGGAACATACAAGAGAACCAGAAAACAGTTCCATCTGAACCAAATATCGTTGCACACAACAATTTAAATCTATTCTTTTTATCTGTCAAATATTTTGAAACGCTATTGACGAAACCCAAATAAAAATGACAATAGTGACCGCACATATCAAGGGCTGATAGTATTAGATTCAGATTAAAGATTGTAATAAAGCCAGACTAATTATGTCCTGGCTGGGTCATAATAGAGATAGAGTCATGAGTCATAATAGAATACAAGTCGGCTGTTTATTAGAGATAATTAAGAGTCCTTGGTCTGTAGGTTACAGAGTCCGAGTGTGATACAGTCTAGAGTCAGAGTCAATTTGTAATAAAGCTTTTTTTAGCCAGGTTCGGCAAGGAATCCCTCTGTTGAGGGGTCATGTAACGGCGGTTATATAAACTGTCGCTGTTAATCAATAAAGCAGTCAATTCTGGAAAAAAAAAGGTTGAGGAGGAAAGAACATTTATCTCTAGGCCCTGCCTGTTGAAGCGTTCTAGCAACGGCGTCGGCTCGCAGGAGTCTAGTTCGGAAGTTCCAGCACCACATCCATATAGTTTGTGTTCCAGCACCAAGAACAGCCACAACCTTGACAAGGGTTGTGACAATTTGGTATCAGCAGTCAACAGCGATCCAATGGCCGACAAGAACGACAAACGTTTTGACGTGCTCCAAGATCAGATCGGGAAGCTCTTCACAATGGTCACTGACCTCACCACGCAAATCAAGCAATTGGATTCTCTTCCGGCGATCAAGGCTGATCTTCACGACATCAAAGAACAACTTGCTGCTCACAGCATCGCCATCTCACGCTTGGAACACGGCAGCGGTACAAACCAGAAGACAAGTCCTAAGATGCCAAACACAAGCCATCTCTTGAAGAACAAAAGAAGAAAAATCCAACAACAGCAAGAAAATCAATGGAGATGATGAAGACCAGTCCATCAATGAAGAGGAGCTTGCCACGCTTGAAAAAGAGAAGAAACAGGGAGGAGGTGGCGGTGGAGACCCAGATGGCGGTGGAGACCCGGATGGTGATCCTGACTCAGGTTTGGAAGGCCATAGTGGCAAAGATGCTAGGGAAATAGGTGGCGTCATTAAGAAGAATCAAGACAACGGCGTCGATTTCCACAGCAACTCCACAGGATCATCTTTCCTATATATGACGGCTCGGGTGATCCTCTACCTTGGCTGAACAAGTGCCAACAATTTTTCACGGGACAAGAAACCTAAGAAGAGGACAAGGTCTAGTATGCTTCACTATATCTTGAAGGTGCAGCAGACCTTTGGTACTATAGACTTGCAAGAGATAATGGGGCAAGTTGGGAACAATTCACCTCTTTTGTCAATCAATGTTTTGGTCCTCCACTTAGATCTAATGCAATTGAAGAGCTAGCAAAATTCAGCCAAGAAAGCTGAGTGGCTGAGTACCAGAAAAAATTCTTGCAGCTCTTGTGTCGCTGCGATTCTATGAAAACTCTCATGCAATGAACTTCTTCACAGCTGGACTACAAGAGCCACTACGAACAGATGTGGAGCTTCAAATGCCTGACAAACTAGAGGAAGCTATGAGTCTTGCACGTGTTTTTGAACGTCGCGGCACATTGATTTCAGAAAAGGAGACAAAATCAGCAAGTCTACAGATGACTTTCCAAGAGAAAACAGAGGTCACCGGAGCTCCTCAACGTGTCAAAGTCTTAACAAAAGAAGAGATGGCTGAATGTAGAGCAAAAAGTCTATGTTTCAATTGTGATGAAAAATTTTCTATGGAGCATAAGGACTGTCCAAGACTTTTCCGTCTTGCCCTTGTGTATGATAGTGGTGGCACATATATGCTCAATGAACATGAAGGTCAAGCTCGAGGGCAAGCCTTTCGCGGGGGGGGGGGGGGGGGGGGGGGGGGGGGTAGATGTCACAGGCTGGTAGTATTAGATTCAGATTAGAGATTGTAATAAAGCCAAACTAATTAGTCCTGGCTGGGTCATAATAGAGATAGTCATAAGTGTGTGATACAGTCAAAGTCAAAGTCAATTTGTAATAAGGCTTCCCTGTTTTCAAGTCGTCGACTAGTCGTTCGGTCGGTCTCGGAAGGCCGACTGAGGCCTCTGACTCGACTTTCACGGCAAGTCGCCCGACTTGCCGTCGACTTGACTTTTCCAGTCGACTAGTCGTCGACTTGTGTCTTTAAGTCGGGCGACTTGCGACCTTCTCAGCCCAGACCAGCCCACAGACTAAGGCCCATTAGGAATAGAACCCTAAAAATCCTCTCTGACTCCCTCTCTGCCCGACCCTCTCCCCGACATCGACTCCACTCCTGCACCTGGCCGCCGCCCCCCTCCTCCGCCGGCAGTCCCCCTCCTCCGCCGGCCGCCCCCCCCCCCCCCTGCAGCGCCTCCTGCGCCGGCAGCCCCCCTCCTCCTCCGCCGGCAGCCCCCCCCCCCCCTCCTCCGCCGGTAGCCCCCCCTCTCCAACGCCTCCTGCGCCGGCAACCCCCCCCCCCCCCCCACCCCCCCCCACTTCCGTCGGCAGCCCCCCCCCCCCCTGTGCAGGCAGCCCCCCTCTCCAGCGCCCTCTCTTTCCAGCACTATGTCTGCCTCTGGAACTGAAATTGGAAGTCAGCCTCAGCCTCAAGGCGATTTAGCAAGGGGGCAAAATTATGATCCAACTAAAGATCCCAAGCGCAAGGCGAAGTCAAAGGATCCAGCATGGAAGTACTGTTATTGGCCTGATTTGAACAAAAAAGATGTTGTGAAGTGCATTCTTTGTGGTAAAACTGTTCATGCAGGTGTTAGGAGGTTGAAGCAGCACCTTATTGGTGGTCATGGTGATGTTTCTAAGTGCCCAAAGACAACATCAGCCATCAGCAAAGAGATGCATGAGTATTTGAAGAAGAATGCTCGACAAAAGCCTCTTGATCTTGATGATGATAAAGAGGGGGGAAAAGACGATGAAGTTGAAGAAATTGCAGAGGGTGAGAGCAGAGCATCTCATTCAATTATTCAAATTCAACCCAGTTCTGGAACAGCACTCAAGAGAAGACTCTCAGCTGAAGCAAGCCAAAGTAATCAACCTGTGAGTAAGTCTTCTAGGTCAATTGCATCTATGCTTCGCAAAGCACCTGAAGAGGTGGTTCGTGAAAGACATTGTAAGAGCAACACTCAAACTACACTGCCTAGAAAGAGCAAGGAGGAAAAGGAAGCAACTGATATGTATGTTGCTGATTTTATTTATGACTCTGATTTACCACTTCATGTTATCAACTCAAGGTCCTTTGAAGTCATGCTTGAGGCGGTTGGGCAATATGGTCCAGGGTATGTGAAGCCTTCATATCATGAGGTTAGGGTGCCATTGCTTGAGAAGGCAAAGAAGAGCGTAGATGAGATAAAAAAGACTCATGAGTTAGCTTGGGCTGAGTTTGGTTGCACACTTATGTCTGATGGTTGGACAGATAGGAGGGGACGACACTTAATCAACTTCCTTGTCAATAGTCCAGCTGGCACATTTTTTTTGGAGTCTGTTAATGCCTCAAGTGAGACAGCAGATGCTCAGATGTTAGCAGCACTACTTGAGAAAAGAATTGATGCCATAGGTAGAGATAAGGTAGTACAAATTGTTACAGATAATGGGGCTAACTTCAAGGCTGCTGGAAGGCTTTTAGAAAGAAGGATTCCTCACTTGTTTTGGACCCCATGTGCTGCTCACTATTTGGATCTCATGCTTGAGGACATTGGGAAAATTGTAGAGTTCAAGAGATGCATTTCACGTGCTCGCCAAGTGACAACTTTCATATATAGGCATGGCAAGCTTCTTGATGCCACGAGGGAGAAGATAGGGGGTGATTTAGTGAGACCTGCAGTTACAAGATTTTCTACAGCTTTTCTTACTCTTCAGTCCATATTCAAGCATAAGCAAGCTTTGAGATGTCTGTTTGTTAGTGAGGATTGGACTAGGTCCAAGCTATCAAGCACAGAAGCAGGAAAGAAGGTCACAGAAATACTTCTTTCTACAAATTTTTGGAACTCAGTCCAAGATTGTATTCGAGCATCACAACCACTTCTCATTGTGTTGCGAATTGTTGATGGTGATGAAAAGCCAGCCATGCCATAGGTTGCCACAGCCATGGATATGGCAAAAACAAAGATCACTTCGGGTTTTGAAGGTAGAGAGCTTATGAAGAAGTTGCTTGCCATTATTAACCGGAGGTGGCAAGATCAAATGGAGGTGAAGTTATATGGGGCTGCATTGTTCTTAAATCCGAATAAGTTTTTCGAACTTCAAAGAAATGGATCCAACTAAAAGGGAATTGGGTAAGATGAGGGCTGCATTCAATGATGTGCTATGCAAGATGGTTATAGATGATGAACTTCAATATGTAATCAGTAAACAAGCTGATGAGTACATGAACATGGCTGGCCCTGCCTTCTCATCACCATTGGCAATTAGAGAACACCAAAAAAAGAGCCCCAGTAAGTTTTCAATTTCAGTTTCTAATTCAGTTTTTTTTATTTCAGTTTTTATTTTAGTTTCTAATTCAGTTTTTTATTTCAGTTTCTAATTCAGTTTTTTATTTCAGTTTCTAATTCAGTTTTTTATTTCAGTTTCTAATTCAGTTTCTAATTCAGTTTTTTATTTCAGTTTCTAATTCAGTTTCACTTAAAACTAAAGAGTTTCTTTTCCTCTCTTTTCTAGTTCGTTGGTGGGATGCATATGGTGGCCTTGCATTTGAGATTCAATCCTTTGCAAAGCGCATTGTTAGCCTTTGTTGTTCCGCTTCAGGATGCGAGCGCAATTGGAGCACTTTCGAATTTGTAAGTACAAAATTTGTCATTTCAGTTTCTCTAGTGTTAATTGATTTTAGCTAGTCGGCAGCACCACTAATTCATTATTTATCACATAGATTCATACCAAAAAAAGGAATAGATTGGAGCACCAGAGGTTAAACAATTTGGTTTATATCCAATAAAATAGAAAGATGGCAGCTAGGTTCCAGAGATTACGTGAGGAGGGAAATATTGGTAACCCTTTACTTTTAGAGAATTTCCAATGGGACAATGAGTGGGTGGACAATCAAAATGAAACAGTGAGAGAAGGGGATGATCTTGCATGGGCTCATGTAGATGAGGCAACCGGTGCTTCTACTTCACTTCAAGGTCGCGACTTCCTAAGAAGAGCCCGTATTGAGTCTGTTTATTCAAGGCGTGGGCGTGGTACAGCTGCTGCTACATAGGATGAGGGGATTATGGAAGAGGAAGAGCAAGGCAATGAGGGCAATGAACAAGGTGATAAAGAGTATATGCCTAATGATGATGAAGAAGTGGATGACTTTGGTGAATCCTCACATAACAGCCCTATTCAAGCTGGTGGTGAAGAAAATGCAATGGATGATATTGATTTCGGAGATATTTAAACTACCTTCTATCTATCTAGATTCTAGCAGCTGCTGCAACTTAGCTTTCTATTTGAACTATATGTGACTGTTATGAACTTATGAGTTTGACTTATGTGGCTGATTGGTTTCTGTCTTTCCGAAGTGAATTTGGTTCAGATTCATCCTTCAAATGAGGTAAATCATGCCCTTCCTTTGACCTGGGGATGCTAGTTATTTGAGTTTGATTCAGTTTCAGCCTACAAATGAGGTAAATCATGCTCTTTTCTTTGAACTAGATGTTGTTTTTTTAATTTGACTATATTGTTTATATGAAGCCACTATATAGGCAAAACAGCCACTATATTTGGCAAGTCAACGACTAGTCGACTGACTTACCGACTAGTCACCAAGTCGGGTACCTTGTCGACTCGACTCGACTTACCAACTTGAAAACACTGTAAGGCTTTTTAGCCGTGTTTGGTGAGGAATCCCGAAGAGTCTGTTGAGGGGTCATGTAATAGTGGTTATATAAATTGCCTCTCTGTTAATCAATAAAGCAGTCAATTCTGAAAAGAAAGGTTGAGAAGGAAAGAACATCTATCTCTAGGCCCTGCCTGTTGGCACATTTCAGCAACGGCGCCGGCTTGCAAAGTCTAGTTCAGCGAGTTCCAGCACCACATCCATATCGTTTGCGTTCCAGCACCAAGAACAGCCGCAACCTTGAGTAGGGTTGTGACAGCACATAAACACATTTTTGTCCAATGTTGCTCACATTGCAACTCCCCTTTACAGAATACAAGGGCATCATGATAACAAAATAAACCAGCAGTATATTTTCGAGAATCAAGGATCATCTGTAATAATGGACAATCTTTAGAGGCACAATGTATTCTTGCAATTATGAGTTGCATAGTACTACAGGCATGCTCTCACAGACGTTCTTGGGAACGCCGCCGAACCAGCCGCTTGATCACCAGCGCCGGCGCTGGACGTCGTCGATGAACAGAGGCAGAGGTAGAAGAGACAAGTTCTCTTGGACTAATTCTTTCTTGACTAATTTGTTCTACTCAAGGTTCATTAGTCGTCTAGTTGACCCTAGTCGCTTAAGGGCTGACTAGGGCGACTAGATCGATTAGTCGTCGACTAAGGCGATTAGTCGACCCTAGTCGACCACCTAGTCGCTCCTAGTCATCCTGGATAATTTTAGACGACATTTCTAGTCGACACTATATATATATATGTCAACATATATATAGTACATACACACATATATGTAGTTTATGATACCAGGAATAGCGCATTGAGAGTAAAACTTGTGTCCTGACCACGAATCAGTATCAGTACAAATTCTTCAGTTAAAAAATTACAGTAATGCAGTATCGATCTGTTTATCAGACCTAACCAAAGTACAGAGGACTCATTGAGGTATTAGACAGAGAAGCTCAACAATAAAAGTGGAAGGGGAGCTGCAAGAACAGAGAGAGAGGAGCTCACTCATGGCAAGGAACAGAGGTGGGAAGAGCTCATCTTGCTGGCAGAGGCGGACGGTGGTTGTGCTAAATCGGCAACGTGGGCCCGGGTGCCGGCAACGTGGGACCAATACTTTAAAGCCCAGACAGCCCAATATGCGCCCAACCATCCATTTTTGATCTAAGGGTACCAACAATCCAGTCCTATTTAACCCTAATACTCCCTTGCCCCCCAGTTCGCCCGTGCCCGACATTCTTCATCCAGATACCGCGGCGCTGGTTGTTCGGATGTCCTCCTCCTACGCTGGTTGCGAGCCACCCCGCCGCCGGCGTCTCTAGCGCGAGCTGCGCCCCCTCCCTCTCCGCCGCCTCCCCACCCCTCCTCCTCCCCCTCCCCCACCCCTCGTCCTCCCCCCCTCCCTCCATCCCCTCCTGAAACCAGATCATCCGATCGGCAGGAGCCTCTAATCGCCCGACTAGTCGCCCTGCTCGGACGACTAGGTTCGTGATCGGGCTAGTCGGGTAGGACACCCTAATCGAGCTCCATGGAGCGATAAGGCCGACTAATTGTGATTAGTCGGACGACTAATAAACACTGGTTCTACTTCGGCCACAATATATAGCTAGTCTGCAGGTTCCATTAAAGAAACTAGGACTCTTACCTCTATGAATAATCCGAACTCTTATCTCTAATATGGAAACTAATTTTTTTATTCTTTATCTCTAACTTAAACCATGGAAACTAATAATCTATTTATCTTCAACTAATCTACCCTGGCGTTTTCCAATGGTCGGCCCACCATCTGCACGTGACATATCTCCCTCCCTTATGAAAAGCTAGTCCTCGAGCTTGGATGAAGATGTCGCTCCTGTGCTTGATCGGCCTCCGGGGGACGTCTTCCATAGAACAGAACATAGGAAGAGCATGACGGCGTTGATTGCTTTTTCTTATTCACATCGCTTCCTGATTGGCCGCTCCTAATGCTTGAATCATCTGAGTTCGCAGATGCTGTCTTCTTAAAGTTTTTAATTGCAACACCATATTTTGTGACAGCTTCCTCAGTTTGAGCTTCTCTGCCTCCGGTGCTTTGCAGACCAATGACGACACATTTGTTCTGTTCCAATGCCTCCATAGCTACTCTCACAACAGCAGGTCCCTTTGCAGACAAGCACATATGCCCGAAGAAACGCTGATGGCTGGCCCAATACAGCCGCCATATTTGACTTGAATTGCTTCTCAGTTCAGCCCATACTTCAGCAGCCCTCGTGTACATGATCAGCACAGGATCCAGGGTGGAATTCGACTCATCCCGAGGAATCAGGACGAATCGAGCAGAGGCTGATGAGATCCCACCACACTGGGGTGGATCTTGGCAACTTCGGGAAAGGGCCAGATGGAGACAGCGAGGAGGGTGTAGGAGGACGCTCCAGAGCTGGCAGATCTGACGTCTGGGTCGCCGGCAGCATCGAAGACGAACGCGACAGTGTCGGGTGACCCTGGGCCTAGGCCTGGGGCGGCTGAGCCCACCAGGGGCGCGCGCGCCCAGGGGGGGCCCACCTCCCTGGTGTGGTCAGTTAAGATAGAGTCCAGAAATTAGAAATTCTGTTTAGAGTCCTATTCAGTTAGAGATAGAATAAGAGTTGTAAGGGGTTGGGACTCTCCAAAAACCCCCCTATATAAACAGGGCTGCGCCCTCCCCTGTACCAGCACCTCATTAGAAAATAATACAAGTTTTCCACCAGACCAGGCCTCCCCACGGGAGAACCTGATCTAGCCGAGTTCCCTAACTCGCCTAGATCAGGGTTTCGCATCTGTTCCAGCAGGAACACGGCGAGTTCTTCTCTGTTCCCTTCTTCTCCAATCTGATCAGCACCAGGGGTGCCTTCTACTCTCTCTGTCCTCTCTGTTCTGCACGCAGGATCTCCCTGTCCTGAACTGCACCGTAGAACAGATCTGTTCTGACCGAACAGACCTGGTCCGCAAAGCTGCAGAGCTAGGAACAGGGCTGAACAGGCCGGATTTCCAACATTCGTGGCATCAGAGCCATGTCGACCTCTCCCCCAAGCAGCGGCAGCGTCACCGGCAACGGCGGCAAGATCACGACGACGACCTCTCCGGTAGTTCGTGAGGTGAACACGGGAACCGGGTTTCCGCTGCTCACCAAGACCAACTATGCGGAGTGGGCCGTCATGATGGAGATCAAGCTGAAGGCGCGGCTACTTTGGAAGGCGGTGGAAGAAGGCAACGTGACGCAGCAGGAGGACATGTTGGCGCTCGACATCCTAGTCAGCGCCATCCCGTCGGAGATGATCACGACGATCGGGAAGAAGAAGACGGCGAAGGAGGCTTGGGACACGATCGCCCTCATGCGAGTGGGGGCCGATCGCGTGAAGAAGACCACGGCGCGTCAACTCAGGCGCGAGTTTGACGCCGCCACGTTCAAGGACGGCGAGAGTGTGGAGGACTTCTCCCTTCGTCTGAGCGGCATCATAGCCCGTCTCGAAACACTAGGGGAGCACATCGACGAAGATGTGGCGGTGGAGAAGCTCCTTCGGAGCGTTCCAGAACGCTTCGAGCAGATCGTGGTGCGATCTCGACCCTACTGGACGTGTCGACCCTCACATTGTCGGATGTGACGGGGAGGCTGAGGGCTGCCGAAAACGCCTTCGACACAACGCGGCGCAAGGGAGGAGTGCACGACGGCCAGCTGTACCTCACTCAGGAGGAGTGGGAGGCACGGCGGAAGGAGGCGCGAGGAGATGAGGGCTCTTCGAGAAGGGGTGGCCGCAAGGGGGCACCCAAGAAGAAGAAGGGTTCCGCGAAAGACATTCCGCGGGACCAGTGCAGGAAGTGCGGCAAGAAGGGCCATTGGGCCAAGGAGTGTCGTTCAAAGAAGCAGCAGCAGGAGCCGCAGCAGCAGGCGCACGTGGCGAAGGCGGGGGAGGAGGGCGCCTTGTTCATGACAAGGGCGGCCTCAGTACAGGAGGAGCCTGTACGCGAGCGTTCCACGCGTCCACTGGAGATAGTGGAGGGACGCGTCTTCGCACATCGTGGCCACGACGACGACGACGACTCCGACGACGCCCTTTGGTACCTCGACACGGGCGCGACCAACCACATGACTGGTTCGCGCGCCGTCTTCTCCGAGCTCGACGAGAACGTCGTCGGAACCATCAAGTTCGGCGACAACTCGGTTTGTGCGGATCGAGGGGAAGGGCACGGTCCTGTTCGCCTGTGACACGGGTGAGCATCGGCGGCTCACTGGTGTCTACCTCATCCCGCGTCTCACCACCAACCTCATCAGCCTCGGGCAGCTGGATGAGGATGGCTACAGCGTCACCATGCATGCAGGGGTGATGCACATTCGAGACGAGCAGAACCGTCTCATCACACGAGTGCGGCGCGACGACAGCAAGTTGTACCCCGTCAGGCTCAACATCACGCGTCCAGTTTGCCTGACCGCACGACGTGGTGACGTCGCGTGGCGTTGGCACGAACGTTACGGACACGTCGGCTTCCAGGCGCTTCGGAAGCTGGCAAAGGAGGAGATGGTGCTCGGGCTTCCGCAAATTGATCATGTCGATCAATTGTGCGAAGCTTGCTTGGTCGGGAAGCAGAGGCGCTCCAGCTTCCCCACGCAAGCTCGTCGGCGCGCGGAGGGCGCACTCGACCTCGTCCACGGCGACATCTGCGGGCCGATCACGCCGACGACTCCAGGCGGCAACAAGATGTTCTTGTTGCTAGTGGATGACATGAGCCGCTATATGTGGCTCTATCTCCTAGCAAGCAAGGACAAAGCGCCCGACTTAATTCAGAAATTCCAGATGACAGCTGAATTAGAGTCCGGGAGGAGGCTGAAGCTACTTCGTACTGATCGCGGAGGGGAGTTCACCTCACGGGAGTTCGGCGAGTACTGCGCTCAGCACGACGTACAGCGTCAGCTCACAGCCCCATACACGCCGCAACAGAATGGGGTTGTGGAGCGGCGCAACCAGACGGTGGTCGGGATGGCGAGAAGCATGTTGAAGGCGAAGGGTATGCCCGGGTTCTTTTGGGGTGAGGCGGTCCTGACAGCTGTCTACATCTTGAATAGATCCCCCACCCGCGGCCTCGACGGGAAGACGCCATATGAAGCTTGGTACGGGGAGCGACCAGCCGTCAACTACTTCCGAATTTTTGGGTGCGTGGGACATGTCAAAAATACAAGCCCCCACCTGAGAAAGTTGGAAGACCGAAGTACGCCGATGGTGTTTCTTGGCTATGTTGCAGGGACGAAGGGCTACCGGATGTACAATCCGGCCGATGGGCGCACACACATATCACGTGACGTGATATTCGACGAGAGGGCCAAGTGGGACTGGGGTGAAGGAGCTGAAGAAGAGGACTACGACGCGTTCTACGTCGACTCCATGGGTTTAGCACATGCTGAACCTGCTGTTCCAGCACCTAGCAAGGTATTGCAGGACTCGGAAGGGCCAAACAGCACCCCTGCAGCACCCAGGAGGGGTGCAGCAGGGTCTGTCCAGACCCCAGGGGCTCCGGTGGGGCACACCAGGGCTGCTGGTAGGCGACCAGCACCCCCCGCAACACCCCGCAGGCTTCTACAGGGGCTGTCCAGTCCAGAACAGACCTGGGATAGCCCGCTACAGGAGTCAGCAGCGGCTGGAGGATCCGATACTGAAGATTCCAGCACCTTTGTCACGCCCCGGCACCCTCCACGGCCCATCCGCTTCGCCACGCCGCCGACGGATGTCGGCAGCAACGTCGACGCCTGTCACAACGACAACGTTGCACTTCGGTTCCGCACGATGCGCAACGTGCTGGGAACCCTCACCCCTCTTGGGCGTGCACCACGCCCACCAAGCCTGGAGGAGGGGGAGCTCATGTTCACCACCGCGGAGGAGCCTACGTCCTTTGTCGATGCCGAGGAACACCCGTGCTGGAGACGGGCCATGCTCGAGGAGATGGAGTCCATAGAAGAGAACAAGACGTGGCAACTTGTTGATCTTCCTACAGGACACAAGCCCATTGGTCTCAAGTGGGTGTTCAAGGTGAAGAGGGACGAGCATGGAGAGGTGGTGAAGCACAAGGCTCGTTTGGTGGCCAAAGGCTATGTCCAGCGGCAAGGAATAGACTTTGACGAGGTATTCGCTCCCGTAGCCCGTCTAGAGTCTGTTCGCTTGCTCCTTGCAGTAGCTGCGCACAAGGGATGGGAGGTACACCACATGGATGTGAAGAGCGCCTTCCTGAATGGCGATCTGATGGAGGAGGTGTACGTCTCTCAGCCCGCTAGCTTCATCGTCGACGGAGCCGAACACAAAGTGTATCGGCTCAAGAAGGCTTTGTACGGACTTCGTCAAGCGCCCAGGGCCTGGAATGCCAAGCTCAACGATAGCTTGCTATCGCTTGGTTTCCAGAAGAGTACGAGCGAACACGGGATTTACTTCCGTGGAGCTGGAAAGGAGAAGCTCATCGTAGGCGTGTACGTCGACGATCTCGTGATCACAGGAGGGGGCGACATCAAGAAGTTCAAGGAGGAGATGATGAAGCGGTTCAAGATGAGCGACTTGGGCCTCCTGTCGTATTATCTTGGCCTGGAGGTGCGGCAGTCTGAAGCAGGGATAAGTATTGGGCAGGCGGCCTACGCTTCCAAGCTTGTCTCAAAAGCTGGCCTGGAGGAGTGCAACCCTTGTGCATTCCCTATGGAGCAAGGCCTGAAGCTTTACAAGACAAGTGACAGTCCGTTGGTGCACGCAACGGATTACAGGAGTTTGGTGGGAGGGCTGCGATATTTGGTGAACACACGCCCCGACCTCGCCTACTCGGTTGGGTACGTGAGTCGGTTTTTGGAGGAGCCAAGGGAAGAACACTATGCTGCAGTCAAGCGCATCGTACGCTATATAGCGGGTACGATCCACTTCGGAGTCTTCTATGCAAAGGGAGGCAACTTGGAGTTGATTGGCTACTCGGATAGCGACTATGCGGGAGACATGGAGGACCGCAAGAGCACAAGTGGGGTGCTGTTTTGTCTAGGAAACAGCCCCGTTTCGTGGCAGTCCAGCAAGCAGAAGGTGGTGGCCTTGTCCTCCTGTGAGGCGGAATATATTGCAGCAGCTCAAGGGGCATGTCAAGGTGTATGGATGGCACGGCTGATGGAAGACTTGGCTGAAAAGGTGAAGACGCCAGTGCTACGGGTTGACAACAAGTCTGCCATAGACTTGACCAAAAATCCGGTACACCATGACAGGAGCAAGCACATCGACACCAAATATCACTACATACGGGAGTGTGTAGACAATGGTGTTATAGTGCTTGAGCAAATCTCTACGAAGGACCAGATGGCGGACATCTTGACCAAGGCACTTGGAAGACAGAAGTTCATCGAGATGAGAAGAAGAATAGGCGTTCTGGACATACTGCAGGTCCAGGGTCAGGAGGAGAATGTCGGGTGACCCTGGGCCTAGGCCTGGGGCGGCCTGGTGCGGCTGAGCCCACCAGGGGCGCGCGCGCCCAGGCGGGGCCCACCTCCCTGGTGTGGTCAGTTAAGATAGAGTCCAGAAATTAGAAATTCTGTTTAGAGTCTTATTCAGTTAGAGATAGAATAAGAGTTGTAAGGGGTTGGGACTCTCCCAAAAACCCCCCTATATAAACAGGGCTGCGCCCTCCCCTGTACCAGCACCTCATTAGAAAATAATACAAGTTTTCCACCAGACCAGGCCTCCCCACGGGAGAACCTGATCTAGCCGAGTTCCCTAACTCGCCTAGATCAGGGTTTCGCATCTGTTCCAGCAGGAACACGGCGAGTTCTTCTCTGTTCCCTTCTTCTCCAATCTGATCAGCACCAGGGGTGCCTTCTACTCTCTCTGTCCTCTCTATTCTGCACGCAGGGATCTCCCTGTCCTGAACTGCACCGTAGAACAGATCTGTTCTGACCGAACAGACCTGGTCCGCAAAGCTGCAGAGCTAGGAACAGGGCTGAACAGGCCGGATTTCCAACAGACAGCGACGAGCACGAATGCGGCGGCAACGAGCACCGATGCGGATCTGGACGTCGTCGCATTGGTCGTGGAGACCCCGCAGTGGTTGTCGGAGGCGACGTTGGATCTGTAGTCGAGGACGAGGGGGCGGTCGTTGTGGAGGACGGACGCGGCACCGACGGATCTGGAGTTGCAGCCGCCACCGCCCGTTGCGAACGCCGTCCCGACGCTGCTTCTGTTGCTTGGGTTGACACGAGATTCAATGCCGACGGATCTGACGTCCCTGCATGACGCGGCAACGGCGGATTTGACAGTTGTTGATGCACATGTGGAGCCAGTGACGGAGTCATTGTTGGAGAGGGAGGCATCGGCGGCAGCGCAACCGTGGGTGTCGAGTCCCAGGCGGCGGGTCGCGTCGGCTGGCACAGGGCGGCAAATGCGGCTGCGAGAGGATGTGCGGCTGTGGCGCAATCCGTCTTGGGTGAGGGAGAGTCGAAGCGCCTTCATGTGGCTCGAACACGAAAACGGGAGGAAGAGGCCCCTGCCCGAAAAGCCAGCGGCTGAATCGGTGGCCAAAAGTCGGAGGCGCTCGCTCGATGCGGAGCAAGGAGGAGGTGCGTTCGGCTTCAACTGCCGCTATCTTCTCCCGTGAAGAGACATGGATCAGTTCTTGCTGGCCGCGTTCTTCATATGCTGATGCTGGTGAAGCCGAACCTATCTCATCCGTCGTCAGTAATGGCACATATTCCATGCCGAGCTCTGCACAAAATTCTGGATCAAAAACAGTATTCAACATTGCGGAAGTACGCTTCGCCTATTCATACATCTCGTGTACCATCGCGATTATCTTGGCGATCTTACGGCACATAGCGTTGAGCGCAGCGTCCATTGTAGAATCTTCGTCGCCCCTGGGACCATTGTTGAATCGTGATACCAAATTGTCACAAACGTTCTTGAGAACGCCACCGAACCTGCTGCCTGATCGCCGGCGTCGTCGTTGGATGTCGTCGGTTAACAGGAGCAGGGGTAGAAGACACAAGTTCTCTTGGATTAATTTTTGCTTTAATTTGTTCTGCGTCGACCACAATATAACCAGCCTACAAGTTTCAATAAAGAAACTAGGACTCTATCTCTATGAATAATCCGGACTCTTATCTCTAACATGGAAACTAATTTATTTATTCTTTATCGCTAACTTAAACTATGGAAACTGATAATCTATTTATCTTCAACTAATCTACCCTGCCGTATTACAACGGCGGGCCCACCATCTGCACGTGACACATGCTGTTGAGCGAGCTCACTTGTCTAGATTATGTGAACCCTACTATCCAATTATCACAACTCACTCCTATCCTATTGGGATGGCTATGCTATAAATTTTGTTATTCAGCTCAATTCAGTGCTGCATTTAAATTCATGATAATGCTATTTCTACCATCCACTCATAACATTTGGTTTCCCATTGTTCTACTTGCATGAAACGGAATTCCCAACAATATTATATTGCCGCCCTTATATTAGTGCCTCATGTGTTATGTTCATGCCACTGTCCGTCCCACTTAGCCCCATGAATCTTGCCCAACACTTCATAAATCCATTCAGGGGATAGTTGTATAGCCGTCTATGAGGAATTGAGGATCTTCACCAGACATTGTGATAAACAAGGTTGCCTACTTCATTGCATCAACATAATAGCATGATGTGAACAAGCAGGGGCCGGTGGCACCCAGGGTGGAGACAGCTCTGCCCGGGGTGCACCTTTGACAAGCCACTAGAGAATGTCTCTTCGGTCGTGGATTCCGCGGCCGCGGTGGAAGCTGCCATCAGTGCCGTTGTCCTCTCCGTACACTACAAGAATCGGGCAAAGAAGTGTCGGCCAAACTATAATCGTCGACCCCGACGTTTTAAAGCCATTTATATTCGTCGGTTTAGACAAGCCGACAATTATAAATTTATGGCCGTTGGCCAGGTGACGACGGCCGACGGCTTTAAATAAGGTCGTCGGGAGGCCGACGTCTTTAATTATGGGCGTCGGCTTAATGCCACGCGGCCGACGACCTTAGTGCGGGCCCCGATGTGCGAAAAAACCAATTTCCCGCCTATCTCTAAGCCCGTCAGCCTAGACAAAAGAGCCGACAGCTTTAGAGCGGGCCCCACCCTGCTAAGATATGGTCGTCGGGATTAGTGCTTTGGCCATAAAGTGGGCCCCGCGGACCTCAACTATGACCGTCGATGCTCTTTAACCGACGAATTTAGAGCCCTTAACATCATGCACCGCGGGAAAACCTAACACTCCACGTGCCGCTCCGTTGCTAGCTCCGCGCCGCCGCCCGCGCCTCGCCGCCTCCCAGCGCTCCGCCCCCGGCCGTCGTGCCCCGCACCCGGCCGCCGTGCCCCGCCCCCGGCCGCCGCGCCCCGCCCCCGGCTGCCGCACCCCTCCCCCAGCTGTCGCGCCCCGCCCCCGGCTGCCGCGACCCTCCCCTGGCCGTCGCGCTCCAGCTGCCGTGCTCTGCCCCGGCTGTCGTGCCCTGCCCCCGACCGTCGCGCCCCAGCTGCCACGCCGCGCCTCGGCTGTCGTGCCCCGCCCCTGGCTGTCGTGCCCCGCCCCTGGCTGCAGTGCCCCGCCCCTGGCTGCAGCGCCCCACCCCTGGCTGCAGCGCCCCGCCCCGACACCCCAGCGCGGCCGCCTTGCCGCATAGTGCCCCCACCGGCCGTCGCTCCTGGTCCGCACGTCTCCGCCTTCACTCTTTCGGCTCATCGGATAAGGTTAAACCTTAAACTTGTCTATAAATTAAGTTTTTGAATTCCGATAAGTGTGGCATTAAGTTTTTGATTTGATTAGTGTATGAATTGCTATATCATTACTTGTGTAAGTTTATATTGTGTTTTATCCACATATGTGTATGTTAACTTGATTATCATAGATGTTACTTATTTAAGTTCGATTATGTTTATTTTAATTTTTTTATTGTTTGTGTACTATATGTATATACAATGTTATTAAATATAGGTGAATAGGATCGACTAGACGATTAGTCGGATTAGTCGACCGTAGTCGAACTTTAGTCGATTAGGAAACAAAGCCAGGTGACGACCGTAAGGCGATGAGTGACGATTAGTCGTTCATTAACATATATTTATTTGATGCAGCTTTAAAATGGGTGACGATCGTAAGGCAATGTATGATGGATGGAGTTCAACTGGTGCGCACACTAATGAATGGGGTCATATCGCAAATGCTTTTCTGAGCCATGCATTTGCTAGTGATGCTTGTGTTGCGAAGTGTCCGTGTATGAAGTGTCGGAATCGTCGACGTCTGGATAAGTCTGAAGTGGAGTTGCATCTTTGTAAGCATGGATTTATGCCCGACTATCTGGTGTGGCATGAGCATAGGGAGAAAGAGCATGATGACGAGTCGGGCAACGGTAATGAGGATGAAGATCGGTTGGATGAGATGATAGCAGACATTGGTAAAGAGTACAAAGATGAGTCACAAGCGAAGGAGGTGAAGGAGTTCTACAAGCGTCTTGCCACAGCAGATCGAAAAGTGTATGAGGGCGCCAATATGACCGTTTTGCAGGCGGTCACACGACTTATGGCGATGAAGTCCAAGTTCAATTTCGCGAACAATTGCTACAATGGTATCATTAAGCTGATCAGTGATCTCCTTCCATCAGGTCATCACATGCCGCCGGATCTATATCAATCTAAGAAAATTTTGGCTGGTCTGGGCATGAATTATGAGAAGATTGATGCGTGCGAGAATAATTGCATGTTGTTTTGGAAGGAACACATGAACGATACTCATTGTATGCATTGTCATAAATCTAGATATGTGGACGTCATGAATGATGATGGAGAACAAATAACTACAAAATTACCGATCAAACAACTTCGGTACATGCCAATCACGTCAAGGCTTAAACGATTGTTTCTGTCTCAAGAAACAGCGAAGCACATGCGTTGGCATTCTGAAGAGATACGTGAGAACCATGACAAAGATGTTATGGTGCATCATTCAGATGTTGCGGCTTGGCAAGCTTTAGACCGTTTCGATCCAGAGTTTGCAAGAGATCCGAGAAATGTTCGTCTTGGGTTGTCAACAGATGGTTTCACTCCATTCAGCACTAGTAGCAGTCCATACTCTTGTTGGCCTGTTTTTATCATGTCCTACAATCTCCCTCCCAACATGTGCATGAAAGAAGGATACATATTCCTTGCAGCGGTCATTCCTGGTCCTAAACATCCAGGCAAAAAAATCAATGTGTTTATGCAACCGTTGATTGAAGAGTTGAAAGAGTTGTGGCAAGGTGTAAAAGCATATGACAGTCATATAAAATGTGAATTTAACGTACGTGCCGCGTATTTATGGTCAATTCATGATTTGTTGGCATATGACATTTGGTCTGGTTGGTTTGTTCACGGACAATTGTGTTGTACCATATGTATGAGTGACACAGATGCTATAAGGCTGAAGTACGATAAAAAAAAGTCAGCTTTTTTTATTGTAATCGATGATTTCTTCCTTCAAATCATCCTTTCAGGAGAGATACACAATCATTCCAGAAAAGCATCAGAGTTACAAAAGGAGCACCTCGTCGATTGACAAGCGAGCAAAAAATAGCATGGCATGCAAAGTTAAAGCAGTCTGAAGAAGATGGTTTCGAAGGGTATGATACAGAACACAACTGGACTCATATTTCTTTTCTTTAGGAGATACCATATGCGAAGGCGCTGCTTCTACCGCACAATATTGATTTGATGCATCACGAGCGTAATGTCGCTGAAAGCATAATAAGCATGTGTTTTGATTTTACCGGTCAAACCAAAGATAATTTGAATGCAAGAAAAGATTTAACTGATCTTTGTGATCGTCCTGGGTTTGAGATTAGAACAAATGCTAGTGGAAATGAAATTCGGCAACGAGCTCCTTACTTGTCAAGCTAGAAGAAAGAAAGCAAATACTTAGTTGGTTAAAAACATTAAAGTTTCCAGACCGCTATGCAGCTAACATAAAACGATGTGTTAATCTTAGCACTGGTAAACTGAATGGGCTGAAGAGTCATGATTACCATATTATGATGGAAAGACCGTCACCAGTAATGTTTCGTAGATACTTCAAACCTGACTTGTGAAAGATATTTGTTGAACTTAGCTATTTTTATAGGCAGATATGTGCTAAGGAAGTGTCGAAGAAGATAATGCGACAGTGGAAGAAAGAAATCATCGTGCTTGTATGTAAGATGGAAAAAGTCTTTCCACCTGGATTTATGAATGTTATGCAACATTTGCTGGTGCATTTGACTTATGAAGCGTTAGTAGCAGGACCTGCACAGTTCAGGTGGATGTATCGTCAAGAAAGAGAACTGAAAAAACTTAGAGCTACAGTGCCCAACAAGGCAAGAGTTGAGGGGTGTATTGTAGAAGCATTTGCAGCTAAAGAGATTATAAACTTCTCTAGCAAATATTTCGCACGTGCCAACAATTTGAATACATCTATGATCCGATATCATGATGCTGAAGAGCAGTCTATGACTGAGCTTAAAATTTTTCATTGCAAGGGTAAAGGTGTTGGGGTTGCCAATTCTCATTATATTTCGGAGCAAGAGAGAAACTACACCATGCTTTACATGTTTTTCAACATGGAAGAAGTGTTACCATTTTTTGAAATGTTTGACAATTTGTATTGGACATCTTCTCGAAGGCCGACACAAAGTCAATTGGATAATCTACGTCAGCAAGGTATAAAAGGTGGCAAAAACTTTGTGAACTGGTTTCGTGAACATGTAATGTGCTAACTTCTCCGATATCCTTTGTTCTTCAATCATAGTTCATATACTTATTATAAGATGCTAACTTTGTATATTGTTGTACATGTAGTCTATGAAAGATGTCAACATCTCAGATGATTTACGACAGATCGCGAATGGTCAGTTGAAAGCTAGAGAATTTAGTCGATATGATATCAATGGATATCGTTTTTGAACGGCAAGTTTAGAATCAATTCGTCCACTTGCAACCACATCAAACAGTGGAGTGTGTATAACGGCTGTAGAGGGTAGTGGAGAAGTGAAGGAATACTATGGTGTTCTTTAAAAAATAATTGAGTACACATTTGGCGGTACGAAAGAACTGAAGCTGGTGTTCTTCGACTGTCACTGGTTTGATTGTCACTGGTTTGATCCAACATCGGGCACGCGAGTGGATGATTTTGGAATGGTGGAGGTCAACCACAACTCACGCTATACAGCCCCTAACAACAATGTCGTACTTGCACATCAAGTGGAACAAGTGTACTATTTAAGTTATCCTCATCCAAGTTTGAAAAATTAGTGGGTTGTATATAAAGTTAACTGTGAAGTGCACCCTCGTCGTTATGATGAGTACATAGACAACCAGGAAGACGATGATGGCGCTGTTTATCAAGATGAAGTCGAAGAAGTACAAGATATTAGGTTATCTTCTGGGGCAGGGCTTGCAGAAATTGCTAGTACTACTCTAGAGTTAATGTCTGAAGAACAAGCCGGTCCTTTGAGAAAACGTCTTCGGAAATCTCAAAGGATTATTGAAAAGCAAAATAGAATTATTGAAGAAGATAGTGAAGGAGAAGAGTTTGAGGAAGAGATGGTAGAAGAAGAGGGACATGAAAATATTCATGCACGTGTGATAGAAGCAGAAAGCAGAATCGGATGCTGATGATTTTTAGCACATTCTAATATTGGTGATTTTTATTTCTTACTTGTTCGCATTCTTTGAGATTTAAATTTTTATTATTTACATCTTTTAGTCTTTATCATTTATTGTTTATTGTTTAATAATCTCGTATACTAATCATTATTTGAAATTTGTGCAGATGTGGAAGCATTTGAAAAAAGGAAAGAAGCGAAGTGGTGATACTTCTTCCTCCGCGTCTCAGTCTCACCACAGTAGTGGTTCGGTTCACAAGTCCTTGTTTCAGGTACTTTGTTTTTTTTAACACTTCAATATCATAATCAGCTATTTACTATTTATTATATGTTTATTTGCATTTGTAGGGTACGACCGTGAGTGCAGATAGACAAAGACAACTTCTAGGGTGTGTGACAGAGCAGGAATAGTCAGCTAGCACCAGGTTCAGGAGGAGGCTTAGGTGTGTACTTCGAGGAGGCTCAGGAGCGGGGAGGAGGCTTAGAAGCACGCACAATGGAGGAGGTTCGGGAGCATGGGAGGCTTAGAAGCAGAGGATATTCTCGCGCAGGTGTTTGGGACGTCGTCTTCTGAGGGTGGACAAGATAGTACTGAGGGTGGACAGGGTGATACTGAGGGTGAACAGAGTGGCGAAGAGGAAGATGACCCAGAACGAGATGCAAGGTTGGCAAGATTGGCAGAGTTACAAGAGGCAGCAGAGGGACAGAGTGATCGATGCCCTTATAGGTATCTTTTTTGAATTATTTGATAAGTTATCTTATAGATTTGGTTTTCTTGTCAACTAACTAATGTTATTTGTACAGGCTCCGGAGACACCTTTTGTGTACACCAAGTAAAAGTCCTGATACACGTGCGGTTATAAGGCCAAATGGTACTAGGTGCTGGCTGGAGATTGGTTGGGATGGCAGGGGGCATCGACGCTGTGTTAACACAGAGTTGGGAAATGCCATCTCGTTTTGCTATTCAGGGATGGTTCTTGCGGGCGGTCAACTAATTGCCGCCCATAATTGGGATCACTATGCCCTGAAACCATATGGCGTTGCGGGTACTTTTCAGGATAGAGTTTGGGAGATTTTTTGGGTGAGTTTGTTTTCATTGTTTGAAATATGTTGCATCTAACTTTGGTTGATACTAATTGTTGATTTTATGCAGGGTATATTTAAGTTGGAGGAAGGTGTGGCTCCAGCATATGCGAGGTCTGTTTTCGTGACCTCAGCGAGAAAGCTCACAAAGGATTCCTTCTCTGATGCACGGATCAAGGCTGTGACTGTGTATTACAAGACCAGATTGCGTCAGCCCATGACAAACAAGCGAGCAGCTACAATTTATATGCAGAAGCATGAGTACAAGAGTAGTGTGGATTGGATCTGTGTAGATCCGACAGCTTGGGAATGGCTATGCGAATATTGGGCATCGAAGGAGTTCAAACATATCTCAAGGAGAAACCGAAGCAACCGAAAGAGCAAGCCTGGACTACAACGTTATGGGGCAGATGGACATGTGCGGATGGCACAACGAATGGTATGAACTCTCACACTCACTTGTAAATTGCTTCAAAAAAATTGCATTGATTGAACTGATGTTGTATTCTGATGTTGCAGGAAGCTGAAACCGGTGTTGCACCTTCTTTTGTTGAGGTTTACCTCAGGGGGCATAGAGGCACAGATCCGGCTCGCCCGGAGCAGTTGTGTGACGAGGCGGCAACACAAAAAGTGGTAAGTGTGTTGACTACTTTCTATCTATAAACTAAATCTATCTTTAATGACTCTTACTCATGAATTTAATTTAATGTTGCAGGCAAAATATGTTGAGTGTCTCAAGAAAAAGCATGGAGATGATGTAGATTATTTAAGAGCGCCATTGGATGTGGGTGCGGCGTACGAAGCCGGCGGAGGCGTACCGCATGGGAGGTACGTGTAAAGTTAATGATTGTTTAAAGGTTAATTACCATCAATTCATCACATTTGTGATTTTTGTAGACTTGGATTAGGCGACGGTTACGTGGAGCGCGACGCTTATGTGGGACGATAGTCTTCTACTTCCAGTTCGAGTCGATCCCGTGTTGCAGATGAGGTATTGCAAGAGAAGTTAAGACGGTACGAGGAGAAAGTGGAACAACAACAGCAGCAAATACAACAAAAGCAGCAGCAGCAGATGCAGCAACAGATGCAGTATCTGTATATGGCGCAGGTAACTAGTAATCTTAACAATTGAATAGTTTATTCGTTTCCATACTGCTTCTACTTAAGATTTCACAAATAATTTCTTTTCTATAGTTCTTGGGGCAAGGCAATACTGGAACTCAGTTTAATATGCCACAACAGCCTCAGTTCGAGATGATGTCACAGGTAAATTACTGCTTTACATAAGTTGCTATACTTGTTACCATATTTGTGTTAAAGTCAGTAACTGATATTCTTACATTATGTAGTTCTTCCCTCAAGGTGGCTTTGGATCGCAGTTCGGTATGCCTCGTCCAATGCAGCCCAGACAACAAGTTGGCTCTTCTTCACAGGTATAACCGTATTTCTTATTAATTCGACTGATTGTACAAAATAGTAATCATATTTGTCTCAAGGTTCCCAGAGTGGTCAAGCCTATCCTCCACAACGGGGATTCATGTCAATGTTGGCCCCTAGATTCCCATTGTTGCCCTTCGCTTCGGGGCATAGTCAACCATCAATACCTCCGGGCACCGCAGCGGTATGATTACTAAATCATTACCTCTAATGATAGTATAGCTTAATTTTAACAATACTTAGCGATTTATTTAATGACATAGTTGCTAATACCTTTAAGTTAATTACACATGTGAGTTGGGCATTTTGTGAATTTTAGAAAGATTGAGACATATGAATTGTAACTATTAATGCAAAGTTAATTTTTATTTGTTTCTCGTAGGGTTCCGCTCATGGTTGCGATGGCTTCCTCAATTTCAACATCGGAGGTGCAAGTGGTGGAGGTTCCAACAATGATATGCAAGCGGAGTAAACTTCACAATGGTTGTGTTTGCGATGCGTCTTCTCTTGAACTTGTTGATACGTTAAGTTAGTTGTATGACTATGTGAAGAATGTGATATATTTGTTGCATTGTGTGGAATTATGGATTATATGTGTTGTATATAAATTGTGAATTATATGGATGTGCTATATATATATGTTGTGATATATATATGTTGGGATATATGTGCTGTACACATGTGTTGTATGAAGAACCGGAGGCTTCCCACCCGGGGAGGGAGGGAAAGCAGCCAGGAATTTTAAAAAAAAAAGGCCAGTATGGCCGTCGGTTCCTGGTGACCGACGGTCATAAGTTCCTTAAAGTCGTCGGTGTGGCGACGAAACCGACGGTCGTATGTCCACGGTGGCGCCTACGTGTCGCAATTAAGGCCGTCGGTGCCGACGGCTTTAAATGAGTTATAGTTGTCGGGGCTACTGGGCCGACAGCCTTAAGGAGTTATGACCGTCGGCCTGACTCCACCGACGGCCATATAGGGCCTACGGAGTAAAGGCGTCGGGGCGGGCCGCCCGACGACTTTAATGCTCTAAAGTCGTCGGTCGCGACGACTTTAAATCCTTAAGAACGTCGAGCTGGTGTCGTCGGATAAGGTCGTCGGCAGGCCGACGAGTTTAATGTAAGGTTGTCGGCTACAGTGTCTTACCGACGGCCATAAGGCCGACACTTCTTTGCGCGTTTCTTGTAGTGGTAGCAAGAGGCTCCTATGAGATAAGAACTCAGAGTATGTGCGCAAGGTGTATGACGGCTACTTCGAGGTGTTCCGTGTGTTGCTGGCTGCTGAGAAGGATGGTGAGTGGTAGCGTGTCTACCGCTGCATGGTCACGAAGCTCCCCACTAACACCTAGGTAGCGGGGATTGACGAGTTCGTCATCTCCGGAAGCTGCAGCGACACGCACGAGGACGAGCTCATCCGCCTCCTCACCGCCAACAAGCGCATATTCAGCGTCTGCTTCGACCGCCAAGCAGATTGGCTAATCGGGGCCCGGGCGCCTAGGGTGGATATGCGCCTCCTGGGGCACACCTTTGCTGGGACCAGTGCAGGTCAACCTCACCACCAAGCCATCCCCACCCTGCAACATCAGATCGCGTCAGGACTAGCTCGCTGTCGTGGACCATCATCACCATATATCTCGAAGTGAGCAACATTGATCTCAAAGCACCATCGACCAGGGATCTAAGTGGTGGTAGCGGCTCCCAAGGCGCACCTTCCCCAGGGCTAGTTGGCACATCGGCCTCGCCCAAACGGGAAATGAAGGGGCCAATGAGGCGACAAACCTCGGCCAATAATGTGGCTGGGTCGCACCAACAGGAGGGGCAAATATCTTCCTCCCCTTAAGTTGCGAACATGAGACCAGATTCAGCATCTCGTGTTTGCTCTCGTTGCTGTGTTACCCCTCCCCCAACCAGAAGAGTAACTAGATATACAGCCTAATAAGCGGTGATGCATCATCAATGGCATGAGCAATTGGCATGATTCTTGACTGGGCATCACCGGATATCTAGGTGAAAACTTAATCCAATTATGGAATATGGATGAACGTCGATGACGCCTTTGGCGATGTATAGTCTCTGGAGCACCATCTTGGAGATCTACGGTGAAAGTCTTGCAGCTTTTTATTTGGTTGTGACGACCCTTCATATAGTTGGAGGGCTAGCTGTCGCCATATTGTGCCTCCAGTGTCTTCATTGAGCACATCTTCATGCTCAGATGGAGTTGATAGTCCAATAGTTCATCTTGTCCCCTTCATCGGCTCGTCCCCTTCGTCGACGACAGTCTAGGTTAGCACCATTATTCGCCGCTTCCGTGCCTCATATGTGACAATGGAGGTCTGATTCAAGTGGCCACTAATCTGATCCATGCACGACATGTTGTCGGATACATTAAAGATCTTTGTGGATCAGTAGTAATCACTTATGGAGATGACAGGAACTTGGTATACACTAGATGCAGGCGACCTTTAGTACATATATTTGCGTACTAAATTTTCTGTTTATGCAATAAACCACGTTGTGTTCATGTCGACTGCTCGCGGACACAAAGAGGCTAGAATGTAATTCCATTTTCTAAACAAAACATGATGTGAGGGAGATGGAAGAGAAGATGTGGGAAATGAAAGAGAAAGCGTAAGGTGGGTGAAGGAAGTAGGAGATAGTGGAACTGCAAACAGATCTTAATGGTCAATTGACTCAGCACTACATTAGACAAAACTAAAAAACAAATGTGGCATCATCAAATAGTTAGCATTAAGTCTCCCAGGTTATCCAATGGTCAATATGACGATCTTCAAACGAACGTCCAAACACATAAGACTTAATTTTCCAGATCATAAGGACTAGTTTATGTATGCATCCTAGTTGCCAAGAATTTTGGAGACAAAGAATAGAGTTTTCCATATAGGCATTTCATGCCATTACTTCAATGTTCGATTACAGGTTTTAGGGATTCAATTTCAAATGGAGCCGCCGCATTTTTCTTTTGCTTTAAATCACTTTGGACTACTAGATTAAAGTTGCCATCTAAAAACATTGATATTCATTGACGCCACAATGTGAAACTAACAATCAAAACCAACATGAGGAAAAGGAGGGATACGATTCCATACCTCTGAATCCAAAGGGAATAAGCATCCACTAGCTCTCGATCAGCATCTCACCTCCAGCTGCCCGGCCAGAAGGTATGAATGCTATAGCCAGTCTTCCAGTTATCCAAGTAAATCACCTTCCTAACAGCCCACCACCCAATCGCAATGACAGCAATCATTGCAAAGCGCTTTGTCTGCAAGCTTTCGACCTTCACCAACATGTGTGTCACTGCGGCAATCATCAGGCCCACGAGCGTGTACAGGGACCCGACAGCAAATCCCTCAGCGCCAAGCTGCATACCCGACCCCTGGTAGAAGAACACGAGCTTCTCAGGGTCAGACCCGTCCGTCAGGAACATTGGTGTGTGCCTTATTATCCCGTACATGCCCCCAGAAACGCTGAAGAAGTAAACGAAGAGCGCCCCGGCCATCCAAACACGACGATCATGGAGCAGGGTCTCCCCTTTGACGATCCTCTTGATGGCAACGGGGATTGAGATCAGGAAGAGGATGACGAGCAGGATGATCTGGTTGCGGGACAGGAGGGGCGGGCGGACGATGGGGCCGACCTCGAGGCCCGTGCGGGACTCGACGAACTCGGCCATGGAGTCTGCGAGGCGGGCGAAGTGGGACTGGTCCATCTGCTCGGATCCGGCGAGGTTAGAGTGGTCGGGCCGGATGAGGCGGACATGGGGGAGTGAATTGACGCCAAACTGGTGGAAGGAGTGCTGCGACTCGGCAAACTCGATGTCGGCGAAGAAGAGGTCGCCGGAGCCGGGGTTGTGGGCGTGGAAGGAGGCGGCAAGGAGCGCAAACTCGCTGCGGAGCTGGGGGAGGTGGAGGTCCGGCTTGGAGTGGAGCGCGGAGGCGTCGAAGAAGACGAGCACGGAGTAGGGGCGTGGTGCCGGAGCGGAGAGGAAGCGGGTGACGGAAGTGTCGGTGAGGTGGATAACACCGGAGGGAGAGCGCCCGCGGAGGGACTCCAGCTCTGCAACCAGCTCGTCGGCGCCAGCGCTAGTGGCAGCGAGGAGCAGGAGAGGGAGGAGAAGCAGCAGCAGGCGGCGGTGCGGTGGAGGCGCCATGGCAAACGGGCACAGATCTGCGACCAGGAGACCGACCGGCTATGAAGATTTGGAGCTTATTGCTATTTTAGCATTCTAATCGAGCGGTTTCGACGGAATAGCACTTATGTTATGGGCTTCGTTAAAATAACCCTTACAACGTTGACACATCGTTAAAATAGCATTCTATTACTTTTTAACTATTTTCAATTTATTTTCTGTTTTTATAACATCCGAAGTGACTAAAATACCCTCTAGTATCATTATTGAATAAACTGATTATTGATTCACATTGAACCTGATAGCGATGCACTTGCAGGACATTTCAAATATCAGTTTCATTCTTCAGGGAGAACCGGGCACTAGGATAGGTTTTCAGATCTGGGACTGCCTCGATGGCCTTGATCAGAGCTGCATCCAAGCCTTCTGATCATCCTTCTTAAAGTCGGACAAAGACTTGGCAGCCCGTAGATTAAAAGCAGGGTGAGTATTGAAGCACAATTGATGCTGAATAGACAATGAAATTGAGCTGACCTCCTTGTCTGTCTCAAAAAGTTCTAAGCTGATAATGGGTATCTTGAATGGACCATTGAAATTAAAGATACTGATTGCACGCAGCATTACAAGCCAAAGAGCAGCGCATAGAAATTGATAGATTCACCACATTAAATTATTTAATAGTGTGTTGGGGGCGGCTGCAGACGGCAATGCTGCAAGGCGAGGGTGGCAGCGCTTGAGGCAACACAGTGGTTCGTAAGAGATTGATTGCTCCAGAAACCGATTGGGAGATAAATTATCTAAAGGGTATTTTAGTCATTTTGGGTATTATAAAAACAGAAAAGACAATAAAAAATAGTTAAATGTGTTAAGATGCTATTTTAACGGTATATCAACGTTGTAAGTGCTACTTTAACGAAGCCCACAACGTAAATACTATTTTGTCGAAGCCATTTCATTAGGATGCTAAAATAGCAATTGGCTCGAAGATTTGTGCGGAGGAACCGAGCAAGGGAGAAGCGGAATAGCGTGGTGGTGGCCCAATGCCCGCTTAAACCTGTCAGTGGGTTCAAAACCAACCTGAAACCCAGCCCAAACCAAAGATTGTGTAAATTTAATCCAACCCAAAACCGGCCCACAAATTTATGTCTCTAAACCAAACTGGACCAGACTGTAAAGAAAAGAAACCAAACCCACACCACTACAGTTTCAAACCGGTTTGAACCCATTAACAGAAAATGGTTCCAGCCCAGCAGGTAAGCTAGCGATTGGCCCAGTGGACTTGCTCGCACGTGTTCGGCTGCTCGGCTTGGTGGAGTGGATTCAAGTTCCTGCGTTCGGCTTGGTTCCGGTGATTGGTTTGCTTCAAATTTCCATTCTTCCTTCTCTTTCTTCAAAATGGAAAACTTGACTTTTGTGACTTTAAAAATCATGAAATTGTTTATGATTAGCAACGTAAAAATAGCTCATTTTAGCTAAAATAAATAAAAAATGTGTAAAGATTCATTGTGCAGTCACGCATAACTTTCCGTGAGGAATTCATTGTGCAAACCGAAATAGGCACCCAAAATTTTCTTTGGTTTGTAGCATGAAACTTATGCTTCAGAAACACCTATGATATGCATAACTTAACAATATATCAGTACACAAGTTCAATATGTTTTCATGGTTTCATTCCTATGTATACAAAACACGCGAGATGAAAATTTTAGGAAATAGATTCTGACCAAATCTGATCCAACATGTTCACATTTTTAGTACAAGAGAAAATTTTATGCATAAGTATTCAACTCGACTATTGTGCATAAATGGAAGCAAAATTGAACTTCCCTCTGATCCTTTCCAATTTACAACGCTAGCCATAGTTGATCAACCAAACAAATATCACTATACTAGCTGACTGCTGAAACGAGCTCCACTCATCAATGACTGAAGAAACATGCAGACTCATTCCTTCACACCATTATGTGTGGTTAGTTGAATGGAAAGTTGCTGAGAGAAAGCTAAAAGATCCTGAAAACACTAAAACAAAGCATTGTAAAACAAAGACTGAAAAACTTTCAGAATCTCATTTCTGAATTTTAAGAGTTCACAAAAATGCCAATTACCTTGCTCCCTGCAGCAAGACTGAACAATTTGTTGGCTTCTTGCTACCTAAAACTGGAGCTTCAAGAACACGCTTCTGTTAACTGCATGTGAAATTTTGATCAGAGAGAGCACCATGTAACAAATAAGAACGAAGCAACCTGAAAATAAATCTTGCAATGACGCTAAGGTATTGCTATATATTGAACCAGGAAACAAGAACACATGATCAATGCAGAACAATTCATAGCAGTTAAACTTCTATCAGCTCTTCAGCTTCATTGCGCTAGCAGATTTGGCTCATTGATCCAAAGCACAATTTCTCTAACACTGCAAAACCAGAGACATGCATGCCCCCAAAAGAGTTTAGCTGCTGGATCAACTCGCCCCAATCCTGGATCGACTCCCTAGATCTGAAATTAGGTTCTTGCTCTACTTGATGGGCGTGAGAAAGGGAAGAGGAAGAAACATATACCAGTCTGTGACGAACCAATGGCGGGAAAGGAGATGACGAGGGTGGCGACCTCGTAGTCAGGGAGGAGGCTGACGAGGGTTGACGATGACGATGGTGATGCTCGGGGACGGCAAGTCTGTTGGGAGCACTCAGATTTGCAGCGGAGGGGATCTGAGACCGTTGGCATTGGAGGCATCAGTGTAGGAGAGCGAGACTTGACTGAAGCTGGACGGGAGCGCATCTTGCAGGACGGCCAAAGGGGGAGGTCGCCTCCACGCCACTGACAGTCCGACGACGAGCACAGGCGCACGGCTGGGGCGGAGTGTTGAACACCGCCGTCGGAGACGACGCCCTGCGGCCGGTCTTCGATCCAATCTGCACCCATAGTTCAAGACCCGGTTCTAACCCACTCAAAGTCCGGACTGTACAGACCCAACCCAAACCAAACGGAACCGTTTGTAATATGAACCCAATCCAAACCGATCCGTTATTCACTTCGGCCCGTTCTCACTCAGACCAATACCAACCCGACCGAAAACCAATCCATGGAAACCGGTTTCAATCCAAACCGTTTGCAGGCTTATGCCCGCTAATGGGCCGAATTTGTTTCATAAAGTAAGCCCATGCGAGCACAGTCATAATAACGATCACCTTGAGGCTCCTTTGGCAATCATGGAATGCAACCCACGTGTGAGGCAGCCTTGGAGTTGGGTTGACACGGGTCCTAGCATGATTTATTATTCAATTAATACTGGGAGCATTCTTGACTTGTGACATAAAAATGTAGATTTTTTAAATGAGAAAAAAAAATAAAAATGATTCTTGAACATGCTTGCAGCTTAGATTTTTCAAGACTATTGTGGTTGATAGTATGAAGCAAGTGTGACATAAAATAGATTACAATTAAAAAAGTGAGAATAAAAAATCTTGAACATGGCATACCACTTTGTGGTACAACACTTCACATACAAGATTGCATACTGATCGAATAAAACTTCAGCTCAACATTTGTTTCATACTGACTGCATATGAAATATTCGTATGAAGAAACTACAACTTCTGTAGACTCAAAGAGACCAACAAACTGTGGTCTTTGGGCACTATCTAAATTGAGTCGATCATCCTCTGCAACAATATGAACAACTACATGGTTCAAAATTTTACCATCATACATTTCAGGTTAAAACACTATGTACAAGTTGTAAAGAATACCACATTGATCAGGCTTCTAGTGACTACGCGGTAACCTGTTTATTTATTGTACTTGATCATTTAGATTACAACAGAATTCACGAGATCACAACTAAATAGATAGATATGTCTAATCTTATCTAATCCAACTATCTCGTGGCTAAGAACTCTGAGATAGGTCTTTTGAAGGATAACAACGTGGTACATCATTCTGGTGCTGTACATCATTCAACAGCCCTCTTAATTTAGACCGAGCAAGGTTTAATTAGATTAATCTTAACTTCTCCAGAAGACTTGCTGGTAGCGCCTTTGTCAATCCATCAGCCAACTGATCTCCTAAGCTTATAAAACGTATCTGAAGCATTTTACCGCACACATAATCTCAAACAATATGATAATCCACTTCAAACCATTTTGTCCTTGAATGAAAGACTGGATTAGCAAAGAGGTATGCAGCCTCCAAATTATCACACCACAAACATGTTGATTTTGGTTGCAGAATGTTTAGCTCTTGGAGACTAGACTGAAGCCAGGTTATCTCAGTCGTGGCATTTGCTAAAGCTTTATGACTCTGTTTAGCACAGCTGGAATTTGTTACAAAAGCAGTTTATTTAAAAAGCTGGTGGAAAATAGCTTCTGCTTATATCCTGCTTTTAGTTTATTTTGAGAAGCAGGTGAACTAATAAGCTGTTACAGAAGCTTCCTGTTTGCCATATCCTCAGCTTATTTTTATAAAGAAGTTGCATCAAAAGTTGTGCCAAACAGGACATATACTCAGCTTCAGTACTTGATCTTGACACAGTTTGTTGCTTTCCAGCACTCTATTAAACCAGATTGGATCCAAAGAAAAATGCCAAATCACTTGTTGATCTCCTATCATCAACACGGCCAACCCAATCTGCATTTGAAAATACACTTAGAAGAGTAGAGTTTGATCTCTAAAATTTTAAACAAAGATCAAGCATTTCTTTGATATACCTCAAGATAAGTTTGGTTGCAGCTCAATGTTTAGTTATAGGAGAAGCTAGGAATTGATATACTTTATTCACCACAAAGGATATAACCGGCCTTGTCATGGAAAAGTACTGTAGAGCCCCCACTATAACCTGCATACTTAGATTATATAAGAATTAAACCATCTGAAACATGATGCACCTCAACACCTAGGAAATAGTGAAGACGTCCTAAGTCTTTGAGAGCAAACTCTTGGTTCAAATTTTCAAGTAGCATAGCAACATCATCTTCGGATGAGCCTGTGATTATAATATCATCTACATATATGAGCAAGAATATTGTAATTCCACCTTTGTGATAAATGAACAATGATGTATATGATTTGAGGGTTGAAAACCGAAATGTTGAAATCTTGCACTAAGTCTAGAATACCATGCACGAGAAGCCTATTTTAGCCCATAATTAGCCTTGTCAAGCTTACATATATAATCTGGTTTTTCTTTATCAATGAATCCTGGAGGATGCTTCATATACACTTCCTCCTTCAAGAAACTCATGAAGAAAAAGCATTATGTACATTTAATTGCTTAAGCTTCCAATTCCTTGAGACCGCAATAGAAAGCACCAATCAAACCCTTGCTATCTTCACAACTGGACTAAATGTATTCTCATACAATCAATACCATATCGGTTCTTGAAACCTTTGGCTACCAATCTAGCTTTATAACGATCAATCGATCCATCAACTCTCTGTTTTACCTTGTAGACCCATCTACAATCAATCACATTCCTCCCCTGTTGGGCCGGAACAAGATGCCAACTTTTGTTCCTGGAAAATGCTTGAATTTCATCTTGCATTGCACTCTTCCACTTCAGATCAACAACAGCTTCTTGAAAATTTTCATGCTCACCAGTGGACAAGAAGTCTCCATATTGAACATATCCAGGAAAGAAGACCTTTGGTCGAGTTATTCCTCGCTCCAGACATGTAACCATCTGCTAAGGAGAAGATGACATATCACCAGTTTGTGCACTGGTTATAGAATATCTAGACTCTTCGATGAACCACACGCAGCGACGGGCGAGACAATCAGAGAAGCGCCAGTCAAGTTATTTAATCCCCCACTACTCAGCGTGCCTGGCGACACAGCAAGATCTGTATCGGGAGCTGTGGTCGCGCGAGGAATCTCCTTTGGGAGCCGCACCCACCTGCATGCCAATGAGATCAGTGCCGGTGTGTTGCCGCCTGCCAACAGAATTCTCCTCAACATATTTCTATCTTTATCATTATTTTCTTCATCATTAATACTGATCGGATCAGTACTAATTTCAGTGCCCATATGATTGTCGTTTGCTTCTCTTTGTCCGGCACAGACATTGTACATGTGATCAGAATATACTATTTTTCCCTCTAATTATTGTGAGACACTCAATGAGTTTGATGAAGGAAAGAGAATTTCCTCTCTAAGCCGCATTCCTGCATTGTTATGTGGAGAGGAAAATGAAAATATAGCTTCAATGAAAATAACATCATGGGATATGTAAACACTTCCTTTAGATATGTCTAAACATTTGTACCCCTTGTGCATATTACTATACCCACTAAATACACATTGTGTAGAGCAAAATTGTAACTTGTGAGTATTATAGAAATGTAAGTTGGGCCAACATGCACATCCAATTGTGCGCAACAAAGAACAGTACGGTTTTTCATGAAACAAACGTTCTAGAGGCGTGTCATTGTGGATGACTTTGCTGGGAACACAATTTATCAGATATGTGGCTGCAATGAATGCCTCATCCCAAAATTTAAGTGGCATGGATGCTTGGGCAAGCAAAGATAGTCCAACCTCAATGATGTGGTGATGTTTCCACTTGGTGGAACCATTTTCTTGGTGAGCATGAGAGCAAGGCACATTATGTGTAATACCAAGTTGGCAGAAAAAAAACTCAATTTTTCATACTGTCATCCCAAGTCAGATTGAACCGTGATTATTTTCTTACCAAACATTCTCTCAACATAGGCTTGAAAGTTCAAAAAGTTTGGAAGTCATCGGATTTCTTTTTGAACAAGTAGATGCATGTGAATTTATTATAGTCATCAATAAAACTCACATAATACTTATTTTTATTAATTGAATATTGGGTAGGACCCCAAACGTTTGAAAAGACAAGTTGGAATGGGAAACCAGAGACACTTGGTGACTGTCTATAAGGCAATTGGTGAGTTTTTGCCCTTTCACAAGCATCACACACATGACTATTATTCTCACACTTCAAATAAGGAAGATCAAATTTGCTTGAAACTTCTTGGACCTTGGCTGGAGAAGGATGTCCTAAACGATTATGCCACACCAACAATGAAGGTTTCACCATGCCAAATGCATGTTTTATTGAAGGAAAGGAAACTTGGCACCAAACGATAAAGTCCCCCAACAATTCTACCTCCATGTAGAACCTTCTTCGACTCCTAATCCTTAACATAAAAGAAATGAGGATGAAGTTCAAGGAAGATATTATTATCACATGCAAGTCTATTCACTACAAGAATCAAGCAATAGGGTGTCGGGTACGTTATGAGCGTCGGGGCCGTCGATTTTAAGTGAGCTAAGGGCATCGGGTACAAAAAAACCGACGGCTACAAGTAAAGAAGTTACTAAGGGAGCCGACGGCTTGACCTAAAGGCATCGGGAAACCGACGACAGTAATATTAAAAATGTCGGGTAGACGAAAAAGGCCAACGGTTTCATGTGTGCGCCAGCGTGGCTCCAGGTTTCAGCTTTAAAGGCATCGGTGGAACTGATGGGCCCGACACCTATAGACTTAAAGATCTCGGTTGTTGAAAGTGCATCTAGGCATTCCTTGTGGGTTTTGGTTGGTTTATGACAAACAAATAAGATCCTAACAAAATTGTTGAGATGACCGCAGATTTTAAAGAAATTAGGAGAAAAACTCAAAAAAAAGGATAATGAGGAATCAAAAGGAAAAGAGCTCAAGAGCTGAAAAGATTAGACCATTGTGTATGGAGTGTGTTGGAGAAACACACCCCAAGAGCTCAAGTTAACAAACAATTTAACTCACTGCACAATTCACAAGAAAATCGGACTAGTCCGATATACAACTGACTAGTCTGATATGTCTCTAACTAGAAACGGGCAAGTCTCCTCAGTGCGAGCTTGTCCGCAAGTACTCTAGTTTACACAGCACCGGACTAGTCCGATATCACCACGGACTAGTCTGATTTCTCTCTGACTAAATTTGGACAAGTCCTCCGAGTTCGAACTTGTCCATTAGCCCCACAATTTTTCATGACACTGGACAAGTCCGATATCACCACGGACTAGTCCGAAAACTCTCCGATTAAAATCGGACAAGTCCTCCAAGTGCAGACTTATCCTTAATTCAACTAGAGGTTCACCACACCGGACTAGGCCGATTTGTGCCGAACTAGTCCGAACACTTCCAGAGCCCAAATCGTACTAGTCCGTAGATTTCCGGACAAGTCCGATATATCTGAACACTTAGGGTTTCCCACACACCGCACACCGGACTAGTCCGGAGTCCACCATGGACTAGTCCGGACATCGCAAACCCTAACGGTAACTTTTGGAAACCCTAGTATAAATAGAGGTGTACGACCCTACAAGCGTCTCTCTCGATCCTCTGCACTGTCACACCTTCTAAGAGCCCAAAATACACATATCTCCACACATTATAACCCTAGTAAGATCAAATCTTTGAGGATTAGCATTGATCAAAAGGAGAGACTTGTTCCACACGATCTTGAGCTCTTGAATTTGAATCTCTCGCACACTCTTGTTGTTTATTGCATATCTTTGTAGTGTGTTTGGTGGTGTTCTTCATTGTAAATCTTGGGGAGCCCTCAACTTGTGAGAAGGCCCCTTGAACTCGGTTATTTGCCTCTTTGTGGTTAGTGGAAGAGAATCGACCTCCGTGGCGATTCGACGAGGGTAGGGTTGGTGAAGACCCGATCCTCCGTGGACTCCTCAATGTGGATGTAGATTTCCTTCGTGGGAATCGAACCACGGGATAAAATCTTATCCCGTGCATCTTTGTTTTACTTTTCATCATACTCTAGGTTTTGTCTAGTGTTGTGAAATTCACCTTGAAACATTGTATCATACTTGATCATTGCAATATACTGATTCATTGGTTCAATACACTTTACTTGTAATATGATTTCCGCTGCATAGTGTGCTAGAGGTAGAATTATCAATTTACTTTGATTGTTTACTCCGCGCACACCGGACTAGTCCGCACAGTACCAGACTAGTCCGATCTCTCTGTATTTGATCGATTTGTTAAGTGTCTTAGGATCCAACAAAAGTTCAAAAAGCCTATTCACCTCCCTCTAGGCTACATTCAGCTGCTCCAAAGGCCGATGGTTATAAGGCGGGGCCCGCGCATCTGAATTAAAGGCATCAGGATTGGACAAAAGCCGACAACCATAGCCCTAAAGCCATCGTGTGGGATCAGCTGACGGCTACAACTTTAATGCCGTCGGTCCTCGCTGGCCGACGATTATAAGTGGGCTCGGCTACAATGTTAAAGCCGTCGATTCCTCGTTGGCCGACGCTTATAGGGCCCCACTACCACATCCAAGTACTTTGTCGCACGCGCTCGTGAATAGCAAACTTGCTTGTGAACTCCAAGATCCCATCACACGTCATCGCTCCTCTCCTCCGTCGTTGTCGAGCTACGCTGCCACCAGCTTGCTCCTCTTTGACGCCGCCAGCCCCAACCGACGACAGCTACTACGTCGACGTGCTTCTCTCCTCCGCCGCCTCCCCAACCGACGATCGACATTTGTGCCATGCCACTCCTCAGACCACGCATCTCGGCGCATAGCTGCCCGTGCACTTGGCATCTGCGTCTAAGATCTCCTTGGCGACAAGGGTACTCGGCCCTGCATACGTCATCTTGGTGCGCAACCTCGTTGTCGCCGCCTTCCTCCACCGCCTCTCCAACTGGCTCCACAATCGGCTACTCAAGGTAAATTTCTTCCTAAATGTTTAATAAGGTTTCAAAGTTCCTTGTTCCAAGTTTAGTAATTAAATTACTTGTTAATTATTAAGTCTAATTATGCCAAATTTTAAAATTCAGTTATGAGCTTACTTGAAAAGTTCATGGTTTAGTTATGTCAAAGCTTAAAGTTTAGTTATTAGATTACTTGTATTTAATCCACTATTTTGAAACTTTTGAATATTAGTTTGAAGCTCTTTAATACTGTATTTGACCATATGTGTATGTCAAAGCTCCAATTTTTTAATTTATTCTATTAGCTTGAAGCTTTTTTCATTGCATTTGATTCATATATGTGTATGTGAACTTGATTAACATATATATGTTAGTTTCAATATGTGTGAGTAGATTGAATATGTGTAGGACCTATTAGCCTTTCGAATGTAGTTAGTCTACGTGTCGTCATCCATGAGAGAACGATGCATCTCGTATATATATATGGTTTGTGTTTATTTATGTTCATTAACATATATGGATTTGTTGTAATTTTAAAATGGGTGACGACCGTAAGGCAATGCATGATGGATGAAGTTCAACTGGTGTGCACACTATGAAATGGCCTCATATCGCAAATGTTTTCGTGAACCATGTATTTGCTAGTGATGCTCGTGTTGTGAAGTATCCGTGTAGCAAGTGTCTGAATTATCGACGTAAAGATAAGTCTGAAACGGATCTGCATCTTTGCAAGCGCGAATTTATGCTTGACTACCTGGTGTGGTGCAAGCATGAGTAGATGGAGCATGCCAATGAGTCGTACAGAAATGAGGATGAAGATCGGATGGATGAGATGATAGCGAACGTTGGTAGAGAGTAAGAAGAGAAGTCACCGCCGGAGGAGGTGTAGAAGTGTACATGCTTCTTGCCACCTCAAATGAAAAAGTGCATGAGGGCGATGAAGTCCAAGTACAATTTCGCGAACAATTGATACAATGGTATATTGAAGCTGATCAGTGATCTCCTTCTGTCAATTCATAAGATGCCAAAAGATCTATATCAATCTAAGAAGCTTTTTGCTGGTCTGGGCATAAATTATGAGAAGATTGATGTGTGAGAGAATAATTGCATGCTATTTTGGAAGGAACACAAAAACTATACTTATTGTATGCATTGCAATACATCTAAATATATGGAGGTTCTGAGTGATGATGGAGAGCAAATAACTATAAAAGTATCGATCAAACAACTTCGGTACATGCCTATCACGTCAAGGATTAAATAGTTACAACAAAGCTGATGAGGTGGCATTCTGAAGGGATACGTGAAGTGATGACAAAGATGTTATGGCGCATCCTTCGGATGGCACGGCTTGGAAGGCTCTAGACCGTTTTGATTCGAAGTTTGCAAGAGATCCCAAAAATGTTCGTTTTGGGTTCTCAATAGATGGTTTCACTCCTTTGAGTACTAGTAACATCCCATACTTTTGTTGGCCTATTTTTATCATACCCTACAATATGCCTGCCAACATGTGCATGAAAGAAGGATACATATTACTTGCGGCAGTCATTTCTGGCTCTAAACATCCAAGGAATAAAATCAATGTGTATATGCAGCCGTTGATTGAAGAGTTGCAAGAGCTGTGGCAAGGTGTAAAGGCATATGACAGTCATCTGAAATGTGGATTTGACTTACGTGCCGTGTATCTTTGGTCAATCATGATTTTTTGGCATATGGCATTTGGGCTAGTTGGTGTGTCCACGAACAATTGTATTGACCCATATGTATGGGTGACACTGATGCCATTAGGCTGAAGTACAGAAAAAAAGTCAGCTTCTTTGATTGTCATCCATGATTCCTTCCTTCAAACCATCCTTTCAAGAGCGATACATAATCACTACGGAAAGGCATAACAGTTACAAAAGGATCACCTCGACGATTGACAAGTGAACAAAAAATGGCATGACATGTAAAGTTAAAAGAGTCCGTAGAAGATGGTTTCAAAGGGTATGATTAAGAACATAACTGGGCTCATATTTCTTTTTCTTTGGGATCTACCATACACAAAGGCATTGCTTTTACCGCACAACATAGATTTAATGCACCAGGAGCATAGTGTTGCTAAAAGCATCATAAGCATGTGTTTTGATTGTATTGGTCAAACCAAAGATAATTTCAATGCAAGGAAAGATTTAGCTAATCTTTGTGATCATTCTTGTTTTGAGATTAGAACAAATGCAAGTTGAAATGAAAGTTGGCCATGAGCTCCATACTATGTCAAGCCAGAAGAAGAAAGCAAATACTTAGTTGGTTGAAAACATTGAAGTCTGAGACCGCTATGCAGCTAACATAAAGCGATGTGTTAATCTCAACACTGGTAAATTGAATGGGCTAAAGAGTCATGATTACCATATAATGATTGAAAGACTTGTACCGGTAATGTTTTGAGACTACTTCAAACCTGATTTATGAAAGATATTTGTTGAACTTACCTACTTTTATAGGCATATATGTGCTAAGAAAGTGTCGAAAAAGATGATGCGGTGGTGGGAGAAATAAATCGTTGTGCTTTTATGTAAGATGGAAAAAGTCTTTCCGTCTGGATTTATGAATGTTATGCAACATTTGCTGGTGCATTTGCCTTATGAAGTGTTGGTAGCAAGACCTCACACTTTAGGTGGATGTATAGTCAAGAAAGAATTGAAAAAACTTAGAGCTACAGTGAGCAACAAGGCAAGAGTTGAGGGGTGTATTGTAGAGGCGTTTGCAGCTGAAGAGATTACAAACTTTTCTAGCAATTTTGCTCACGTGCCGAGAATGCGAATGCATCTATGACATGACATCATGATGTAAAAGAGCAACCTATGATTGAGCTTAAGATTTTTCATTGACAGGGTAAAGGTGTTGGTGTTGCTAATTCTCATTATATTTTGGAGCAAGAGGGGAGCTACACCATGCTTGACATGTTTTTCAACATGGAAGAAGTGTTACCATATTTTTAAGTGTTTGAGAAGCTGTATTGGACATCTTCTCGAAGACCTACGCAAAGTCAATTGGATAATCTACATCAGCATGGCATAAAAGGTGGTCCAAACCTCATGAACTGGTTCCGTGGCATGTAATTTTTCTAACCATCCTTTATTTCATTCATAGTTCATTTGTTTATTATAAGATGCTAACTTTGGATATTGTTGTATATGTAGTGTATGAAGGAGGACAACATCTTCGATGACTCACGACAGATGTCGCATGGTCAATTGAAGGCAAGGGAATTTAACCAATACATCATCAACGAATACCGTTTTTGAATGGCAAGTTTAGAAGCAAATCATTTACTTCCAGCCACATCAAATAGTGGAGTGTATTTAACGACCGCGAAGGGTAGTGGAGAAGTGAATGAATACTATAGTGTCTTTCAAAAAATAATTGAGTACACATTTGGGAGTCCGAAAGAACTGAAGCTTGTGTTTTTCGATTGTTAATGGTTTGATCTGACATTGAGCACGCGAGTGGATGATTTTGGAATGGTGGAGGTCAACCATAACTCACGGTATACATCCCATAAAAACAATGTTGTACTTGCACATCAAGTGGAATATGTGTACTATTTAAGTTATCCTCACTCAATAGCTAGTGGTACTCTAGAGTTAATGCTTGAAGAACAAGCCGACCCTTCAAGAAAACGTTTTCGGCAATCACAAAGGAATATTGGAAAGCAAAAAACAATTATTGAAGAACAAGACAATTTGAGCAAGAGAGTGAAGGACAGGAGTTTGAAGAAGAGATGGAAGAAGAAGAGAGACATGAACATCTTCATGCATGTGTGACAAAAGCAGATCCTGATGTTGATGATTTTTTATTTTTATTGTACGCATTCTTTGAGATTTTAATTCTTATTTTGAACAATTTTTAGTCTTTACCATTTATTTGTTATTGTTTTATATTCTCGTATACTAATCATTATTTTGAAATTTGTGCATATGCACACGTGGAAGCATTTAAAAAATGGTAAGAAGCACAATGGTACTTCCTTCACATCTTAGCCTAGTAGTGGTTCGGTTCACACATCCGTGTTTTAGGTATTGTTTTATTTTTAAATACATTTCAATGTCATAATAAGCTATTTACTATTTGTTACAGGTTAATTTGCATTTTTAGGGCATTGCCATGAATGCAAAGAGGTAGATGTAGCTCATTGGGTGTGTGGCAGAGCAGACATCGAGCCAGCCAGCATGAGGTTCGAGTCCCACACAGGTCACAAAGGAGGCTCAGGAGCAGGCTGAGGAGAAGGGAGGAGGCTCAGGAGAAGGCACGATGGAGCAGACCTTTGGGCCGTCCTTCTTTGAGGCTGGTTTGGAGGGTGATGAAGAGGGCGGCTATGACAAAGAAGATGATCCGGATTAAGATGCAAGGTAGGCGATAGCGTCAAAGATAAATGATGCAAGATTGGGGCAGACTGATCAATGCCCATTCAGGTACTCTTTTCGAATTATTTTATAAGCTATATTTTATATTGGTTTTCTTGTCAACTAACTAATGTCATTTGTACAGGCTGCGGAAGCACCTTTTATGTAATCCAAGTAAAAGCATGGATGAGTGAACGGTTATAGAAGGGTACTAGGTGCTGGATCGAGTCTGGATGGAATGACAAGGGGCATCGATGAGTTGTTAACATGGAGTTTGGAAATGTCATCCATTTTTTTGTTTTTTGGGGATGGTTCTAGCAGGTGGTAAACGAATTGCTGCGCCTAAATGGGATAACTATGTTCTGAAAGTGTATGGCAGTTCGGGTACTTGTTAGGACAGAGTTTGGGAGATGTTTTGAGTAAATTTGTTTTAATTGTTTAAATTATGTTGCATCTTACTTCAGTTGATATTAATTGTTGTTTCTATGCAGGGTTTATTTTTCTTGGGATAGAGTGTAAGTGGACCATATGTGAGGGCCGTTTTTGAGATGTCAGCAAGAAGACGTAAGGACTCCTTCTCTAATGCATGGGTCAAAGCTGTGATCGTGTATTTCAAGACTAGCTTGTGCAGCCCATGACCAACAAGTAAGCAGCTAAAATTCACCTGATCAAGGAGGAGTACTTGCAGAGCAGTGTGGATTGGATTCGTCCGAGTATTGAAGCTTGGGAGTGGCTATGGGAGTACTATGCATCAAAAGAGTTCAGAAGTGTTTCAAATATAAATAGAAGAAACTAGAAGAGCAAGACTAGAATGCAACATTATGGGGCAGATGGACACGCGCGGATGGCACAAAGAATGATATGAACTATTACAATTATTTTAGATTGCTTCAAAAAATTGTATTGATGAAGTGTTAGACTTTGGTATTGCAGGAAGCTGAAACCGGTGTCACTCCTACTTTTCTTGAGGTTTACCACAAGGGGCATAAAGGCACATACCCAAATCGGTCGGAGCAGTTGTGCGACGAGACGGCAAAGCATGAAGTGGTAAGTTTGTTGAGTGCTTGTTACATCTGTCCATGAAGTCAAATTATCTTTTATTACATTTATTTGTGAACTAAATCTATTCCCGCAAGCAAAATATGTTGAGTATTTCAGAAAAACTCATAGAGGTGATGTGGATTTCGTAAGAGCGCCATTGGATGTAGGTGCAGCATACGAAGTTGTGTACCACGTGGAAGGTATGTGCAGAAATAATGATGGTTTATATGTTAACGATTGTTGATTCTTCACATTTTTTTCTTTAGACTTGTATTGGCTGACGGGTATGTGGAGCACGAGGCTTATGTTAGACGACGGTCCTCTAGCGCTAGTTCTAGTCAGTTTTGGTCTATTGCGGAGGCAGATGAATTAAGAGAAGAACTGAGACGCACTCGAGAGTAGATGCAGATGTAGCTGCAACAGCAACAACAGATGCAATATCTGTATATGGTACAAGTAACATGTAATCTTACCAATTAAACAATTTATTCAATTTTAAAAATTGTTCTACTTAAGATCTTACAAATAATTTACTTATGCAGTTCTTGAGTCAAGGTAACACCAATTCTCAATTCGATATGCCGCAAAAATCTCAGTTCAATATGATATCGTAGGTACATTTGTCTATTTTACTCAAGGTAGTATACTCCTTACCATATATGTGTTAAATTCATTAACTGAATATCTTTACTTTATGCATTTCTTCCCTCAAGGTGGCTTTGTATTGCAGTTCAGTATGCCTCGTCCAATGCAGTGAGGACAACATGTTGGTTCCTCATCAAAGGCATAATTGCATGTCTTATTAATTCGTGTTTGTCGACTGTTGGAGTCGGCAGATCCCCTGACACTATGAAAGTGTGGAAGGAGTTTGTGGTTCGGTTTGGGGCGCGCGGAGACTCAAGTAGGTGAAACGCGATTGGGCACGAGTGACACAGTGGTTTACGTGGTTCGGGCCGCCTGAGCGTAATACCCTACTCCACGGGTGTGTGTGTGTGTGTTGTATTAACTTGTGAGCTTCAGAGAGTTCAAGAGTTCTCCCCTCGTGTATCGTCGGTTTGTCCTTTTATAACATAAGGACAAACCGTTACAAGTCAGCCTGGCCCGACATGTGGCCCTGGCGGTTATTAGTATTGATACACGAGATTAATTGTTGTTAATAACCCTGTAACGGCTCCGACAGTGCCGTTACAGGTGTTAAGATCGTCCGATTAATTATCATTAACGTGGAATTAATGGTAATTAATCGGGTCTTGAAGTCTGCGGCTGTCCTTTGGAGATCCGGAGCCGTTACAACGTCTCCCGGGGGTTTTAAGCAGCTAGCTCCGACGTATGGACACGTGGCAGCTCCGGAGCTTGCTTGGGAGAAGCGGGAAGCTCCGGGGTGGCCTGGCACGTGTCAGGTCCGGAGCTTCTCTCGGTCAGGGGTTACCTCCGGAGGTGCCGTTTCAGTACCTAGCCCGGAGCTTCACCCTTGTGGGTAATAACTCTGGTCTGTCAGTACACGTGGCAACCTAGAGGTTAACCATGTTGGAGAAGCGGGTCCGGTCACGTCTGGCGAGTGGGCCCCCGAGGGTCTTCAATTTGAGTGGATGTCCTTCCCTTGAGATCTTTGTAACCTCAGGGGGTGTATGGTTTTTAGGGTACCGACAGTGGCCCCCTGGACCTACCTCCGGGGAAGGCTAACGGGATGAAGTCATTCCGCCGGAGATGGGTCCACACTTGCGACTCTTGAACTGGGTCTTCAAGGGTCTTCGGAGGTGCCTTTGGCGGGGCTTTACGGTTGAGTCCCGACGCGTGGCGCACCTCAGGCGGCAGATAAGATCTTTGACGTGCGGATCTCTCGCAATTGAAGGTCGTCGGTTCCCGATACGAAAACCGTATCGGTTCCGCGCGCCTTGTCAGTCCGCCGCCTTTGGGTTTCCCGCCTCGTGATGACAACTGTTCGCCTGGGTAAGAGCCTCGACTCGATCGTCAGGGTGGTCCCGGGCCCTCTTGTCATCGGCTGGGTTGAATTCTTGAATAGTATGCTTGACTCCCCTGCAGTTTCCATCCAAGCGTTGCGAGGGCTTACTTAAGAAGGAAAGTGCACCGTCGGGAGTTCTTTACGCTTTCCATCTGTTCTTGCGCTCAAACTCCCAACTCGTGCTTTGCTTCTCTTCTCTCGCCTAGCTGTGCTGCGATGGAGTTGGGTCTGCGTGAGAGTCGTTTGAAGACGGAGAGCGATCTGAAGAAGGTACGAGCCCTCATGGGGTGGTCGTCGGACTTCTTCAACCGTTCAGTCCGCGCCGGCGGGGAGCTTCCCTTTAAAAAGGAGCACTCCGGCGAAATGGTGTACTTTTCATCGTACGCCATGGTGGGGCTGATCCCACCGTTTTCTTCCTTCTTCTTGATGCTGCTGGACTTCTATGGTCTGCAGCTATACCACCTTGGCCCTCACTCCCTCCTCCTTGTGTCCATCTTTGTCCACTTCTGCGAGATGTGGGTGGGCATCCCTCCTTGCATCGAGCTCTTCCGCACCTTCTTCACCGTCCAAACCACCGGCCGAAGTGACGAGTACCTTGGCTTCTACTACTTTGTGAAGCGCAAGAAGTGCCCGTTCAAGTACCTCCGGTCGTTCCCTTCCGGGAAGTGGGATGACTGGAAGAAAGATTGGGTAGTCGTCCGGGTGGAGGAGCACGAGCGGTTGGAGCTGCCAGACGGTCTGCCCGGCATTGACACGTCGGTGTGGAGCGAAGTTCCGGTGCTGGCGGCAGCTTTCGACCCCATCCTGTCCAGGATCCGCCAATGTGTGGAGGGAGGACTGACTCCCCAGGCGGTGTTCTGCAACTTCCTGTCCAACAGGTGGGCACCGCTGAAGAGGAGGGAGAAGCTCGCATGGGCCCTCAACAGCGTGATGGACGAGGACCGGGTCGAGACCGGGTTGAAGTCCAGCATGGTGGGGAAGTCCTTGGAGTTTCACCTCAAGAAATTCCAGCACGGCATCGATGTTGACGGAGAGTACTTGACTCCGCCGCCGGCTTTCCTCCCCCTGAACGTGGAAGTTGAGTTCAGCAGGGAGCTCCGGCGGAAGATGCCCGCGCTTGACGACCTTGGCGTCGTCGAGAGAAGATCGACTGCCCGGTTGGCGATTCCCGGGTTGTCGGAAGGCGGCTCCACCCCTGTCTCTCAGCCAAGAGCTGAGGTCACCGGCAAGGGCAAGGAGCTGGCGGAAGAGCCGGAGAACCGGAAGAGGAAGCTGCGACATGTTGACGGAAGGTCCGTCGGGCTTGCTACTTCCCCGCCAGTTCCCCGTCCTCAGGAAGGAAGATCCTCCGCCGCTGCAGCGTCTGTCCCCGTGGTGGGGTCTTTTCGGAGCGCTACTGTTCCGGCGGTGGGATCCTCCCGGAGTGCGGCTGTCCCCGTGATGGGTCCCTCCGGAGGTGCCAGCTCCGGACAGGCGACTCCGGTTCGAGAAGCGGTGAGGGCCTCCAGGTCTAGGAGTTCCTCCCGGTCAAGGAGAGCTCCGACCCGGGAAACGCCCGCGGCTACGGCAAGTCCTGGGAGTCCTCCCGGAGCTCCTACGCCGACCGTGGCCAGCCCGGAACGTCCGGGAAAGAGGTTCCGCGCAAGCTGGTACGTGAGCCTCCCAAGGTAATTTTTCTTGCTTACCTCAATTAACTTTTAATTATAGCATCTGTTTGCTCAATTTCTTCATTCTTCATCTGCAGCGTTCCCAAGAAGGGGAGTGAAGCCCCGCCCTCAGCCACAGTGTCTGAGGCTGCGAGGGCTTCTGCTCTAGCCCCGGTGCCGCCCCAGGCGGAGGCTGCGACAGCTCCGGCGCCGGCTGTCGTGGTCATGGACCTCGACTCGTCTCCAGAAGTTCCCGTGGTAGCGCCGGACCACGGGATTGAAGATGCGCCAGCGGCACCCGCTCCGGAGGTTGAAGCTCCGGGCCCTGGTGCTGCAGAAGTAGATGCTCCGGCTGTTGAGTCGGAGGAAGTAGAGGTCCCGGCTTCGGAGCCGGAAAGTGCTGAAGCCCCGGCGGTTGAGCCGGAGGTAGCTGAAGCCCCGGCGTGCGAGCCGGAAGTTGAAGTGGTTCCGGCAATTGAGCCGGTTACTTCCGAAGCTTCGGTCGCAGAGCCGGTAGCTATTGGAGCGCCGGCTGCAGAGCCGGTGATTGTGGAAGCGCCGGCTGCAGAGCCGGTGGTCGAAGAGGCGAGGGAGCTTGAGCCTCCCTCAGAAGAAGCATCCCGGCCGGAGCCAGTGGAGGCGACGACGTCGATGGTACCCGTGGCGGAGCCAGAGTGCCTGAACGAAGTTGCCGGCCCCCAGCCTGAGGGGGCGAATGAAGATTTGGTGGCGGGACCTTCTTCGGTGGCGACTGAGGCCATCCCGGAGGAGTGCCCTAGTGCCTTGGAAGCTCGGGGTTCCGCTCTCGTAGAGTGGGACCCAATTTTTGTAAATGAAGACCCGCTGGAACCAGCGGAGGAGGCCCCAGAAGGTCCGGAGCCCATCTCGCTGTCGATGTCCATCGACAACGCTTGCTCCAGTCTACGCCAAGTCCAACTAGCCTTCTTCCACGACAGCAAGGTTCTTGAAGAGGAGCGCCAAACCCTTAGGAGGTGGCGTAATCGACTCCAATTCGAGACCAAGCTGGCGCAGTCGAGGATTGCTGAGGACAAGGAATGGATCAGGCGGGAGAAGGTCCGCCTGGAGCTCTGGGGTGAGATGCTGGACGAGAGGGAGAGCATGACTCACAACGACGCCCAATCTCGGGAGTACCATGACCAAGCTAAGGCTGCTAATGATGCAGCCAACGCTCGGTTCGATCAACTCGAGGCCATCAGTACCGCACTCATCAAGCGCCGAGAGGCACTTGAGGGAAGGGAAAAGCGGCTCGAGGATGAGGAGCAAAAACTCCTGGAGCTACGGGATGACGTCTTGCGACGTGAAGAAGAGCTCGCCGAGAAGACAGCTCTGGCGGACAAGGGCCTCGAGGAGCGCGCTAAAAAATTGGAAGAGCGCTGCCTCGAGGAGGAGGAGAAGACCTGGGTGCGGGGGCAGGAACTCTACGAGTACGAGTGTGCCATTGTCGCCCGGGAGAAGAAAATAGAGGCTAGGGAGAAAGACCTGGTCGACCGCCGGAACAAGATCCACCTCCGGGAGGAGGAGCTCGGAAGACTTGAGAAGCGGGTTGCTGCGAAGATTCAGCAAAACGCCAAAGAAGTCGAGCGTCTTTCCCGCGAGAATTCGGAGCTGGCGACGGCCCGGAGGTCCCTGGAAGAGATGAAGGGCCTGAGGAAGACGGACTCCCTGCAAATTTGGGAGTTCCTGAGCAAGGCCGATGATGCGCTAGCGCTGATGGGTTTCAGCCCCGTGCTCCCGGATGACCCGGAGCCGGAGCCGGACCTTGCGTTGCAAGCGTTGAGCGCTGCGGGCAGCAAGCTCTCCAAGGTGGGCGACGTCATCGCGGACCAGCTGGAGGTCGAGGGGCAATCCCTGGCTAGGAACGTCACAGAGTATGTGTTGACGTGTTACACTAGCCGGAACCCTCAATTCTCTCTGGACCCGGTGCTTGAAGGCCCCGTCGAAGGAGAAGGCGAAGCTACCCGAGCCAGCGTGTCGGAGGTCGCTCAGAAGGTCGCTGAGTTCTTCCATAGGGTCTAGGACTATCTTTCTTAGCCTTTATTTGTATCTTCTCTTCTTCCTCAATTTTGTAATCCCTTGTCTCCAGATGTAATCTCCGGTCTTCTGATGAAATGAAATCCCCAATTTTTCGTGAATTTCATTTTTTGTCTTCAACATCTTTGTCTTCACTTGGCCCCCTGGTAGATGTGCACAATTTGATTGTGGACATGTACCAAAAGGATGTTGAGTTTTGTTGAAGACAAATTTGCTTCGAACTCGTATAGTTTAGGTCCGAAGTTCTCGATAGTGAAGGTCCCTTGAAGTCGTCGGAGCTTAGATGCTCCGGCACTGTCCATCGTCGGAGCTTAGTAGCTCCGGCAGTAGCCTCTACCAACACGTTGAGTGTCGATAGTTAATACTTCAAGGTGTCGGAGCTTAGTAGCTCCGGCAATGACCCTTGCCACGCCTGGCTTGGTGGCAACAGACTCTGGTGATAGAGTCTTCTCACCATCTTTAAGTTAACGCCGGTGGGAGTCGGAGCTTGGTTAACTCCGGTTTTTCTCCATCAATATTGGGTTTATTTTTCCTGCACACTTAAGCCAAGAAAAACAGTAAAATTTGTTCCTTATCTATAACTTCGTCGCGGCTTACGGTTCTCAAGAGAATTTCAAGTTGAACACGATTTTTAGTATAATTGGATGAATTGTCTTTTCTTTTAGATCCAATTGTCCATGGACCCACCTTACTTTGGCCTGCCGGGATGTAGGAATAGTGGCGTACTTAGGGTGCTTGACCAGGCTAAGTCGATAGCGCACTCCGGCCCTAGAATGGCTTGGCGGCTTTCAGGCGAGTTAGCCACATACGATATTTAAATCTAAAAAATCTGACAATTCAACTCGAATCGTACGTAAATCGGTCTAACTAGAATTTCTTAAGAATTGCACGTTTCTGTTATAGACAAGGAAGAGAAAAATAAAAATGTCGAGCCTTATGCAAAAATGAATGCACGTGGAGTCTATTTCACATGAAGATGTCTTTCATTATAGGTCCGGGGTACAGGGGAAACAAGTACACTCTTAGGGTACGGAACCAGGCTAAGTGTGTTCGGTTTCTCGTTTAACCCAGGGTAGTTAGCTACACTTCTAGTCCGGAGACTGTATCAAGTGTTGCATGAGCTTTCCAAACCTTTCGGGAAAGGTCCGGCTGCTCTCCCGGAGGAACTACCCGACTCTGTACAATGACTCTATAACATACACTTCAAGTTACTTAAGACTCACCTCCGTGGAATTAAGTGTAGAACTTACGGAGGTGCTCGATGTTCCAAGGATTTGGGAGAGGTGTCCCATCCTCGGTAGCCAAGCGAACGCTTCCGGGACGGGATACTTTGATCACTCGGAAGGGTCCTTCCCAGCCGGGGGAGAGTTTGTTTTGCCCTTCTCTGGATAGTATTCTCCGTAGCACCAGATCGCCTTCCTCGAGCTGTCGGTTGTGTACATGCCGCTGATGATAGCGCCGTAGAGCTTGGCGGTATCGGGCATTCCGAACAGCTGCTTGGCACCTTCCCTCCTCGAGGAGGTCTAGGTCTTCACGCCGGAGCTGGTCCTGCGCGGCTTCGTCGAAGGTCCGGACTCGGAGGGAACCCAAGGTGATTTCCGGAGGAAGGATCGCTTTAGCTCCGTACACCAGGAAGAAGGGTGTTTCTCCGGTTGCCCGACTTGGAGAAGTCCTGTTAGCCCATAGAGTGGGCGGAAGCTCTTCGATCCAATTAGCTCCGTGCTTTTTCAAACGCTCATAAGTGCGCGTTTTGAGTCCTTTAAGGATCTCTGCGTTTGCTCTCTCGGCTTGTCCATTGCTGGCAGGATGAGCTACGGAAGCGTAGCAAACTTGTATGCCGAGGTCTTCGCAATATCCTTGAAATGCGGAGCTTGTGAACTGAGTCCCATTATCAGTGATGATCTTATTTGGGACTCCGAATCTGCTCACGATAGATTGTAGAAAATTAATTGCAGATTGTTTGTTGATCGTCACAACAGGAGTAGCTTCCGGCCACTTGGTGAACTTGTCGATGGCGACGTACAGGAACTTGTAACCTCCGACGGCTCTTGGGAAGGGTCCCAAGATGTCCATCCCCCACACAGCGAAAGGCCACGTAGGAGGTATCATTTGTAAGGGCTGAGCAGGTGTATGAATTTGCTTTGCATGAAATTGGCATGCTTTGCATTTCTTCACTAGCTCAGTAGCATCCTGGAGCGCTGTAGGCCAGTAGAAGCCGTGCCGAAAGGCTTTTCCGACCAGCGTGCAGGAAGACGCGTGGTTCCCACACTCACCTCCATGGATTTCTGCGAGGAGCTCGCAGCCTTCTTCCCTTGTGATGCACCGCATTAGGATGCCGTTGGCACCGCGCCGGTAGAGATCCCCTTCTACCAACGTGTATCTTTTAGCCAATCTGACTACCCGGTCAGCGGATACATCATCGTCAGGAAGGATGTTGTCTTTCAAGTAGTTCCGGATCTCCGAGATCCATGCATCGGAACTGACTTGAGCATTTGAGTCTTGCATGCTGGGTTGCTCGGAGCTTCCGGCAGCACCTACGACCCTTGATGGCTGCCATGGTAACAGGGCCATCGGGACCGTCAGCTTCGGGATGCTGATCTCGCCCCCTTCGTTCAGTTCGGCAGGCTGAACTGTGGGTTTTGACAACCTCCGGACAAAGGTTCCGTCTGGAGCCGGAGCTCCGGTTGACGCCTTGGTCGAGAGTTCGTCAGCTTCAGCGTTGTGAGCACGCTGAACATGGTGAAGGTCTAGGACTTCGAAGTCCTTCTGAAGCCTCTGGACTTCAAGGAGATAAGCAGCCAGCTGGAGATTATTGCAGGAGCATTCACCCTTCACCTGTTTGATGACAAGTTGTGAATCTCCTTTGACCAGCAACTGCTTGACACCATATGATAGTGCCACCTTTAATCCATATATGAGTGCTTCGTACTCCGCCATGTTGTTGGTTGCCTTGAAGTCAAGGTGCACCATGTATTTCACCTTCTCCCCGGTTGGTGCGAGGAGAAGGATTCCAGCTCCGGCTCCCTGCTTCTGCATGGAGCCGTCGAAGTAAAGGGTCCAGTGAGGCTTAGTGAAGGCCGGAACTTGTGGTTCCGTCTTCTGCTCGCTGGGGCCCCCAGGGTTTAATGGAGAGGGAGTCCATTCTGCCACGAAATCTGCCAATGCTTGACTCTTGATTGCTTGTCTTGGAATGAATTCGAGGTCGAATTCAGCCAGTTCCGCTGCCCACTTTGCTATATTCCCAGTTGAATTGGGATTATGCAGGATCGCTCGAAGTGGATACGAGGTTACCACCGAGACTTTGTGAGCTTGGAAATAGTGTCGAAGCTTCCTTGAGGCAATAAGAACTGCGTAAAGCAGCTTATGCACCTCTAGGTATCGAGTCTTGGCATCATGTAACACTTCACTGATGAAGTATACTGGGCGTTGAATGGTCCGGACCCTCCCGGAGGGGTCCGGAGCTTCCTCTCCATTGATCCGGGCCCTGTCGGAGGGGTCCAGACTATCTTCGGGGACCTCCGGGTTCTGGGTGGAGGAACCCGGAGCTTCTTCAGGAATGACCTGGATCCTATCAGAAGGATCCGGGTCCTCTGAAGTGGCTTCTTGTGGGTTCAAGTCTGGGAGCTGGGACCCAGACCCGCTTTCAGGAACCTCCGGATCCTCCCGAAGGGATCTGGATTCCTGAGTATTGGGTAGTTCCGGTCTCTCCGCAACCAGAACCATACTGACGACTTCGTCAGCTGCTGAAATGTAAAGCAATAAAGGCTCACCAGGGTTCGGAGCTACCAAGACTGGTAGGGTGGTGAGGAACTGTTTCAGCTCCTGGAATGCCTTCTCTGCTTCTTCAGACCATTGGAATGGTCCGGACTTCCTTAGTAACTTGAAGAAGGGAAGTGCCCTTTCCGCCAGTCTTGAAATGAACCGGCTGAGGGCTGCTAGACATCCGGTTAATTTTTGGACGTCTTTGATGCGGTTTGGTGGCCGCATGTCTTCAATGGCTTTTATCTTCGCCGGATTAGCCTCTATGCCCCGGTGACTTACCAGGAAACCAAGAAGCTTTCCGGAACTAACCCCAAATACGCATTTGTCTGGGTTTAGCTTCGTGCGAGTGGCCCGCAGCTTGTCGAAGACAGCCTGTAAGGTGTCCAAGAGGGACTCCTTGTTCTTGACTTTGACCACGATGTCATCAACGTACACTTCCACTATGTCTCTGATGAGTTCTTCGGAAGTTTTGTACATTGCCCGTACAAAAGTTGAAGCTGCATTCTTGAGACCAAAAGGCATGGCTGTGTAACAATACAATCCATCCACTGTGATGAATGAAGTATGTTCTTCATCTTCCCTAGACATCCGGATTTGATGGTATCCTGAATATGCGTCTAGAAAACACAGTAACTCACACCCGGAGGTGGAATCCACTATCTGGTCTATTCTAGGTAGTGGGAATGGATCTTTTGGACATGCCTTATTCAGTGTGGTGTAGTCGATGCACATCCGAAGTTTCCCGCCGGCTTTAGGCACAACGACTGGGTTTGCCAGCCATTTTGGATGGTAGACTTCTCGGATGAATCCGGCTTCGAGCAACTTCTTCACTTCTTGTCGGATGAAGTTCTGTCGCTCTACAGATTGCTTCCGAGGTTTCTGGTGCACAGGCCGAGCGTCGGGGTAAATCTTCAGATTGTGCTCAATCACTTCCCTGGGGATCCCAGGCATTTGTGACGGTTGCCAAGCAAACACGTCAACGTTAGCCCGGAGGAAAGTGATGAGCGCGAGTTCCTATTTGTCGTTTAAGCCACCCGATATGCGGGTAGTTTGGGTGACATCGGAACCAATTTGGACGACTTTGACGGGAATGTCGGTGTCGCCGCTTGGCTGCACACGAGGTGCAGAGGTCGAGCCTCGTTGACGAATGCTCGGAGGTTGTGGAGCTTGCTTCTGTCTGGAGTCCTCCTCTTGCGCTGTGGTGAGTGCATGGAGTTCCTCCAGAGCAGTTACTCCGACAGTGCGATCTCCACGGATCCGGAGAACGCCTACTGGTGTTGGCATCTTCAACACCAGGTATCCATAATGAGCAGCTGCCATGAATTTGTACAAGGCAGGTCTACCCAAAATGGCGTTGAATGGTAAGTTGATCTGAGCGACGTCGAAGATCAACTTTTCGGTGCGATACTTCTCCCGGGTCCCGAAGGTAACAGGGAGAGTAATAGCTCCGAGTGGGGTTATGGCCCCCGGACCTACTCCGGAGAAAGGTCGAGAGGGCTGGAGATCCGAAGGTCGAAGCTGAAGCTTAGTGAAAGCTTCAAAGCTGATGAGATTAAGCCCCGAACCTCCGTCTACCAGGACATGATGGAGCTGGATGTTGTTGATGGTGGGAGATACCATCAAGGGTAGCTGGCCAGCTCCGACCATGCTTTGAGGACAGTCCGAAGCATCAAAAGTGATGGGTGTGTCCATCCACTTTCGATGTGGCTCCGGTCTAGCTGTAGGAGCTACAGCAGCCATATCCCGTCGCATAGTCTTGATGACACGACGAGAGGTGATGTCCCATGATCCACCAAAGATGGTGTTCATGGTTTTTCGACGCTCGTTATCGGAGACGTCGGAATCATCGTCGACGGAGGTGTAGACGGCTTTCAAGACCTTTTTGGGGTCTTGAAACCCTAACTCCTCTTCAGCCGGAGCTTCATCGACCTTTTGTTTTCCCTCCCTCTGTCGGAAGGGAGACCCTTCCCGGCGCTTGTGGTAGCGCTCGGCAAGGTTTTGGACCTCCAGGCAGTCCTCCAGTTTGTGGCTGCTCGTTTTGTGAATGGGGCACCACATCTTGGATTTGCCACCGTCTTCAGAAGACGGTCGAGGTCGCTTCTCGGGGCGTGGCCCCCGGCCACCAGGAGTTGCAGCGGCTGCAACGTTGGATGTGCCGGCCGACGGCTTCTTCTTGCCGTTGGTCTTCTTTTTCTTCTTGCCACTCCCTGAGGTAGCGGCTTCTTCTTTGGAGGATTTTTTATGATCCTCCAGGGCTGGTTTGGAGTGCATTTCACGGCCCTCCGCAGCTCTGGCACATTTGTCAGCCAGGCTGAAGAGCTCCGTGACGCTGGTGATCTCTTTGATCGCCAGCTTCTCCAACATCTTCTTGTCTCGTACACCCTGTCTGAATGCCACAATGACAGAAGCGCTTGAGATAGAAGGGATTGTGTTACGTACCTGAGAGAATCTCTGGATGAATGACCGCAAAGATTCTCCTCCTTTTTGCACGACCGCAAAAAGGTCTAGTTCAGTGCCCGGACGGGTGTATGAACTCCCGAAATTGGCGGTGAACTGACGGCACATCTCCTCCCAACTGTCGATAGAGTTGGGTGGAAGGCTCATAAACCAGGACCTGGCGGTCCCAGTTAAGGCCACTGGAAAGTAATTGGCCATTACGGCCTCGTTTCCTCCAGCTGCTAGGATCGCAGTGGAGTATATCTGTAGGAATTCTACGGGATTGACAGTCCCGTCGAATTTTTCCGGCAAGTGTGGCCGGAACTTCTGTGGCCATCTAACCACGCGCAGGTGCATGGCTAGGGCGGAACAGCCTCCTCCTACTCCTTCCAGAGTAGAAAGGTCTTGAGCATCTCGTCTTTCTCGAGCTCGCTCGATGTGGACACGGCCATCCTGTTGGCGGTATCGGCGATCAAGCTCCGCCCGGAGGTCGTGTGTCGAAAGCCGAGATGCAGTATGGGCACGTCATGCCCCAGAGGGCAACGACGTCACTTGCTGTGACGCAGCTCTTCTCCGGTTGTTGGAGACATGTGGACCAAGTCTTCCAGACAACGTTCGTCGCTGCGATGGGGCCCGCCCTGAAGGAGGTGGACCCTGATTGTTGAGGCGTTCGGCCGCTGCTGCGACCAAATGCTCAATATCAGCTCTCCATTGCTCCACGGCACCTTGAGATGCATCCGGAGGTGGTGGTCGCTGAAGGAGAGCACGCGCTGCATGGAGCGCGTGTTCTGGGTTGTCACGACTTGCCGGCGCAGAATGTGACGCCGGTGCACCATCATGTCGTCCGGCATGTCTTGCCGGAGAAGATGGTGGTGGTGGGAGTGTGACTCCTGCTGGAACTGAGGCTCCTGCCGGTGGCTGCATGTTGGAGGGATTGCCTCCGACAGCCTGAGCAGCAGGTTGCCCGTTGGATGATCCTGCCGCAGAATTCACCATTTTTGAAGATCTCAGGCGCCCCCTACCTGGCGCGCCAACTGTCGACTGTTGGAGTCGGCAGATCCCCTGACACTATGAAAGTGTGGAAGGAGTTTGTGGTTCGGTTTGGGGCGCGCGGAGACTCAAGTAGGTGAAACGCGATTGGGCACGAGTGACACAGTGGTTTACGTGGTTCGGGCCGCCTGAGCGTAATACCCTACTCCACGGGTGTGTATGTGTGTGTTGTATTAACTTGTGAGCTTCAGAGAGTTCAAGAGTTCTCCCCTCGTGTATCGTCGGTTTGTCCTTTTATAACATAAGGACAAACCGTTACAAGTCAGCCTGGCCCGACATGTGGCCCTGGCGGTTATTAGTATTGATACACGAGATTAATTGTTGTTAATAACCCTGTAACGGCTCCGACAGTGCCGTTACAGGTGTTAAGATCGTCCGATTAATTATCATTAACGTGGAATTAATGGTAATTAATCGGGTCTTGAAGTCTGCGGCTGTCCTTTGGAGATCCGGAGCCGTTACAACGTCTCCCGGGGGTTTTAAGCAGCTAGCTCCGACGTATGGACACGTGGCAGCTCCGGAGCTTGCTTGGGAGAAGCGGGAAGCTCCGGGGTGGCCTGGCACGTGTCAGGTCCGGAGCTTCTCTCGGTCAGGGGTTACCTCCGGAGGTGCCGTTTCAGTACCTAGCCCGGAGCTTCACCCTTGTGGGTAATAACTCTGGTCTGTCAGTACACGTGGCAACCTAGAGGTTAACCATGTTGGAGAAGCGGGTCCGGTCACGTCTGGCGAGTGGGCCCCCGAGGGTCTTCAATTTGAGTGGATGTCCTTCCCTTGAGATCTTTGTAACCTCAGGGGGTGTATGGTTTTTAGGGTACCGACAGTGTTATAATACAAAATCATAGCCATATGTATCACAGGGTTCCAAGAGTGGTCAAGCATACATCCCACAACCTTAGGGATTCATGTCGATGCTGGCCCTTGGATTGCAACCTTGTCCTGGTGTTCTCCTACCATTGTCGTTTGCTCCAGGGCAGACTCAACCACCAACACCTCACGTCCTAGCGGTATGACATCTAAATCATTAGCTCTCATGAAAATGTAGGTTACTTTAATAATACTTAGCGACTTTGAATCAAATTTATAGTTGGTAATACATTTGAACAAAATATATAGAAGCATGACAATTGTAGACCACTGCGAGTTTTGTATTACATAAGCCAATTAGTGAATTTAGAGAGATTGAGACATGTGAATTATAAGTATAAATGCAAACTTTAACTTTTATTTGTTTCTTGTAGGGTTCCGGTCATGTAACACCTCAAGCTTGCGATGATTTTCGAAATTTGAACGAAGGTGGTGCAAGTGGCAGAGTTCAAACAACAACATGGAGAACTGATCTTTGCAATGTCTTTTGCATTGTGTTTTAATTCGGACTTTGTGAATTTTAACTTGCATGAACTTAGAGTTATTTGTGACATGTTAACTTAGAGCTATTTGGAACTATGTGTGTTGAACTATGTGGGCCATGAATTGAAATTTGCTACATGTGTTGCTGAACTATATGTTGCTGAACAATGTGTTCTGGTAGTAAGCATCTGCACTGGAGGCTTCCCACCCAGGGAGGTAGCCAAAGCAGCCGCGGTTTAAAAAAAATGGTCACTATGGACGTCGGTTAGTGGCAGATCGGCGGCTCTAAATGTAAAAAAGTTGGTTCCCAAGTGGTACGGTCTTAAAGTAGTTAAAGGTGTCAGTGTTTGGCCATGCCGATAGTCCTAGGGACTTAAAGACGTCAGCCACATCGCTAGGCGACGGTCTTAGAGAAGTAAAGGTGTCGATTGGACCCACACTCGGCGGCTATATCCGCATAAGACTGTCGGTTACATAGCCGACGCCTATAGTTTGTTAAAATTTTTAAAAGCATTGGGTGCCCCCAATTTTTATAAGCATTGGGCGCCCCCCCCCCCCCCCCACCGACAGTTATAACAACTAAAGACGTCAGCACTGACGACAATATTTTTTAAGAACATTGAACAAGGGTCATCCAGTAAGGCTGTCGGTACACTGATGGCTATATGTTACTAGCATCGGCTACAGTAGCCTACCGACATTTATATGACTGACACTATTTTGATCATTTCTCGTAAAGATTAGCTGATAAATCTTTTTGGCTTGTGGTACGTGAAGAATCTTTTTTAGGCTCAACTTAGAATTATGGCACTACAAGAAAATATTTTCGTGGGCCGATATTATTTTTGTGAGCCCCCACAAAAATAAATTTGTATACATCAGCCACAAAGAGATCACAAAATAAAACATATTTTCATGGGCCAAAAACATGGCTCTTGAAAATAATAGTTATTTTCATGGGCCCTAGAGCAGACACACGAAAATAACTGCTATTTTTGTGGGCTCCAAAACAAGCCCACAAAAATATTCACATTTAACTCAGGTCTCCAGTCTCCAGCCGCATCAAACCCTAGCCGCTCCTCTATCCAGCCGCCTTTTTATTCTAGCAGCCACTCCACACCAATGCCACCGCATCTGCCCTCCTATCGATGCTGCCCCCGTCCCAATTCCAGCGCCCGCGACCGACTTGCAGAGCCTCCTCCTAAGTGTCTCTGCAGCCACGACCCTGACATGGACACACTATAGGAAACTCGCAACATTACATCGGCCAAAAAAATTTACGTGTACCGATCGACGTAAGTCACCAAACTTACGGCGGCTGGCAGGAGCCGACATAAGGTAAATAACTTACATTGGTCGCGGGCCCACGACCGATGTAAATAAGTGGACCGATGGCCTTTAACGCACTACTTACATTGGCCTAGACCAAGGCGGACGTAAGTAAGTGGACTGATGGAAGTTATAAACTAATCACGTTGGCACAAACCTAGGCCGACTGTTAACGTTTCCTACATCACAGATCAACTCTTGAAAGAGATGAGGCCCGCAAGCACACGGAAACTGTCGTGTAGCATTTCACCCAAGAGTATTCCCAAGGGTATTGTATTTATCCCAAAAAAAGGTGGTGAAGTAAAGTAAACACTATTCTTATGATCATGATATATGGTACTAGTCAGTTATCATGACAGGTGTAAGATGATAATATGGGTATTATGACACACACCTAAGCAATCTACTCTAAGGTTAAGGTTGTCCTGGCGAGGGTTAGACTACGAGATGGAGCTACTCCTACTGTGCTTTAATTACTCATATACATAGCCTAATAAAGTACACATGAATATGCTAACAGTGAATACTAGGGCTTAGTGGTCCAACATCTCGGCGACGGGCTTACTCTGGTTTTCTAGACGACTCCTACCAAGAGCCTACGTTGTAGCCGAACGTGGAGGATTACAATGGACAGATAGGACTGTCAACACCTACCGCCTACCTCTACAACCCGTGGACTACGATGCATCCAATGCTACTTAACTATCCGAGCACCACACTTGCATGCTAAGTAAATACCTTAAGAGTTGCAACGTAATATTCGTCCTAAAGCAATGACTAACGTAAACATCATTGAACCAATGTTGGATCCAAGCACTAACATATTCATATTAACATAATCATATTATTACCTAATTATACTATAGTGAAGGTGTATATGTTTATGATAACATGATAATGGCATTATGTCTAGATCATAACAACATCTACACCTAACACATACATGGACTCCACAATCAAACAAGAAACACTTTGCCCAAGTATATGGATAAATAGAGACTAATAATACTATTATAATGCATAAAGTCACAAATACAAGAAAAGATACATGAGCCATACCTTTCCCAATTTGGACTTGGGACTAGAGGCTCCACTCTACAATCTAACCTCCACTAAGGACTTGGAGAACTAATGTATACAAGAGAGTGAATGCTCAAGTGGTGTGTATTGAAGTGAGGGGTGAGGGGTCCTATTTATAGCTTGAAGAAGGGTCGGTTCCCGCCACAAAAAGCACGCGAATCAGTCACCCATGACCTCTTCAAGTCGGGAGGAGCCAACACGTGGTGTTTGATCGTGTTTGGTGCCAAGACCTAGTCGGCCGACTAGGTGGGTCGACCGACCTGGTCTTGGCTCCTTTTCCGGTGTGCTTCCTCCAGGTCTCTTCTAGGTGGGTCCCATTGACTGTTATTGGTGCTACAACGTTGGATGGCCTCGGATACTTCTTTTTGTGGGCCATTTGATCCATGTGGTGCCACATGTCATCGCTTGATTGGCTGGAATGATATTTATAGGATCCATCCCCTTGTTTCACTTCAATTCTGCATAAAAGGCCTGCATGCACTACTTTCTCCAAGGACAAGTGGAAATAGGTTAAATAGAAAGGTGATGTGTGCAAGAAATGATATTTACTTCACATAATTGAGTTATATTGACGGGTGAAATTTGTATATAACAACCGTCAACAAACTCCCCCAAGCTTATCTTTTGCTTGTCCCGAGCAAAGTCAAGACTTTAGGTTGATGATTAGGAGTTGCTACTATGTTCTATTTTTCAAAAGTACCATGTGCACAACAAAATACTCTACCTAGTATTGCAAAAATTGGCATGGTACTTCACCCATCTTAGGTCATTATAGGGCTTATTCCATCTCCTATTCATGGGTTGTTTAAAGATAGAATAGCAAATGGAGCACACATATCCTAGAAATCAAGTTCCACTCAAATTTCGAAGAGTTTAATCCAAATTTTAAGTATCTCAATTTGATTCTCTAGGTCTCTCCTTTATGTGTAGTGGAAATGTATCCTCACCAAGGCATTGTGCCTAAATTCATCCTACCTCTTCATAAGGCTTTGTATGTGGAGCTTGGTAGAGAATATTGTAGGCATATTTGCAACACATAATATTGCTTAGTCAAAAGAGCAAGCCTTAGGAGAAATCAATTCAAAACAATTTGATTCAATACTTGTGCATGTGTGATGGAATGAAGTGGATGTGGATATTTGAGATGACTTATTTTTGAGTGGACTCTCTTATTTTTTAGGGATAAAACGTGGCTACTTTTTTTTCTCGTGCTTATGTCGTAAGCATGCATTTTTTTTTCTTGTAGCCATATCTTATACTCCCTTTTTATGCAATAAATTTTGGAGAGAGTACTAAGCATGAATGATATGGAGTTTCTATTTTTATTTGTGGAATGGTGGTATGGTGGATTTTTTCTTACTTCTAGTGTAGAAGATAGCATGTGCAAGTGAAGTCTTGAATTCAAAAAGTAATGAATTAAATCTCACATAGGTCTATACTAGTTTGACAAAGCTCAATGTGAAGACAAATAGCATATGCATAGGGTCTATCAATGTAATGTATCATATGGCTTTGGTAGGTACTTCCAATCAAATGAGAGTAACTTAAATCTTTTTAGAATTTCTCCGGAAATCTAAGTTTCACTTTCAAACTAGGAATAGTAACCCTATCACTATATCATATCTCACAACAACTTAGAAAGGATTAAGCTTTTGCTACCCACAATTTCCAAATCAAGGCAAAAGTAATTCTAGCCAATGAAAGCAATATTTTGGAGAGTAGTAAGTTGTAAACTAGGGACTTAGGAAAATTAAAACAGAGCAACTATTCATCATTTCATCTATGTGAATTCCAAATCATTCTTACCACACATCTTTTATGTTATTTTGAAAGCAAATCTACTCTACTTATTTTTAAGTTTTTTATGCAAGGTGGATGATGACGACTGGAAAGTAGATATGTAAGGAGTGTGATACAAGTTACCACAAGTGGGGGTCATCCCCCAAGCTTGTTCTTGTTCAAGGTCCGCGATAGGGGCTGAAACCCTAACAACGGATGTAGACCATGAGGTTGGCCTAACCTTGTTGCAGCGTGGCTTTGGCATTGGAGGGTTGAGTGTCAATGTTGGATTGCCTTCCATGGATTTCATGAGTGTGGTCGAGGAGAGTGTTGTCGATGTCGCTCGTTTCCATAGGTTGGATGTACCTTGTTATTCCTTGGCTAAGGTAGTGATAACCCTTTGCACAAATGCATGATGTGGACTCAACATGCGCACGAGTGTGTTCCGTCATTCTTTGGTTAAGGTGTGTCGACTGTTGGAGTCGGCAGATCCCCTGACACTATGAAAGTGTGGAAGGAGTTTGTGGTTCGGTTTGGGGCGCGCGGAGACTCAAGTAGGTGAAACGCGATTGGGCACGAGTGACACAGTGGTTTACGTGGTTCGGGCCGCCTGAGCGTAATACCCTACTCCACGGGTGTGTATGTGTGTGTTGTATTAACTTGTGAGCTTCAGAGAGTTCAAGAGTTCTCCCCTCGTGTATCGTCGGTTTGTCCTTTTATAACATAAGGACAAACCGTTACAAGTCAGCCTGGCCCGACATGTGGCCCTGGCGGTTATTAGTATTGATACACGAGATTAATTGTTGTTAATAACCCTGTAACGGCTCCGACAGTGCCGTTACAGGTGTTAAGATCGTCCGATTAATTATCATTAACGTGGAATTAATGGTAATTAATCGGGTCTTGAAGTCTGCGGCTGTCCTTTGGAGATCCGGAGCCGTTACAACGTCTCCCGGGGGTTTTAAGCAGCTAGCTCCGACGTATGGACACGTGGCAGCTCCGGAGCTTGCTTGGGAGAAGCGGGAAGCTCCGGGGTGGCCTGGCACGTGTCAGGTCCGGAGCTTCTCTCGGTCAGGGGTTACCTCCGGAGGTGCCGTTTCAGTACCTAGCCCGGAGCTTCACCCTTGTGGGTAATAACTCTGGTCTGTCAGTACACGTGGCAACCTAGAGGTTAACCATGTTGGAGAAGCGGGTCCGGTCACGTCTGGCGAGTGGGCCCCCGAGGGTCTTCAATTTGAGTGGATGTCCTTCCCTTGAGATCTTTGTAACCTCAGGGGGTGTATGGTTTTTAGGGTACCGACAGTGGCCCCCTGGACCTACCTCCGGGGAAGGCTAACGGGATGAAGTCATTCCGCCGGAGATGGGTCCACACTTGCGACTCTTGAACTGGGTCTTCAAGGGTCTTCGGAGGTGCCTTTGGCGGGGCTTTACGGTTGAGTCCCGACGCGTGGCGCACCTCAGGCGGCAGATAAGATCTTTGACGTGCGGATCTCTCGCAATTGAAGGTCGTCGGTTCCCGATACGAAAACCGTATCGGTTCCGCGCGCCTTGTCAGTCCGCCGCCTTTGGGTTTCCCGCCTCGTGATGACAACTGTTCGCCTGGGTAAGAGCCTCGACTCGATCGTCAGGGTGGTCCCGGGCCCTCTTGTCATCGGCTGGGTTGAATTCTTGAATAGTATGCTTGACTCCCCTGCAGTTTCCATCCAAGCGTTGCGAGGGCTTACTTAAGAAGGAAAGTGCACCGTCGGGAGTTCTTTACGCTTTCCATCTGTTCTTGCGCTCAAACTCCCAACTCGTGCTTTGCTTCTCTTCTCTCGCCTAGCTGTGCTGCGATGGAGTTGGGTCTGCGTGAGAGTCGTTTGAAGACGGAGAGCGATCTGAAGAAGGTCCGAGCCCTCATGGGGTGGTCGTCGGACTTCTTCAACCGTTCAGTCCGCGCCGGCGGGGAGCTTCCCTTTAAAAAGGAGCACTCCGGCGAAATGGTGTACTTTTCATCGTACGCCATGGTGGGGCTGATCCCACCGTTTTCTTCCTTCTTCTTGATGCTGCTGGACTTCTATGGTCTGCAGCTATACCACCTTGGCCCTCACTCCCTCCTCCTTGTGTCCATCTTTGTCCACTTCTGCGAGATGTGGGTGGGCATCCCTCCTTGCATCGAGCTCTTCCGCACCTTCTTCACCGTCCAAACCACCGGCCGAAGTGACGAGTACCTTGGCTTCTACTACTTTGTGAAGCGCAAGAAGTGCCCGTTCAAGTACCTCCGGTCGTTCCCTTCCGGGAAGTGGGATGACTGGAAGAAAGATTGGGTAGTCGTCCGGGTGGAGGAGCACGAGCGGTTGGAGCTGCCAGACGGTCTGCCCGGCATTGACACGTCGGTGTGGAGCGAAGTTCCGGTGCTGGCGGCAGCTTTCGACCCCATCCTGTCCAGGATCCGCCAATGTGTGGAGGGAGGACTGACTCCCCAGGCGGTGTTCTGCAACTTCCTGTCCAACAGGTGGGCACCGCTGAAGAGGAGGGAGAAGCTCGCATGGACCCTCAACAGCGTGATGGACGAGGACCGGGTCGAGACCGGGTTGAAGTCCAGCATGGTGGGGAAGTCCTTGGAGTTTCACCTCAAGAAATTCCAGCACGGCATCGATGTTGACGGAGAGTACTTGACTCCGCCGCCGGCTTTCCTCCCCCTGAACGTGGAAGTTGAGTTCAGCAGGGAGCTCCGGCGGAAGATGCCCGCGCTTGACGACCTTGGCGTCGTCGAGAGAAGATCGACTGCCCGGTTGGTGATTCCCGGGTTGTCGGAAGGCGGCTCCACCCCTGTCTCTCAGCCAAGAGCTGAGGTCACCGGCAAGGGCAAGGAGCTGGCGGAAGAGCCGGAGAACCGGAAGAGGAAGCTGCGACATGCTGACGGAAGGTCCGTCGGGCTTGCTACTTCCCCGCCAGTTCCCCGTCCTCAGGAAGGAAGATCCTCCGCCGCTGCAGCGTCTGTCCCCGTGGTGGGGTCTTTTCGGAGCGCTACTGTTCCGGCGGTGGGATCCTCCTGGAGTGCGGCTGTCCCCGTGATGGGTCCCTCCGGAGGTGCCAGCTCCGGACAGGCGACTCCGGTTCGAGAAGCGGTGAGGGCCTCCAGGTCTAGGAGTTCCTCCCGGTCAAGGAGAGCTCCGACCCGGGAAACGCCCGCGGCTACGGCAAGTCCTGGGAGTCCTCCCGGAGCTCCTACGCCGACCGTGGCCAGCCCGGAACGTCCGGGAAAGAGGTTCCGCGCAAGCTGGTGCGTGAGCCTCCCAAGGTAATTTTTCTTGCTTACCTCAATTAACTTTTAATTATAGCATTTGTTTGCTCAATTTCTTCATTCTTCATCTGCAGCGTTCCCAAGAAGGGGAGTGAAGCCCCGCCCTCAGCCACAGTGTCTGAGGCTGCGAGGGCTTCTGCTCTAGCCCCGGTGCCGCCCCAGGCGGAGGCTGCGACAGCTCCGGCGCCGGCTGTCGTGGTCATGGACCTCGACTCGTCTCCAGAAGTTCCCGTGGTAGCGCCGGACCACGGGATTGAAGATGCGCCAGCGGCACCCGCTCCGGAGGTTGAAGCTCCGGGCCCTGGTGCTGCAGAAGTAGATGCTCCGGCTGTTGAGTCGGAGGAAGTAGAGGTCCCGGCTTCGGAGCCGGAAAGTGCTGAAGCCCCGGCGGTTGAGCCGGAGGTAGCTGAAGCCCCGGCGTGCGAGCCGGAAGTTGAAGTGGTTCCGGCAATTGAGCCGGTTACTTCCGAAGCTTCGGTCGCAGAGCCGGTAGCTATTGGAGCGCCGGTTGCAGAGCCGATGATTGTGGAAGCGCCGGCTGCAGAGCCGGTGGTCAAAGAGGCGAGGGAGCTTGAGCCTCCCTCAGAAGAAGCGTCCCGGCCGGAGCCAGTGGAGGCGACGACGTCGATGGTACCCGTGGCGGAGCCAGAGTGCCTGAACGAAGTCGCCGGCCCCCAGCCTGAGGGGGCGAATGAAGATTTGGTGGCGGGACCTTCTTCGGTGGCGACTGAGGCCATCCCGGAGGAGTGCCCTAGTGCCTTGGAAGCTCGGGGTTCCGCTCTCGTAGAGTGGGACCCAATTTTTGTAAATGAAGACCCGCTGGAACCAGCGGAGGAGGCCCCAGAAGGTCCGGAGCCCATCTCGCTGTCGATGTCCATCGACAACGCTTGCTCCAGTCTATGCCAAGTCCAACTAGCCTTCTTCCACGACAGCAAGGTTCTTGAAGAGGAGCGCCAAACCCTTAGGAGGTGGCGTAATCGACTCCAATTCGAGACCATGCTGGCGCAGTCGAGGATTGCTGAGGACAAGTAATGGATCAGGCGGGAGAAGGTCCGCCTGGAGCTCTGGGGTGAGATGCTGGACGAGAGGGAGAGCATGACTCACAACCTCGACGCCCAATCCCGGGAGTACCATGACCAAGCTAAGGCTGCTAATGATGCGGCCAACGCTCGGTTCGATCAACTCGAGGCCATCAGTACCGCACTCATCAAGCGCCGAGAGGCACTTGAGGGAAGGGAAAAGCGGCTCGAGGATGAGGAGCAAAAACTCCTGGAGCTACGGGATGACGTCTTGCGACGTGAAGAAGAGCTCGCCGAGAAGACAGCTCTGGCGGACAAGGGCCTCGAGGAGCGCGCTAAAAAATTGGAAGAGCGCTGCCTCGAGGAAGAGGAGAAGACCTGGGTGCGGGGGCAGGAACTCTACGAGTACGAGTGTGCCCTTGTCGCCCGGGAGAAGAAAATAGAGGCTAGGGAGAAAGACCTGGTCGACCGCCGGAACAAGATCCACCTCCGGGAGGAGGAGCTCGGAAGACTTGAGAAGCGGGTTGCTGCGAAGATTCAGCAAAACGCCAAAGAAGTCGAGCGTCTTTCCCGCGAGAATTCGGAGCTGGCGGCGGCCCGGAGGTCCCTGGAAGAGATGAAGGGCCTGAGGAAGACGGACTCCCTGCAAATTTGGGAGTTCCTGAGCAAGGCCGATGATGCGCTAGCGCCGATGGGTTTCAGCCCCGTGCTCCCGGATGACCCGGAGCCGGAGCCGGACCTTGCGTTGCAAGCGTTGAGCGCTGCGGGCAGCAAGCTCTCCAAGGTGGGCGACGTCATTGCGGACCAGCTGGAGGTCGAGGGGCAATCCCTGGCTAGGAACGTCACAGAGTATGTGTTGACGTGTTACACTAGCCGGAACCCTCAATTCTCTCTGGACCCGGTGCTTGAAGGCCCCGTCGAAGGAGAAGGCGAAGCTACCCGAGCCAGCGTGTCGGAGGTCGCTCAGAAGGTCGCTGAGTTCTTCCATAGGGTCTAGGACTATCTTTCTTAGCCTTTATTTGTATCTTCTCTTCTTCCTCAATTTTGTAATCCCTTGTCTCCAGATGTAATCTCCGGTCTTCTGATGAAATGAAATCCCCAATTTTTCGTGAATTTCATTTTTTGTCTTCAACATCTTTGTCTTCACTTGGCCCCCTGGTAGATGTGCACAATTTGATTGTGGACATGTACCAAAAGGATGTTGAGTTTTGTTGAAGACAAATTTGCTTCGAACTCGTATAGTTTAGGTCCGAAGTTCTCGATAGTGAAGGTCCCTTGAAGTCGTCGGAGCTTAGAAGCTCCGGCACTGTCCATCGTCGGAGCTTAGTAGCTCCGGTAGTAGCCTCTACCAACACGTTGAGTGTCGATAGTTAATACTTCAAGGTGTCAGAGCTTAGTAGCTCCGGCAATGACCCTTGCCACGCCTGGCTTGCTGGCAACAGACTCTGGTGATAGAGTCTTCTCACCATCTTTAAGTTAACGCCGGTAGGAGTCAGAGCTTGGTTAACTCCGGTTTTTCTCCATCAATATTGGGTTTATTTTTCCTGCACACTTAAGCCAAGAAAAACAGTAAAATTCGTTCCTTATCTATAACTTCGTCGCGGCTTACGGTTCTCAAGAGAATTTCAAGTTGAACACGATTTTTAGTATAATTGGATGAATTGTCTTTTCTTTTAGATCCAATTGTCCATGGACCCACCTTACTTTGGCCTGCCGGGATGTAGGTAGAGTGGCGTACTTAGGGTGCTTGACCAGGCTAAGTCGATAGCGCACTCCGGCCCTAGAATGGCTTGGCGGCTTTCAGGCGAGTTAGCCACAGACGATATTTAAATCTAAAAAATCTGACAATTCAACTCGAATCGTACGTAAATCGGTCTAACTAGAATTTCTTAAGAATTGCACGTTTCTGTTATAGACAAGAAAGAGAAAAATAAAAATGTCGAGCCTTATGCAAAAATGAATGCACGTGGAGTCTATTTCACATGAAGATGTCTTTCATTATAGGTCCGGGGTACAGGGGAAACAAGTACACTCTTAGGGTACGGAACCAGGCTAAGTGTGTTCGGTTTCTCGTTTAACCCAGGGTAGTTAGCTACACTTCTAGTCCGGAGACTGTATCAAGTGTTGCATGAGCTTTCCAAACCTTTCGGGAAAGGTCCGGCTGCTCTCCCGGAGGAACTACCCGACTCTGTACAATGACTCTATAACATACACTTCAAGTTACTTAAGACTCACCTCCATGGAATTAAGTGTAGAACTTACGGAGGTGCTCGATGTTCCAAGGATTTGGGAGAGGTGTCCCATCCTCGGTAGCCAAGCGAACGCTTCCGGGACGGGATACTTTGATCACTCGGAAGGGTCCTTCCCAGCCGGGGGAGAGTTTGTTTTGCCCTTCTCTGGATAGTATTCTCCATAGCACCAGATCGCCTTCCTCGAGCTGTCGGTTGTGTACATGCCGCTGATGATAGCGCCGTAGAGCTTGGCGGTATCGGGCATTCCGAACAGCTGCTTGGCACCTTCCCTCCTCGAGGAGGTCTAGGTCTTCACGCCGGAGCTGGTCCTGCGCGGCTTCGTCGAAGGTCCGGACTCGGAGGGAACCCAAGGTGATTTCCGGAGGAAGGATCGCTTCAGCTCCGTACACCAGGAAGAAGGGTGTTTCTCCGGTTGCCCGACTTGGAGAAGTCCTGTTAGCCCATAGAGTGGGCGGAAGCTCTTCGATCCAATTAGCTCCGTGCTTTTTCAAACGCTCATAAGTGCGCGTTTTGAGTCCTTTAAGGATCTCTGCGTTTGCTCTCTCGGCTTGTCCATTGCTGGCAGGATGAGCTACGGAAGCGTAGCAAACTTGTATGCCGAGGTCTTCGCAATATCCTTGAAATGCGGAGCTTGTGAACTGAGTCCCATTATCAGTGATGATCTTATTTGGGACTCCGAATCTGCTCACGATAGATTGTAGAAAATTAATTGCAGATTGTTTGTTGATCGTCACAACAGGAGTAGCTTCCGGCCACTTGGTGAACTTGTCGATGGCGACGTACAGGAACTTGTAACCTCCGACGGCTCTTGGGAAGGGTCCCAAGATGTCCATCCCCCACACAGCGAAAGGCCACGTAGGAGGTATCATTTGTAAGGGCTGAGCAGGTGTATGAATTTGCTTTGCATGAAATTGGCATGCTTTGCATTTCTTCACTAGCTCAGTAGCATCCTGGAGCGCTGTAGGCCAGTAGAAGCCGTGCCGAAAGGCTTTTCCGACCAGCGTGCAGGAAGACGTGTGGTTCCCACACTCACCTCCATGGATTTCTGCGAGGAGCTCGCAGCCTTCTTCCCTTGTGATGCACCGCATTAGGATGCCGTTGGCACCGCGCCGGTAGAGATCCCCTTCTACCAACGTGTATCTTTTAGCCAATCTGACTACCCGGTCAGCGGATACATCATCGTCAGGAAGGATGTTGTCTTTCAAGTAGTTCCGGATCTCCGAGATCCATGCATCGGAACTGACTTGAGCATTTGAGTCTTGCATGCTGGGTTGCTCGGAGCTTCCGGCAGCACCTACGACCCTTGATGGCTGCCATGGTAACAGGGCCATCGGGACCGTCAGCTTCGGGATGCTGATCTCGCCCCCTTCGTTCAGTTCGGCAGGCTGAACTGTGGGTTTTGACAACCTCCGGACAAAGGTTCCGTCTGGAGCCGGAGCTCCGGTTGACGCCTTGGTCGAGAGTTCGTCAGCTTCAGCGTTGTGAGCACGCTGAACATGGTGAAGGTCTAGGACTTCGAAGTCCTTCTGAAGCCTCTGGACTTCAAGGAGATAAGCAGCCAGCTGGAGATTATTGCAGGAGCATTCACCCTTCACCTGTTTGATGACAAGTTGTGAATCTCCTTTGACCAGCAACTGCTTGACACCATATGATAGTGCCACCTTTAATCCATATATGAGTGCTTCGTACTCCGCCATGTTGTTGGTTGCCTTGAAGTCAAGGTGCACCATGTATTTCACCTTCTCCCCGGTTGGTGCGAGGAGAAGGATTCCAGCTCCGGCTCCCTGCTTCTGCATGGAGCCGTCGAAGTAAAGGGTCCAGTGAGGCTTAGTGAAGGCCGGAACTTGTGGTTCCGTCTTCTGCTCGCTGGGGCCCCCAGGGTTTAATGGAGAGGGAGTCCATTCTGCCACGAAATCTGCCAATGCTTGACTCTTGATTGCTTGTCTTGGAATGAATTAGAGGTCGAATTCAGCCAGTTCCGCTGCCCACTTTGCTATATTCCCAGTTGAATTGGGATTATGCAGGATCGCTCGAAGTGGATACGAGGTTACCACCGAGACTTTGTGAGCTTGGAAATAGTGTCGAAGCTTCCTTGAGGCAATAAGAACTGCGTAAAGCAGCTTATGCACCTCTAGGTATCGAGTCTTGGCATCATGTAACACTTCACTGATGAAGTATACTGGGCGTTGAATGGTCCGGACCCTCCCGGAGGGGTCCGGAGCTTCCTCTCCATTGATCCGGGCCCTGTCGGAGGGGTCCAGACTATCTTCGGGGACCTCCGGGTTCTGGGTGGAGGAACCCGGAGCTTCTTCAGGAATGACCTGGATCCTATCAGAAGGATCCGGGTCCTCTGAAGTGGCTTCTTGTGGGTTCAAGTCTGGGAGCTGGGACCCAGACCCGCTTTCAGGAACCTCCGGATCCTCCCGAAGGGATCTGGATTCCTGAGTATTGGGTAGTTCCGGTCTCTCCGCAACCAGAACCATACTGACGACTTCGTCAGCTGCTGAAATGTAAAGCAATAAAGGCTCACCAGGGTTCGGAGCTACCAAGACTGGCAGGGTGGTGAGGAACTGTTTCAGCTCCTGGAATGCCTTCTCTGCTTCTTCAGACCATTGGAATGGTCCGGACTTCCTTAGTAACTTGAAGAAGGGAAGTGCCCTTTCCGCCAGTCTTGAAATGAACCGGCTGAGGGCTGCTAGACATCCGGTTAATTTTTGGACGTCTTTGATGCGGGTTGGTGGCCGCATGTCTTCAATGGCTTTTATCTTCGCCGGATTAGCCTCTATGCCCCGGTGACTTACCAGGAAACCAAGAAGCTTTCCGGAACTTACCCCAAATACGCATTTGTCTGGGTTTAGCTTCGTGCGAGTGGCCCGCAGCTTGTCGAAGACAGCCTGTAAGGTGTCCAAGAGGGACTCCTTGTTCTTGACTTTGACCACGATGTCATCAACGTACACTTCCACTATGTCTCCGATGAGTTCTTCGAAAGTTTTGTACATTGCCCGTACAAAAGTTGAAGCTGCATTCTTGAGACCAAAAGGCATGGCTGTGTAACAATACAATCCATCCACTGTGATGAATGAAGTATGTTCTTCATCTTCCCTAGACATCCGGATTTGATGGTATCCTGAATATGCGTCTAGAAAACACAGTAACTCACACCCGGAGGTGGAATCCACTATCTGGTCTATTCTAGGTAGTGGGAATGGATCTTTTGGACATGCCTTATTCAGTGTGGTGTAGTCGATGCACATCCGAAGTTTCCCGCCGGCTTTAGGCACAACGACTGGGTTTGCCAGCCATTTTGGATGGTAGACTTCTCGGATGAATCCGGCTTTGAGCAACTTCTTCACTTCTTGTCGGATGAAGTTCTGTCGCTCTACAGATTGCTTCCGAGGTTTCTGGTGCACAGGCCGAGCGTCGGGGTAAATCTTCAGATTGTGCTCAATCACTTCCCTGGGGATCCCAGGCATTTGTGACGGTTGCCAAGCAAACACGTCAACGTTAGCCCGGAGGAAAGTGATGAGCGCGAGTTCCTATTTGTCGTTTAAGCCACCCGATATGCGGGTAGTTTGGGTGACATCGGAACCAATTTGGACGACTTTGACGGGAATGTCGGTGTCGCCGCTTGGCTGCACACGAGGTGCAGAGGTCGAGCCTCGTTGACGAATGCTCGGAGGTTGTGGAGCTTGCTTCTGTCTGGAGTCCTCCTCTTGCGCTGTGGTGAGTGCATGGAGTTCCTCTAGAGCAGTTACTCCGGCAGTGCGATCTCCACGGATCCGGAGAACGCCTACTGGTGTTGGCATCTTCAACACCAGGTATCCATAATGAGCAGCTGCCATGAATTTGTACAAGGCAGGTCTACCCAAAATGGCGTTGAATGGTAAGTTGATCTGAGCGACGTCGAAGATCAACTTTTCGGTGCGATACTTCTCCCGGGTCCCGAAGGTAACAGGGAGAGTAATAGCTCCGAGTGGGGTTATGGCCCCTGGACCTACTCCGAAGAAAGGTCGAGAGGGCTGGAGGTCCGAAGGTCGAAGCTGAAGCTTAGTGAAAGCTTCGAAGCTGATGAGATTAAGCCCCGAACCTCCGTCTACCAGGACATGATGGAGCTGGATGTTGTTGATGGTGGGAGATACCATCAAGGGTAGCTGGCCAGCTCCGACCATGCTTTGAGGACAGTCCGAAGCATCAAAAGTGATGGGTGTGTCCATCCACTTTCGATGTGGCTCCGGTCTAGCTGTAGGAGCTACAGCAGCCATATCCCGTCGCATAGTCTTGATGACACGACGAGAGGTGATGTCCCATGATCCACCAAAGATGGTGTTCATGGTTTTTCGACGCTCGTTATCGGAGACGTCGGAATCATCGTCGACGGAGGTGTAGACGGCTTTCAAGACCTTTTTGGGGTCTTGAAACCCTAACTCCTCTTCAGCCGGAGCTTCATCGACCTTTTGTTTTCCCTCCCTCTGTCGGAAGGGAGACCCTTCCCGGCGCTTGTGGTAGCGCTCGGCAAGGTTTTGGACCTCCCGGCAGTCCTCCAGTTTGTGGCTGCTCGTTTTGTGAATGGGGCACCACATCTTGGATTTGCCACCGTCTTCAGAAGACAGTCGAGGTCGCTTCTCGGGGCGTGGCCCCCGGCCACCAGGAGTTGCAGCGGCTGCAACGTTGGATGTGCCGGCCGACGGCTTCTTCTTGCCGTTGGTCTTCTTTTTCTTCTTGCCACTCCCGGAGGTAGCGGCTTCTTCTTTGGAGGATTTTTTATGATCCTCCAGGGCTGGTTTGGAGTGCATTTCACGGCCCTCCGCAGCTCTGGCACATTTGTCAGCCAGGCTGAAGAGCTCCGTGACGCTGGTGATCTCTTTGATCGCCAGCTTCTCCAACATCTTCTTGTCTCGTACACCCTGTCTGAATGCCACAATGACAGAAGCGCTTGAGATAGAAGGGATTGTGTTACGTACCTGAGAGAATCTCTGGATGAATGACCGCAAAGATTCTCCTCCTTTTTGCACGACCGCAAAAAGGTCTAGTTCAGTGCCCGGACGGGTGTATGAACTCCCGAAAATTGGCGGTGAACTGACGGCACAGCTCCTCCCAAATGTCGATAGAGTTGGGTGGAAGGCTCATAAACCAGGACCTGGCGGTCCCAGTTAATGCCACTGGAAAGTAATTGGCCATTACGGCCTCGTTTCCTCCAGCTGCTAGGATCGCAGTGGAGTATATCTGTAGGAATTCTACGGGATTGACAGTCCCGTCGAATTTTTCCGGCAAGTGTGGCCGGAACTTCTGTGGCCATCTAACCATGCGCAGGTGCATGGCTAGGGCGGAACAGCCTCCTCCTACTCCTTCCAGAGTAGAAAGGTCTTGAGCATCTCGTCTTTCTCGAGCTCGCTCGATGTGGACACGGCCATCCTGTTGGCGGTATCGGCGATCAAGCTCCGCCCGGAGGTCGTGTGTCGAAAGCCGAGATGCAGTATGGGCACGTCGTGCCCCAGAGGGCAACGACATCACTTGCTGTGACGCAGCTCTTCTCCGGTTGTTGGAGACATGTGGACCAAGTCTTCCAGACAACGTTCGTCGCTGCGATGGGGCCCGCCCTGAAGGAGGTGGACCCTGATTGTTGAGGCGTTCGGCCGCTGCTGCGACCAAATGCTCAATATCAGCTCTCCATTGCTCCACGGCACCTTGAGATGCATCCGGAGGTGGTGGTCGCTGAAGGAGAGCACACGCTGCATGGAGCGCGTGTTCTGGGTTGTCACGACTTGCCGGCGCAGAATGTGACGCCGGTGCACCATCATGTCGTCCGGCATGTCTTGCCGGAGAAGATGGTGGTGGTGGGAGTGTGACTCCTGCTGGAACTGAGGCTCCTGCCGGTGGCTGCATGTTGGAGGGATTGCCTCTGACAGCCTGAGCAGCAGGTTGCCCGTTGGATGATCCTGCCGCAGAATTCACCATTCTTGAAGATCTCAGGCGCCCCCTTCCTGGCGCGCCAACTGTCGACTGTTGGAGTCGGCAGATCCCCTGACACTATGAAAGTGTGGAAGGAGTTTGTGGTTCGGTTTGGGGCGCGCGGAGACTCAAGTAGGTGAAACGCGATTGGGCACGAGTGACACAGTGGTTTACGTGGTTCGGGCCGCCTGAGCGTAATACCCTACTCCACGGGTGTGTGTGTGTGTTGTATTAACTTGTGAGCTTCAGAGAGTTCAAGAGTTCTCCCCTCGTGTATCGTCGGTTTGTCCTTTTATAACATAAGGACAAACCGTTACAAGTCAGCCTGGCCCGACATGTGGCCCTGACGGTTATTAGTATTGATACACGAGATTAATTGTTGTTAATAACCCTGTAACGGCTCCGACAGTGCCGTTACAGGTGTTAAGATCGTCCGATTAATTATCATTAACGTGGAATTAATGGTAATTAATCGGGTCTTGAAGTCTGCGGCTGTCCTTTGGAGATCCGGAGCCGTTACAACGTCTCCCGGGGGTTTTAAGCAGCTAGCTCCGACGTATGGACACGTGGCAGCTCCGGAGCTTGCTTGGGAGAAGCGGGAAGCTCCGGGGTGGCCTGGCACGTGTCAGGTCCGGAGCTTCTCTCGGTCAGGGGTTACCTCCGGAGGTGCCGTTTCAGTACCTAGCCCGGAGCTTCACCCTTGTGGGTAATAACTCTGGTCTGTCAGTACACGTGGCAACCTAGAGGTTAACCATGTTGGAGAAGCGGGTCCGGTCACGTCTGGCGAGTGGGCCCCCGAGGGTCTTCAATTTGAGTGGATGTCCTTCCCTTGAGATCTTTGTAACCTCAGGGGGTGTATGGTTTTTAGGGTACCGACAAGGTGTATCATACCTTCTTACTATAAAGGAATAACTTGTACCCTTCATGCATTGGGTGTGATCCGTCATTCCTTGGCAAAGGTAATGATAACCTTTAGCCACAAAGGAATGACATGTACTCAACATGTGTTAAGTACGATCCATTATTCCATGGATAAGGTACAACACACCTATAACCAAAAAGAGATGACGTGTACTCAACATGGGTTGAGTGTGATATGTTATTCCTTGACTAAGATATAAAATACCTTTTAGCCACATAGGAACAACTTGCACCCAATATACATTGGATGTCATCTTGTCATTCCTTGGTTAAGGCACATCATACCTTTTTGCCACAAAGGAATAACTTACACTCAATGATGGTGGCAATCCCCTTGAGCTTGAATGAGTGCTTAGAATAGTTGAGAGCATAATGCTCTCTCATATTCGTAGCAGCATATTGGTTGATCACGGAGGGTTTCCATGTCGAATCTCCGACCTCGTATAGTTATGGTTGACCTTCGAGCCTAATTTCTGATAGGTAGCAACCATCCTAATTTACTCCTTGGCCAAGAGATATTTAAATGGAATCCTCCTAGGGTTTCAGCAATCGGATCTTTTGAATGCATGCATAGTTATTTTACTCCTGCAAACTTCCTCTCTATGATAGAAAGGGATGGTTAGCTCCCGATACTTGTACAAATGAATTTTCGGTTTAGGTAACAAAATCTTCATTTGTACGTACGGGGAAGAACAAGACCAACGATGCATTGGGTCCAAATTCAAGTGTATCCATGAACAATGTGTTATTCATTGATAAGAGTGGGGTTTTATGGATAAATCAATTTGCACATTTTCTAAAGCTCCTACTCATAACAATGCAAGTGATATAAATACACTATATGGATCCCTTCACCTTGTAAATTTTCTAACCATCATAGTTTTTTTTTACACAAGAGCAAATATTATCATTTTGATCATGACAAACAAGATTCTCAATTTTATCCTCCTGAACATTTTTTTATTTCTTGCCTAGGGATTTGAAATTTAGTGATCCATGCATGAATGATTTTGAAATCAAAATTATGGACATCACTATTCCTTGGTTGCTACATACCAATTCGACCTTAAGTCTTCATAAGCATTACCTATGCAGAATATGTCTAAGTCAATTTTAGCAATGCTTATGAAATTCTAGGTACTTGTTTACATTATTCCCATGTAAGGTGACATTCCTTTTTGAAGAATCAAAAAGAGTAATGCCAATGCTTACTCTCGTGAGGATGCATAAGAATTGAGTGATGAGAAGGTGTAAACCTTTCTTACCAATGTAAGCAAAAATCATTCAATCCTAATGCAGTTAAAGTGAAGGAATTTTTTTTAAACTTGTACGTCAATTGAAGAGCAATCCGGTTGAAGGTCGTTGTGTGAGAAACTCACGACCATGGATTTTGGTGTAGTCTTCATGTTCAATGTTTCCTGCCAAGTTGAGGTTGGAGTTGAAGGGGCTTCATCTTACTCCTCCGTTGGGCTACCATTTTGAGCATTCCTCCACCATGAACTAAAAATGAGATCGATAGAGAGATATGCACTTGATGAGGCCTTCCAACTTTTTTTCAAATTTTGTCCTGGCTGCACTAAATCAAGAACAAACAAAACAACTCGAAAACGGGTTACGTTAGCTCAAAAGCATGTTGTACCCTTTGTCAAATTGTTTTGTCCTCACTTGAAACAACATGCAAATGCAATGATTTTTAAGAGAAATATTTTTTTGGTTTGAATTAGGAAGATGAATTCAAGTGGTTACGCCCAAGGTTCATATCCAAATAAATTTATTTCCTAATTCAAAATTTTAGTTTTATGATGGTTGGAAATTTTACTTTCCAACATGCAAGTGTGAAAAATCAAACACGCTAAAAGCAAATGCAAGGATTGATGGCAATTTCAAATGTGCAATTGGGAAAGCAAATATGAGATAACCACCAATTAACCTATTGGCGAGGACTTACCGAATTTTTGAAGTCCGATGATTGGGGCTTACCTCCATCCTGTTTAGCGCGATGATTTGTTGTCCAATCCCAAAGTTGAAGATATGGACAACTTCTCTTGATTTATATGACAAATCTCCTTTGGAATGTTAGTTGGACATGTGGACCACATGATGGCCTTAGCCTCTCCATTATCTTGATGAATACTTGTTGATGTAGTGACGGCTTTTCCCACTTGAAGATATTATCTCATGAGCATGCACTACAAGGATTCTGACCTGTTGCAACGATTGTACTGCAACGAATACTAAATCGTTGTAGTAAGCTTGGCTTTTTGCCACGATTCACTAGTTCGTGGCACTAGGATCTATCGCCACAGAACACAATCGTATAATTAGGATCTGTTGCCATGATTCACTAGTTCGTGGCGTCAGGATGCTAATGCAACGGATCACAATCGTTGCATTAGGATCTGTTGCCACAAAATACTGGTTCGTGGCGTTACAACTTTATTGTCATGGAAAACAGTCGTTGCATTAGGATCTATTGCCACGAATTACTGGTTCGTGGTGTTACAACTTTATTGCCGCAGAACACAGTCGTTGCATTAGGATCTGTTGCCACGAAATACTGGTTCATGGCGTTACAACTTTATTGCCATGGAACACAGTCGTTGCATTAGGATCTGTTGCCACGAGTCAGCAAACAGTTGCATTTGGACCGTAATGCAACGAAATAGAATTGTTGCATTAGGATGTGTTGCCACGAAGTACTGGTTCATGGCGTTACAACTTTATTGCCACAGAACACAATCGAGCATTAGGATCTGTTGCCACGAATTACTGGTTCGTGGCATTACAACTTTATTGCCACGGAACACAGTCGTTGCATTAGGATCTGTTGTCACGAAATACTGGTTCGTGGCGTTACAACTTTATTGCCACGGAACGCAGTCGTTGCATTAGGATCTGTTGCCACGAATCAGCAAACAATAGGATTTGGACCGTAATGCAACGAAATAGAATCGTTGCATTAGGATGTGTTGCCACGAAATACTGGTTCGTGGCGTTACAACTTTATTGCCACGGAACACAATCGTTGCATTAGGATCTGTTGCCACGAATTACTGTTTAGTGGCGTTACAACTTTATTGCCACGAACATAATCGTTGCATTAGGATCTGTTGCCACGAATCAGCAAACAGTTGCATTTGGACCGTAATGCAACGAAACAGAATTGTTGCATTAGGATGTGTTGCCACGATACTCTAGTTCGTGGCGTTACAACTTTATTGCCACGGAACTCAATCATTGCATTAGGATCTGTTGCCACGAATTACTAGTTCGTGGCATTACAGCTTTATTGCCACGGAACACAGTCGTTGCATTAGGATCTGTTGCCACGAATTACTGGTTCGTGGCGTTACAGCTTTATTGCCACGGAACACAGTTGTTGCATTAGGATTTGTTGCCACGAAATACTGGTTCGTGGCGTTACATCTTTATTTCTAAGGAACACAGTTGTTGCATTAGGATCTATTGCCACGAATTACTGGTTCATGGCGTTACAGCTTTATTGCCACGGAACACAGTCGTTGCTTTAGGATCTGTTGCCACGAATCAGCAAACAGTTGCATTTGGACCGTAATGCAACGAAACAGAATCATTGCATTAGGATGTGTTGCCACGAAATACTGGTTCGTGGCGTTACATCTTTATTGCCAGGGAACACAGTCGTTGCATTAGGATCAATTACCACGAATCAGTAAACAATTTTCGCGTTCTCCTCGGCGCAGTGCTGATCAATGATGTTCATTACTTTTTGCCTCCTGACGACTCAGTGCTGGACTAACGATGCTGATGATCCGTAACATACTCAACGATGTAAAACATCAGATATTAACACATCAACAAATATGAGGGGGAGAATACCAACACACAGATTTAAAAGTATGTTGCGGATCATCAGCGTCCTCAGTCTAGAAGCAGGGTAGAAGCGGCGTAGTGGCTGCCGCGAACTCGAGAACGGATGAGGCGAAGGCTCATCGCCAACGGATCGAGGGGACGGAAGCTACACGAGCTCTATGGGTGATGAGCCTTCCCCTCGATCCGTTCTCGAGGATCGCAGAAAATTTATTTCCGCCCGCCTAGGCCCAGAGCCAGGCCTGCCTTTAAGACCATCCGCATTGGTTCATGGTAAAGTGGTGATGGGACGCGGAGTGGTTCCATTTGAATTCAAAGATGCACATGCGGGATGCATAACCTCTGCAGTACTGCAGGTGCAGTAAAAGTCACTGACATGTGGGCCCCACGGTCAGCCGGACCCACATGTCAGTGACTGTTACTGCACCTGCAGTACCGCAGGTGATTTCAACGCATGCGCTGCGCGCGTCTAAGGCGCCTCGGTGACTGGCGCGCACGTAAGCTCGGTGCGCCCGGTCGCATCAGCCACCTGTACAAATGGCTACAGCTTGAACGAAGGACGAAACCTTATGCGGCAAACAGCAACGTATAATACTTCCTCCGCCCCAACTCAACTCTATTTCTGTTTTGGTCGAACTAATTACCTTTGACAAATGATTTATATGGAATTTATTAACTTCAATAACATGTAGTACTAGATTGTATATTATGGAAATATTTTTCATGGTGAATCTTAAAGTACATTTTTGTATTGTTAAAACAGATCAAAATCACGTAAATCTGAAAGATAGATTTGACGAAACCTAAGACTTCCCTTTGAAAAAGTTTTATACTGTATATCCCCTAAATATGCTACTACTACGTAAATTAGGGGTGGGCAAATAAACCAAGACCGAAAAACAGAAACCGATAAAACCGAGACCAGAACTGAAAAGACCGAAATATCGGGTATGGGGTACTTTTCGGGTAGCAAATATAAATAACTGAAAAATAAATGTCGGGTTCGGACGGATGAACTCATTGTGGAGCTACATGTCACGTACTTAATTATACTAAAAATCGTCATCTTCGCTGTCGTCCCCCCACAATGGAGCTACATGACCATCATTGGTACATGTATCGTCGTCGTCGTCTTCATTTTCTGATGCAACTCCATCTACCTCAAACTGATCACCTGCCGTTGTCATTATAAGAGTGGAAGCATCGCCGCTGGCTCCCTCAATGTCAATCCTAGCCCATGCGGTCGTATCCTCATTATTGATATCATCAGTAAGCAGATCATCATGAAATGTCTTAGCCTCCATTATCTCAGTCACATTATTTTCACTGTCTCCAGGGGGCATGGCAAAAAGGTTCTGTGGCTTCGTTTTAACAATTGTAGCCCATTTAGGATTCTTCACACTTGGAACATAAAAAACTTGTTCTGCTTGGGTGGCTAGAATGTAAGGCTCATACTGGAATCGAAACAGAGTAGTGTCAACATCTATCATTCCGTATTGATCCTTTTTGTATCCTCTGCTTTGGTTCTGACTGCTTCTAAAAGGCTGATCAAACCATTCACACTGAAATAACAGAACCTCTTGATTTTTTTCAAAATCAATAGCAATGATTTTCTTGATTACTCCAAACCAATCATGATCAGTGCCCCGAACAACAATACCACTGTTTTGGGTCCGTAAATCTTTTTCCACATCTGCAGTTCGAAAGAAGAAGCCATTGATGAATAACCGACTAAAAAACGTGCCCGACGATCAGGTCCTCTAGATAATGCGTACAGATAATTGGTTGCTTTGCCTTCTTTGTGTAATGTTGTAATCTGTACACATTAGTATAACAGGGGTTATCAACGACAAACCAATTTCAGAACACATATTTGTTCAATATTTCATCAAAGTGCAAACTTGCATGTACTTACTCGTTTCTTAAACCAATCAACAAACTCATCTCTATGGCGTTTATCAACATCACGAGAATGAATCTTTTTCAACTCTTCAATATGCTCACTAAAAAGGGTACAAAATTAAATTAGCCATCTACAATAAGCCATATATATAGTATACAACATCTGAGTTATACATTATTACTTGATCCACGGAGCGGCCTCTTCAACGTTAGTAATAAGATAATGCCTGATGTTACGTAGTTCCACCATAGTAAGTTGGTCCTATTTATACCCTTTTTTAGAATTATCAACTTCTGTAAATATGTTAGAATTATCAACAGAAGGTTCATTTGTAGCTGCAGCTTCATGACGTTCTAGCCTATTACGCTCGGCGCTAATGTTATCCAAAAACTGACTACAAAAAGTCATACACTCTTCGGCAATATATCCCTCAGCTATAGAACCCTCCGGGTGAGCTTTGTTATGTACATACCTCTTCAATGTACCAAGGTACCTCTCAATTGGATACATCCATCTATAAGAAACAGGTCCACCCAACCGTGCTTCTTCGGCAAGATGGGTTGGAAGATGTACCATGATATCAAAGAAAGCGGGAGGAAACAACATCTCAAGATTACAAATTGTTTCAGGAATTTGTTTGCTCATCTTGTCCAAATCTGGTTCCGCCAATTCTTTAGAACAAATTCCAGAAAAGAATGTGCTAAACTCAATTAAAGGTGCAACAACCTTTTCAGGCAATATGTTACGTATTGCAATAGGAAGGAGCTTCTAAAATATAATATGGCAGTCATGAGCTTTTAGACCCGATACCTTACATGCTTTTATGTCCACACATCTCTTGATGTTTGAGGCATAACCATTGGGCACCTTCACATTCCCCAAAAACCTGCACAAGGTGGTCTTCTCATCTTTGCCCAAAGTATATAATGCTGGTGGGAATGTGTACTTGCTCTTTATGAACTTCGGATGTTGATCTGGCCGTATACCCATATCCTTCATATCAAGACGAGCTTGTAGACTATCTTTTGTTTTACCATCCATAGCAAGCAATGTCCCCAATATGCTATCACAAATGTTTTTCTCAATGTGCATGACATCCAAGTTATGCCTTATTAGCAATGTGTTCCAATAAGGGAGGTCGAAAAATATACTTTTCTTCTTCCAATTATGCCATCTATTTTCCTCGGTGTGCTTTCTCTTATTATTCGTCGGTCCAAAACTCACTTGATCAAAACACTCGTATTGTTGGAGTACTTCGTCACCAGAGAGTGATGTTGGAGCCTCTCTATTCTCTACCTTGTTGTTGAAAGAACCTTTGTTTCGGCGCCATCTGTGATCCTGAGGTAGGAAACGACGATGACCCATGTAACAATGCTTTCGTCCATATTTCAACCAGAAGGCGTTAGTGTTTATATGGCAGTATGGACATGCTAGCTTCCCTTTTGTGCTCCATCCACATAGCATTGCATATGCTGGAAAATAATTTATTGTCCACAATAAAGAAGCTCGCATGACAAATGTCTCTTTCTTTAAACTGTCATATGTTTCAACACCATCAGACCAAAATTTCAGTAGCTCATCAATCAAAGGCTGCAGATACATATCAATGTTGTTTCCAGGTGACTTTAGCCCAGGAATTATCATTGACATCACCCAATAAGACTGCTTCATACACAGCCAAGGTGGTAGATTATAAGGGATTAGAATCACATGCTAGCCCAAGTCTTATGTTGCGAGGATTAGATGAGAAATTTGTGTGAATGCTATCAAAATGCTTCCATGCTTTCGAATCGGCGGGACGGCGTAATATTCCATCATCAGTACGACCTTCTTTGTGCCAGCGCATGTTTGATGCCGTTGATTCTCCCATATAAAACCTTTGTAGACGGGGAATAAGAGGGAAGTAACGTAGAACCTTTCATGCTACAAGCTTCTTGGATTTTCCACAAGGTAAAGCCTCTCTTGCATCCCTAGAAGTACTATTTTTCCATCTTAATTCACCACATTTTGGGCAACTATTCAGCAGAGAATAGTCCTTCCGGAATAACACACAGTCATTGACACATGCATCGATCTTTTGGTAGTCCAGCCCAAGGTCACGAACAACCTTCTGAAGTTTATTAAGTGTATTAGGAATGCAGTGGCCCTTTGGAAGCGCAAATGAGAATAGTTCAAGAAACATCTCACAAGCTACTTTGCTCATACCAGTTAAACACTTTATCTGGTAGAACCTGACAATGTAGGATAATTGGGTCAGCTGCGAACAAACTGGATACAACTCCTTTTTGGCATCAGTTAATAAGTTATATAATTTCTTTGCATCCCCAGTTGGCTCCTGCTGGTTTATAGCATTTTCTTGATCATCAGCATCTGCTGAAGTACCACCATGATCAGTGCCTCTAAGTAGACTGGACAACATATTTTGCATAGCACCATCATCAGAAATTATCTCCTCATTATTTGCTGATTCCTCAGCAATATTTTCCTGAACTCGTATTTCTCCATGGTGTATCCAACAAGTATAATCCAATAACATCCCATTTCTGAGCAGGTGTAAATGAACTCCCTTGCGTGTCTTGTGGCAAATATTACGACATCTCGTTCAAGGACAAGGCATATTTCCTCCTTCACGAGTGCCCTGAAATGCAAAATTTAAAAATGACTTCATTCCATCCTGCCACTCCCTCGTATGTCTGTCTTTTCCCATCCACGTCTTATCTTCTGACATCGCTTCCTACAATTCAATCAGCCATCAGCCTATCCGTAAGAGGATAGGTGTACAAGAACACATTTTGTGAGCAATTGTACCTAGCTGTTGTTACTCCACGCGCTGCGGCCGACGGATTCTCCTACAAGCGTGGCGGCCGGCGGTTGGTCCTCCAAGCTTGGCGGCCGGCGGATGCTCCTACAAGAGTGGCGGCCGGCGGATGCTCCTACAAGCGTGGCGGCCGCGGATGCTCCTCCAAGCATAGCGGCCGGCGGATGCTCCTCCAAGCGTGGCGGCCGGCGGATGCTCCTCCAAGCGTGGCAGCCGGCGAATGCTCCTCCAAGCGTGGCGGCCCGCGGATGCTCCTACAAGCGTGGCGGCCGGCGGATGCTCCTACAATCAGGGCGGCCGGCGGATGCTCCTACAAGCGCGTTGCGGAGAGGGCCGGCATTGCGGGTCGAAGGGTAGAGTAATAAAATATTATTTTCGTTTCTTATTTTCCTTCTTCATTCGGCGTGACAAAAATTTCCCGCCGCGGGCAGGCAGGCTGGACGAAAAAGTTGGGCCGCTTGTTATTTGTGGGCTGAAACTGCGCTGATTCACTTTATATTCAAGCTGGGCCTTCACGCATTCATGACAATTGCACAGAGCCGAAGGCCTCGAAAGGTCCGGTCCTATCACCAGATTTTCGTGAGATCCTCAAGGGACGCTTCTTCCAATGTTTGGCCTCTTCATCCTCTCCTTCTTAAACCACCCCCCTATTGCTTCCAGGCTCAAGTTCCCGACTAATTCCCATCCATGCTCCCGTGTGTTGCCTGAGAAGTCCTTTGCCTCTGTTGTCACAGCGCCATGCCTCAGAACCATGTTAGACGCAAGCAGGTACCTGCAGGCTCACTGTCCCTGCGCCCTCGTGAGGGGCAATGCACGATGGTCAACAACCGCCTCATGACGACGGAGTTTATCCGTTTGCGCTGCCAAGCAGCTGTTCTGGGACCAAGAGGAGGTCGCAGCGAGGCGACACCCATGGAGATCACCCTGGCCATCCATCACCAACTTGAAATCCCGCATTGGGCTTTCACCGTGTCCACATTTGGGGATGGTGAGTTCCTGGTGCGGTTCATCCGTGATGACTATCGAGAGCTCGCCATCGAGACAACAATCATCTCCATGCCGGATGATAACCACTACTTCCGGCCATGGATCCTTGGCGTCGGTCTGCCGATCGTCGGGTGGTTCTTCCACGTGTAGGTTGTCATCGAGAACCTCCCTCTGCATGTCAGGTCTGCGGAGGGCATCAGACAGGTTCTAGGTGACGTCTTCCTCTTTGATCACTTCGATGCTTCCACTTACCACCGGGAGCGTGCTGACCTGTGAACGGTCGTTGGGTGGATGAAAGACCCAAGACTCCTACCTCGGGCCAAAATGGCCACCTTCTTTGCAGGAAGAGATGGCCGGACTGGGAGTGATGGCGGGCCGCTGGCGGAACCTTTCAACCATGCCGCAGTGGTCCGGCTTGGCAGCCTCACGACGGAGCTCATCATCCACCTGGATCACTACCTCGACTATACGCCGCCGGTCCACCCCAACTCCCCAGTCTCCTCGTCATCAGGCGACTCTTCTGACGGACACTCCTTGGTGTCCTCGAACTCTTCCGGGGACACCTTCATGCGGCCGAAGAGATTCTACTGGCGGCGTGGGGAAGTGGATGAGGCGGATAAGCAGCTCTTTTAGTATGGCTACCAAAGTGTCCTGGCTCATGTGTTACGTTTCCTATGGAAACTAAAAATCCTTTGCAAATCCTATCCTTCAAAGGGAGCCTATGTTTGAGAGGATTACGGCTGGATTAATTTCCGTGGAAATAATTCCTGTTTAACATTTCGGTTGTCCTTCCTTTTTTCAAACATTTTCTTCCTCGTATTGTCTTCACTTTTTTTTTTCCGGTCCTAGCTACCGGCCTGTTGCATTTTCCTGTTACTACTACTTTACAGACCGCTTTGCGGGCCCCGCTACAGGCGATCTCCTGGCAACTCCACCATTTTGGGGACAAGGAGGAATTTTGCCTTTTTAAAGGACCCACATTTAATCAAGAATATTAATTAAGAAGAAGTAAATATCTTCACAGGCGGTTGGTACTTAATAACCTTCCGAGAAGATTTTTATCTTAGGCGGGTATTACTTACCAACCGTCTAAGATAATGCCCGATACTGTTCTTCAGTTTCCTTATCCCTTGCTTCTTTTTTATTTAGATTCCAATATAAATACTCAAACATGTTTAGATTCTGCAAATTGTGTCCAAATTATATGATTCTTTCTTCTACATTTGTATAAAATTAACATCTACCACCTGAACAAAAAAATTTAAAACTTGTATAGCTGACATTGTAATGTTTTGGTAAATATCAAATTAATTTCTACTCACATATTATTAACATTTGTGTATCTTGTAAAAAAAGATCCTTCACTCAAATTTGTTTGTATGAACATATTTGTATCATTTATACATGTATGAATTTTGTTAATTTTTTTAAAAGCATTCCAACATGTCAAACTTCAAATTATCCATCATTCTAACTAAATGCTCATATACATATGAGGCATTCATCAAATTATGAACACACATTGATTCAAAAAAATTTAAAAAAATCTGAAAAAATTCATAGAGGTTGGTATGATGAGTAAAAGTGTCCACTGAAAAAATAAATGAAAAAGGCATTATATTCATCAAGATAGAAAAATGAAAAATATCATTTGTTGTATGTTTTTTTATGTTCTGACCGATTTCAAAAGATTTATGAAGTGAAATTTAATGGTAACCTTTACTTATCAATAATATTACAAGAAAGTGGAATTTTGACTTTTTAAAGGACCCACATTTAATCAAGAATATTAATTAAGAAGAAGTAAATATCTTCACAGGCGGTTGCTACTTAATAACCTTCTGAGAAGATGTTTATCTCAGTCGGGTATTACTTACCAACCGTCTGAGATAATGCCCGATACTGTTCTCCAGTTTCCTTATCCCTTGCTTCTTTTTTATTTAGATTCCAATATAAATACTCAAACATGTTTAAATTCTGCAAATTGTGTCCAAATTATATGATTCTATCTTCTACATTTGTATAAAATTAACATCTACCACCTGAACAAAAAATTTTAAAACATGTATAGCTGACATTTTAATGTTTTGGTAAATATCAAATTAATTTCTACTCACATATTATTCACATTTGTGTATCTCGTAAAAAAAAGATCCTTCACTCAAATTTGTTTGTATGAACATATTTGTATCATTTATACATGTATGAATTTTGTTAATTTTTTAAAAGCATTCCAACATGTCAAACTTCAAATTATCCATCATTAAATTATCCATCATTCTAACTAAATGATCATATACATATGAGGCATTCATCAAATTATGAACACACATTGATTCAAAAAAATTTAAAAAAATTTGAAAAAATTCATAGAGGTTGGTATGATGAGTAAAAGTGTCCACTGAAAAAATAAATGAAAAAGGCATTATATTCATCAAGATAGAAAAATGAAAAATATCATTTGTTGTCTGTTTTTTTATGTTCTGACCGATTTCAAAAGATTTATGAAGTGAAATTTAATGGTAACCTTTACTTATCAATAATATTACAAGAAAGTGGAATTTTGACTTTTTAAAGGACCCACATTTAATCAAGAATATTAATTAAGAAGAAGTAAATATCTTCACAGGCGGTTGGTACTTAATAACCTTCTGAGATGTTTATCTCAGTTGGGTATTACTTACCAACCGCCTGAGATAATCTTCTTCTCAGACGAGTTTGAATTAACAACCGCCTAAGATAATTACCTTATGATACCTGAGTCTGAGGAACACGATGAACACACTACACATTCATTCATTCACACAGTTGAAGAACACACAAGATACTCATTCATTAACAATATTCAATCACACATCTCACAAAAGAACACAAGATACACAAGTAATATTCAGTCACATAGATGAACAAAGATAGATTTCATTCATTAACAATATTTACAAAACAGAAGCAACTAAAAACAACAAAGAAAAACTAACTAAATCCTACTCCTACTCCTCTTCCTCCTCCTCGTCCTCCGACGCTGGTGCAACAGGGGCCGGTTGCACCGGCTGCACCGGCGGTGCAACCCCGAGGTTGCTAGCCGTCGCCTCCACTAGCGTTCTGTGGCCTTCGGGACCAAGAACCTGGGCCATCGTCGCGAATAGAATGTCGAGATGATCAGCCACCCTCGTGAGGGCGTAGAGGTAGTGGCCGATGGTACCCATTCCAGTATACTCTGGAAGGGTACCCAGCCCCAAGGCACTCATGGTGCGAGACGTATTGTTGTACGCCTCTCGCACCATGAGGAGGCGCTGCTGGGTGCTGAACCTCTTGGGGGAGCTGCAACATAGTTTCTTTCAAGGTGGCTCCTTCGGAGGGCTTGGCGGCGGAAGGTCGGGCATAGTGGTGTTGGGTCGTCGGAGTGGAGGAAGACGAAGAAAAGAAGAGGATTCAAAGTGAGGGACGCGCTTGTGGAGAACTAACAGGTGATAGCGCGTCTTTAAGGCCGCGCGGAGTGGAAGATGGAGCAATTGGTTTACCGTGCATTGAAAGGTCGCGCCTCTGGGAAAAGAAAGGTCGCGCACGATCATCGACACGTCTTCACAGGAGGTTGGTGAGGGGTCTTTATGTAGGCGTTCATCAAATTATGAACACACATTGATTCAAAAAAATTTAAAAAAATTCTGAAAAAATTAATAGAGGTTGGTATGATGAGTAAAAATGTCCACTGAAAAAATAAATGAAAAAAGCATTATATTCATCAAGGTAGAAAAATGAAAAATAGCATTTGTTGTATGTTTTTTGTGTTCTGACCAATTTCAAATGATATATGAAGTGAAATTTAATGGTAACCTTTACATATCAATAATATTACAAGAAAGTGGAATTTTGCCTTTTTAAAGGACCCACATTTAATCAAGAATATTAATTAAGAAGAACTAAATATCTTCATAGACGGTTGGTACTTAATAACCGCCTGAGAAGATGTTTATCTCGGATGTTACTAACCAACCGCCTAAGATAATTTGATCTTCTCAGGCGGTTGGTAAGTAAAACCCACCTGAGATAACCATCTTCTCAGACGGTCGGTACTTAAAATCCGCCTGAGAAAATTTGAGTTTATATATACCCTCGGTAGCCAAGTGTTCGCCCTCGTCACTTCCAGGTAGGCCGCCGAGCTTCGCCGTCGCCACCGAGCTTCGTCCTAGTCACTTCCAGGTACGCCCTCGTCGCTGAAAAAGAGTGTCTCTTCTCGCCTGCAGCTACCTCGCCTCGCCTCACCTCACCATCCAAATCCAAGTGCCACACTTTGCGATTCTTCATACTAGAAAAAGGCTGGAGGATTTGCTTTCTGTCCCTTGCTTGATCAGTTATAGGTCCGGAGCTAGGCGCCGCCTAGTAAACCTCAAGACGTGGTCGCCACTCTCAATGAAGCTAGCCTATTTAGAATAAGAAGATAAAATTGCCATTGCTGGTGAGCAACTTTAACATGCTTGTCACCCTCGCAATGTATAGGAACCTTTTGGTTAGTCGCCTTAAACCCTAGAATGCCTTATCAAATCCTAGAATGCTTCCATCTTTTTCTTCATGCAACACTTCATGTAGAGTTAATACGCCATTTATTAGATTTTTTGTCTTATTAGTTCTAGCATGGAAAGCCCTAAGAAGACTGGTCCTGGTAGTAACAATAAAGAAGACAATATGGAGTTTACCAACTCCAGCAATTCAGGCTCCTATCACAGTCCATCGGATCCTTTTCCGAATATAAAAATTAAAAAGACTTTAGTGGATCTAGACCCAGAATATGATCCTGCCGATGAGGTATGGATCACGAATCTTAACTTCAGCAGTTCAAGTTAATGTTGGTTGTCAAGTATACGAAGTCTTATAATTTTTTTCTACCTAGATTAATCGTGAAGAAAATGAGGTGACATCGGCTCCTAAAACCGCAGAAGGTTCTCCAATGGATGAATCCTCAACTTCACTAAAGCGGAAACGAGGGCAACGAGGTCCCAATAAGGGTCCATTGGACCGTATCATGTACATAACAAGGGTCGGTCTAGGTGGGCTTCCCCAAGAACCACTGGATTAAGTTACCAAGTACCGTAATGCATGCAGCTTTCTTGTTAGGGAGGTTGTGCTGATCACAATCGAGAATTGGAGGAAATTACCCGAGCAGACCAAGAATGAGTTGTGGGAAAGGATAAAGAAACAATTCAAGCTCCCGAAAGGCACAGAAGAAGCTGTAAAGAAAGCAACATTGGTCTCTTGCGGCAAGAAGTTTCGATGCTGGAAGAGTGAAATGAATGCTTATGTTAAGGCCGATAAGGTCCCTAGCCCGAGGAAGATGGGAAAAATCACAATGGCTCAGTGGCAAGAGTTTGTTCGTCAAAAGAGCACACCTGATGCTAAAGCTCTAAGTGCAACTAGGTCAGAGCTTGCAAAAAAGAACAAATACCATCATCGCTTGGGGTCTGCCGAATATGCCCCCAAAGTCCAGAAATGGAATAAGATATTAGACGAAATTACCAGTAAGGGCAATCCTCACCCATTAGAAGGGTGCGATGAGCGAACTCAACGCTGGGTCTTTGCTCGGTCAGGTTTGACCAGCGAGGGCAAACTTGAAAAGCCCGACTCTCTGAATGAATTAGAGGAAAAATGAAATAAGTAATTGAAAAGCAACAAAAGGGTCTCTTCAAGCCGAAGAGGGAGAATGACCAACTTACCGCTATCTTAGGAAACCCTGAACACAGCGGACGGGTTCGAGCGGTCTCTTCTCAAATGTCTTGGCTAGATGGTTTCCCTAAAGATACAGACACATATAGAAGACATGAGAAGTTTAAGAAAACACTTGATGAAACGATTGCTCAAAAGGTCAAAGAAAATATGCAAGAAATAATGGAACAACTACTTAGACAATCGGGACAATTAGTGGCACCGAGTACAGTGATGGTTCCGGTGCAAAAGGAGCAATTAGTATCTCCAACTGCCTACCCTAGCAGCATTGGTTCCATGCCAGGCTCAGGGTCAACCCATAGGTTCCCTGTCGATGATATTGCTAACGACAAATCTTGTCGTCTTCTTGTCCCGATAGGCAGAGCAGGGAACAAAACCAAACAGGTTGCCACTGCTATGGCAAAGCCTGATCGTGACTTCAACGAGAATCCACTTCCGCTGTATTATGTTGTGGTGCAAATTCTTCAGATCATTGATAATGATTATGAAGATTATGAAATAGACCACGTCACACCCGAGGGGATCACGACTCTGGGGCAGGCTGTCAACCAATTAATCCTTTGGCACCGACGCGATATCATGTTGGACGATGAGCCAATTTCTAGCCCCATCGCATCTCCAAATACTGCAACCCCATCTTCTAAGGCGAAAGTGCATGAATATCCACTCCCAGTCCAGGAAGATCCACTCCCCTATGTCTCAGCAAGGATGATATCCAAGAGCAACAAGTTGGACAACAGCTTCAAGCAGTACCAGAGCAAGCTGTTGCTAGTAAAGAGCAACCAGTTGAGCAACAGCTTGAAGTAGTACTAGAGCCAACTGCTAGGAGTAAAAGCAATCAGTTGAACAACAGGTTCAACAACAAGCCAGTGTCCAACTTCCGACGACTACTCCTCAATCATTAGTGCCTATCAAAGTTACCTCATACGAAAATAAGAAACCTTCATCAGAAGTGTCAAAATATTTGGAAACTATGAAGGAAAATATTATAAAATCGAGTGCATCTCGTTCTTCTCATGAGCCATCATTAGGAGATATCGAGGAGTTGGAAGAAGACAGTGTCATGTATAATCAGCAGACGGCTTTAGTTAAACAAAGAGTTCCAATATACAAGCTTGAGGATGTTCCTCCTGAATTTAAGAATGGGAAGCCGTTCATGACATCCGTAAAACTTAGCAAACAACCCAACAAGATCAGAAGAATGCATGAGTGGTACATCCTCGCCAGCACAAAATATGGTCTTAATTGCGTCACATTTCATATTCCAAAAGAAGCATTCTAGAGCACTGGAGTGGATAAATGAGTCATTTTATTTGAAGAGATGCATGCCCTTTTCCATCGGGGCATGCTCGAAATCAACCCGCTGCTCGTCTGGTGCTTGTAAGTGCTCTAATATTTTGTATTTGCTTTTCTTACTACACGCATACGCATTTCATGAGATTATAACAATTCTGGACTTCTTCAATAGGATGCGATACATGGATAATGAAAAATTGGAGCGCAAGACAGGTATCCTTGACCCTACTAGGATTGTAAAGGTGCTATTTGATGTCCAGATGGATCAAGACTCAGCACAGTTCAAACACATGAAAAGAAAAGATTTTGAAAAAGCAATCACAAAACTTAAGAAGGATAAAAGGACAAAAGTTGCAGCTTACATAGGACATGCGATGTTTAACTTTGCCAGAGACGACAAGGACCTCGTAAAGGCTCCATACCACTTTGAGTAAGTTCGACACATGACATTGAAATAGCAATTATTGGTAATTGTTAACATGTGTGTTTGTATGTTTGCAGTAATCACTACATAATGATCTTCATCAAGCCAACGCAGGGAATAGCAACAGTCTTGGACTCAGCCGATTTCTCACCAGATTGTTACAAAGATTTCCTTTCCATTTTGAAATCGTACATTTATTCAATAATTTTAATTTACGCACATTTAGAATGTGTTGACAAGTTTTATATGACATTTCTTGTATTACAACGTTTGGTGGTTTTACGCGGAACGGCTTGGCGGTGAGAGACCTTCCAATACGAATGCATTGCACATTAAAACGTATTATGCTTGTCCGAAGCAGCCCGCTGGGAGTGTCTTATGCGGGTATTATGTATGCGAGCATCTTCGGACCGCCGGCGTATATAGAGTGAATCATGAGGATGTAAGTTATCCTTAATATTGATACCTTATTTTCTTACTTTTGTGTTTCATTTTCATTGTAACTAGCATAGTTTAATACTTATATTCTCTGTTGTTCAATATTACCAGAAACATTATTTTAATATTTTGATTCCAACTTCAAAATTCGATTGCTCATAGTACAACTGCTCCAAAAATACCAAATAAATTCCTGTATACTCTCACTTTGATCTATACTTTGAGATTGTTCAAACCAATACATTCTAAACCTTGTTATGTGTTATATTGCAGCATACGAAGAATATGAACGAAGAATGGCCGGTTTGTAGAAGTATTCCTAGTGGAGGAGCCGGCAGGATTGCTGCTGAACTCTGTCAATTCATTTGTCACGAAATTTTGCACAAAAGAGGGGAGTTCTTTGATGAGTATGGTGCAGCAGCTGATGTGCTAGAACTTTGCGACTATGCCAATAGAAACACTTTTTAGTGAAAACTTGTAAACTTTGTGAATGTGGCTTAGAGGGGGGGTGAATTGGCCTTTTGAATTCCCTGCACACTTAGTAGAATCGTCAAAACTTGGTTGGCTGGACTAGTCCGATCGTGTGGGCGGACTTGTCCAGTGTGCTAAAAATATGTGTGCTGATCAGGTGTTATTTGGGAAACTAAATTTCTTTAGCAGCGGAAATGAGAACAACTGATATTTTTATTTGAGATTAATATAAGAATGCAGGTAAAACTTATAATTGCCTTAGGTTGATGTTATAGCACTCAAGTGATCTAATGAACAAAATTTAAATGAAATAAGGCGCAAGACACACGAATTTTTCCCGAGGTTCGATCTCACCACGAGATCTACGTCCTCGTTGAGGAAGCTCACACAGAGCCGGGTCTCCAACCCTTTCCCTCTTCAAGTCACCACGAAGGCCGACTTGATTCCACTATCACGGGTAATCACCAGGTTTGTGGGGCAACCTCACATGTTGAGGGCTCCCATGAGAATTACAACGAAAGAAGTGATCAAATACACTCAAAAGTATTACAATGCAGAGTATGAGTGTAGAAAGATCAAACCCCAAGAGCTTGCAATGAAAGAACGATGATCTACCAATCCCGAATCCAAGTGTTCAATTGATTTAACTCTTTTTGCACTTTAGATGTGTGGGGAGATGTGGTTTGGGCTCTTGGGACGAAGTGGCAGCGCTAGGGTTTTTTTCTTTGATCAGTATTCGACGTGTGTGTTAATAGGAAAGTTGTGGACTCTCTATTTATAGTGTTTCCAAAAGGTAGCCATTGAAAAACTCTAACATCAGACTAGTCCAGTGCAAGTCCGGACTTGTCCGGTCTCAGTGCATTTTGAAGTCCAGAAAGTCTGCCGGACTAGTCCGGTCCAAGCTTGCACTAGTCCGTGCTGTGTGAAAGTGAACTCCAGAAAGTTCAACGGACTAGTCCGATCTCCACATATGGGAGACTCCAGAAAGGTCAACGGACTAGTCCGATGGTACAACGGACTAGTCTGGTCCCTCAGTATGAGAGACTCCAGAAACATCAACGGACTAGTTCGGTGAGCGCACGGACTAGTCCGGTCTCCCAATAAGTGAGATTCCAGAAAGATGAACGGACTAGTCCGGTCCATGATCGGACTAGTCCGGTGCTTTGTGAAAGTTAGGTTAATTTTAATCCCTTACCCTCACGCAAAGTTGTGAGCTCTTGGAGTGTGTCTTTCATACACTCCCTATACATTCAAAATCTAATTTAGTCTTCCAAGCTTCATCAAAGTATCTCTCTTTGAACACCACTTCATTTTTCACCTTTTTGTGCGCACCGAGCTGTTTCACTTGTTTGTCCTGCAATCATCTCAGTAGTTTCATTAGGATCTCATATGTTTGTCATCAATTAGCCAAAACCCACAAGGGATATCCTAGATGCACTTACAATCTCCCCCTTTTTGGTGATTGATGACAACCATTTGAGATATCACAATTGAGAATAAAATCTTGATTTTCATAAGGTGTGCACATATGAGAATAATGATAAGTCCACAAAAAGCTTCTCACATATGCACACACCTTATGGTGGGGTGCCTAACAGGTGTGTGATCAACAAGGTGTGATCAATAAAGAGATAGAGATAATCATCCAAGCAAAAATAAGCATCACACATAAGAGAAGAAATAGTGCATTACAATGTTTTAAAAATAAGTACATGTCCTTGATCACAAAAACATAAAGACACCAACTAGAGATGGTTACTAGTCTCAATCTCTCCCCCTTTGGCATCAAGGCACCAAAAAGGGAAAAATTGAGGGGAATCACTCATCGTCACTCTCTTCTTCAGTCTCGGTCTGGTCCTCATCTTCATCACCATCATCATCATTCGCCGGAGCAGACTCTTCCTCGGAGTCCTTGAAGGCGGGCGGGGATCCCACCGGCTCAATCTCCAGCTTGTCACAGATAGCTTTGATGTTGGCATTGACATATTGTTGATGCTTTTTCCGCCTGACTTCAATCTTGTGGCAGCAGTCAAAGATAGATGTAAGCATTTTGAGCACACCACCGGAGGGTTCATGGGCAGGTGCAGATCTAGGAGGAGCAGCTGAAGATCTTGTGACATTCACATCCCGAGTTTGTTTAGTCCTCCTTTCAGCTTCAGGGGAGGGCGGTGCATCAGGAGCCGAAGGTAGAGTGTACTCGGTGGGCTTTTGCGGTTTCAACCCCGTATGGTGAACATCCTTGACGAACTCAAGTCCAATAACCTTCTCAATCATGAACATGATGTACGAGGCATACCCGCAAGATCTATTTGGAGTGATTGAGATGTTCACAATGTCATTGTAGATGTATTCAAAGACATTGAACGGTCTCCTCCCACCAATGACCCTCATTAGGGTCCTCAAGGTTCCTTGAATAGTCCCCGCATCTCCATCTTTCGGGGCTATTGTCTTCCTCAAAATTCTGTTGATGACCACATAGAAGGGCTTCAAATATTTGCTGTTGGGAGGCACATAGGGCATCCTTGTGTCATAGAGGAAATTGAGCTCATCCTTCTCCAAGGGTTGCAAATTGTGGATGACAAGATCATGATCCAGAGTATGTTCAAGGTGAAGAATTCTCGCAAACTCATCATAAGTAACACTATACGTGGAACCATGAGTCATCCAAGTGAGACTGTCTCCATCACCACGAGCAAAGTAGAGGGTAGAGTAAAATTGGGTGATGACCTCATTGTTCCAGTCATTCTCAAAGGAAAATAGTTCCTTCAGTCCGTGCCTCTCCAGGGACTCAACCACCTCACGGTAGGCAGGATACTTCTTCGACTGCATGTACCCAATGTTCACCCACTGACTCTTCACAACGGGATTCTTCATCTTCATGTACACATGCTCTTAGTAGTCGGCATGGAAGTTGCTCCAAAATCTTGGGTCTGAGCATTGCCGAGGTTGATCATACACATTAACCTGCCTGAAGCTGTCGGCAAGGTCACCCCCTTTTCCGGTGAAATCTTTACTTGAGCGCTGCCTGCTGCGATGACTTGGGTTCTTCATCTTCAGGGGTCCAATGGGACCACTAGCAAGCCCCTTTCCTTTGTTGAGAGTCCTCTTTGGCCCTGAGGAGCTCTCGCCAGCTTTTCCTTGGGACTTCTTAACAACCACCATCATTTTCTTGGGCAAGTTGTCGTCGGAGGGTGGAGAGTGCACATTTACATCATGTATTTTCTTCATGTACCTCTCCTTGGCCCTCTTCACTTTTTCGCGTTCAACTTCTTCATGAACATGAAAGGAGCTGTCATCTGAGCTTGAAGACATCGTGCCTAACAAGGAGTTCATAATTTAGATGAGAATGAACTAAGAATGAAGGAGATGTGAGGATTCAAATGTCAGAAACCGGACTTGTCCGGTTTCAGAGTGCGGACTTGTCCGGTGTACCGGACTAGTCCGTACCTGGGAGCCGGACTAGTCCGGCCTGGCACAAGAACCCTAACAAAGCTATGAATCACAACTTCTATCTAAGGATGCAAAGGAGCATGAAGCTGAAAGAAATACATCTATGAAGCTAATGTACTTCCTTGGAATCAAGAGAAATAAGCTAGAACTAGAAAAGTTGAGAGTTTGATTTTTGGGAGAAATTTACTGAGATTTGAAGATTCGCGTTGAAGGAGCACGAATCTGTCCAGATGAGTTTGGAGTGGAGTATCAACTCGTCGAGGGGAGGATTTCCCATGGAGAAAGCTTGGATTTTGAGGGCTCAACTCGAAAATCACTTTTGGGGGCTAGGGTTTGAGAGGTGAGGGTTCAACTCAAAGTGGAGGGAGGTTTGAAACGGTTTTGGGCCGACCAGCTGCTTATATACGTAGCTGACCGGACTAGTCCAGTCAGAGGACGGACTAGTCCGGTGCCCTTGGAAAACCTAGAAGGAGGGACTATCCGGACTAGTCTGGTGGCAAACCTGACTAGTCCGGTGTCCTTGGAAAAACTGAGTATTTAGAGATAACTAAAGGTGATCCAAGGACAAGTTTTACAAATAATCTTGATAATTATGACCAGAAAGCAATCAACACAAAAAAATGGTCGTAAACTCCAAGATTTCTTCATTAAAATTAGTTTTCTTAGGAGAAAAAGAGATGAGGGGCAGTTTTAGCAATAAAATGTAACATTTGAAGTTTCAACCAGGTGTGCAACGTTTCAAGCCACATTTCGAGAGTCAAGAATATTAAGTTCATTCCTAAGTTCACAAAACCTTTTCTCATCCAATGGTTTGGTAAAAATATCCGCAAGTTGTTTTTCAGTTCTAACATGTGAAATAGCAATGTCACCTTTTAATGAATGATCTCTAAGAAAATGATGATGAATATCTATGTGCTTAGTTCTTGAGTGCTCTAATGGGTTGTGTGCAATTTTTATAGCACTTTCATTGTCACATAGAAGTGGGATATGGTTAAGATTGTAGCCGTAGTCCCTAAGGGTTTGTCGCATCCAAAGTAGTTGTGCGCAACAACTACCGGCTGCAATATATTCTGCTTCTGCTGTGGAAAGGGCAATGGAGTTTTGCTTTTTAGATGACCAAGAGACCAGGGACCTACCAAGAAACTGACAAGTCCCTGACGTGCTCTTTCTATCGACTTTGCATCCTGCATAGTCGGCATCAGAATACCCTATCAAGTTAAATTTGGATCCTTTGGGATACCAAAGGCCCAAGTTGGGTGTGTGCACAAGGTACCTTATAATTCTTTTTACCGCAACTAAGTGACACTCTTTAGGTGCAGCTTTAACCCTTGCACACAAGCAAACACTAAGCATAATATCTGGCCTAGATGCACATAAATAAAGTAAGGAGCCAATCATGGACCGATATACCTTTCGGTCCACATTTGGACCATCTTCATTGAGGTCGAGGTGTCCATTAGTGGCCATGGGTGTCTTGATGGGTTGGCTTTGTCCATATTGAATTTCTTGAGAATGTCTTGTGTATATTTGGTTTGGCTTATAAATGTACCTTCTCTTAGTTGCTTCACTTGGAATCCCAAGAAGAACTTCAATTCACCCATCATTGACATCTCGAACCTATCTGTCATAATTTTGCTAAATTCTTCACAGAAGGATTTGTTAGTGGATCCAAAGATAATGTCATCAACATAAATTTGACATACAAATAAGTGATCATCACAATGTTTAGTGAAAAGTGTATAGTCAGCTTTACCAATTTTGAATCCATTCTGAATTAGAAAATCTCTAAGACACTCATACCAAGCTCGAGGATCTTGTTTGAGGCCATAGAGAGCCTTACGCAGTTTGTAGACATGGTTGGGATATTTCTGGTCTTCGAATCCTAGTGGCTGCTCCACATAAACTTCCTCCTTGATTGGGCCGTTTAAGAAAGCGCTCTTCGACCTGAGAATAACCTTTGGCCACCAGTCTTGCCTTATTTCTTGTTACTACTCCATGTTCATCTTGCTTGTTCCGAAAGACTCATTTGGTTTCAACTATGTTCGCCTTTGGTCTCTCCACCAGCTCCCATACTTCATTTCTCTTGAAGTTGTTCAGCTCTCTTGCATTGCAATCACCCAGTCTGGATCCTTTAAGGCTTCTTCTACCCTATATGGTTCCAGAAAAGACACAAAAGAATAGGATTCACAGAAATTTGCAACTCGATATCTAGTAGTTACTCCCTTATCAATATCTCCAATAATATTGTTGACAGGGTGATCTCTTTGCACGCTCTGGTGTACTCTTGGGTGCGGAGCTTGTGTAGTTGCTTGTTCTTCATTATCTTCATGTGCATTGTCTCCCCCTAGATCATTGTTTCCATGATTGTCCTGATCTTCTTGATCTTCCTCCTCTTGATCTTGTGCAAGAGCTCCCCCTTGATCATTGCCTCCATGTTGAGGTTCATCTTGTGCATTTGAGTCGAATGTTTGCTCTTGTGGTAAGATATCACCAAGTCCCATTTTCTTTAGTGCTTCATATGGAGCTTCCTCTTTATCTAGCACACACTTATCAACTTGCTCCACTTGTGAGCCGTTAGATTCATCGAACACTACGTCACGTGCTACTTCAACAAGGCCGGACACCTTGTTGAAGACACGATAGGCATAGGCATTCGACTCATAACCGAGCAAGAATCCTTCATCGGACTTTGAAGAGAACTTCGAGGCCCTCTGTTACTTGTTCAGAATAAAACATTTGCAACCAAAACTTTAAAATAGGAAACATTAGGCTTTTTACTGGTAAGGAGCTCATATGGAGTTTTCTTCAGTAGTCGATGGAGATACAGTCGATTCGTGGCATGGCAAGCGGTGTTCACCGCTTCTGCCCAAAATCGATCTAATGTCTTGTATTCATCCAACATAGTTCTCGCCATTCCGATCAATGTTCTGTTCTTCCTTTCGGCCACTCCATTTTGTTGAGGGGAGTAGGGTGCCGAGAATTCATGCTTTATCCCTTCTTCATCAAGAAACTCTTCAACTTGGAGATTCTTGAATTCTATCCTGTTGTCACTTCTGATGTTCTTTATGGTTGATGAGAATTCGTTCTGAGATCTTTTCAAGAACTTCTTGAGGATCCCCTGAGTTTCTGATTTATAATACAAGAAAAATACCCAGGTAAATCTTGAAAAATCATCAACAATTACTAAACCGTATTTGTTACCGCCGATGCTGATGTACAAAACTGGACCAAAGAGATCCATGTGGAGAAGTTCCAGCGGTCTTGCGGTAGTCATCACATTCTTGGCGAGGTGTGGTGCTCCAACTTGTTTTCCTGCTTGACAAGCGCTACACGACCTGTCTTTTTCAAAAACCACATCCTTAAGACCACGGATGTGACCACCTTTTAGAAGTTTCTGCAGATTTCTCATCCCAACATGGGCTAGCCATCTATGCCACAGCCATCCCATGTTGGTCTTAGCAACCAAGCAAGTGTTGAGTTCGGCTTTATCTTTGTTGAAGTCAACTAGATAAAGCTTGCCCTTCAACATCCCCTTGAATGCAATCGAGCCATCGCTTCTTCTAAAAACAGTCACACCCTCATTAGTGAATAAACAGTTGTAACCTTTGTCGCATAGTTGGGATATTGACAAAAGATTATAATCTAGAGAGTCTACATGTAAAACATTTGATAAGGTATGTTGAGAGGATATTTCAATGTTACCGCTACCAAGGACCTTTCCTTGGCTGTTGTCTCCGAAGTATATGCCTTCACCTGGATCCTTGTTGTACTCGTACTCTACAAACATACCTATCTCTCCGGTCATGTGATTTGTGCATCCGCTATCAAGTACCCATTTTGTTCCACCGGAGGAGTAAGCCCGCAAAAAGAATTATTCCTTGGTTTTAGGTACCCAAGCTTGCTTGGGTCCTCTCAGGTTAGTCACAAGAGTCTTGGGCACCCACACACAAGTTTTCAAGTTCTTGTGGCGTGGCCCTGTATATTTGGCAATGACTTTTCCATATTTGGCTTTCATAAGAACATAATAAGCGTTAAATGTATGAAACAATATTTGTGGTTCAGATTCATGGGATTTTTCCTTAACAAAGACAATTCTATTCTTAGCATGATTAGAAGTAGACACGTGTTTGCTCTTATCAAAACCAAGGCCATCTTTGACATTAGGAGGTCTAGTGACCATATATGCACTGCGTGCATATTTGATCTTCTCCTTATCAAAGATGCCGCTTGGAGGGGCATGCATATTATGAGAAGTTGAAGTATTAGAAATAATATTCTTCTCACTAGAGCAAGTGCAAGTTCTGATTGTTGTCGAACTTATATCTTTGGAGGAAGAGCTCTTGGAGGATGAGGAGTCACTTTGCTTGAGCGACTCAACTTGCACCTCAAGGATCTTGTTAGCTTTTGACAAGTTAGCAAGTTCTTCCTTGATTGCAATATGCGAGTCTTCTAGCTTTGAGTAAGTTTCCTTACTCAAGGCTAGCTCAACTTCAAGCGACTCGTTCTTCTCTCTTTCAAGCTCGAGAAGCTTTTCATTTTCTTGATATCTCTTCCTTTCACGGACGAGCATATCTTCTTGTCGGTCAAGAAGTTCTTCCTTTTCAAAGATTTCGTTCGACAACATTTCCATTTTCTTTAGAGCAATTTTACTTAGTCCTCTAAACATTTCTTCATTATCACTAGAGCTGTCAAAGTCATCAATAGAGGAATTTAGCGTAGGAGGAGTGAGCCGTACCTTTTTCTTGCCTTCCTTAGCCATAAGGCAAGTGTGGTTGTTCATGTCCCATCCTCCCATGTTTGGAAAGAGTGTGGCCTTCATATTAGGTTTCTTGATTGCAATAGTGGCCATCTCTTCTTCTTCATCGGAGGAGGACTCGTCGTTTGAGTCCCATTCCTTGCCAATGTGAGCTTGATGGGTTTGTCTTCTTTTTCTGAAAATTTTCTTTTCTTGAGATCTTGTTTCCTTCTTCTTTTTGTTTTCTTCATAAGGGCAGTCCACCATGAAGTGACCATACTCTCCGCAGTTGTAGAAAGTGCGTCGAGCCTTGGATTTTCCTTTATCCTTGTTTTTGCCTTCATTTGAGTTGTTGTCGTGTCTTCTTTTCATCGTTCGCTTGAACTTCTTGATAAAGAGTACCATTTCTTCATCATCAAGATCGGTGCTCTCGTCACTTGTATGCCCATCGTCTTGATCTTCACGAGCTTCTTTGAGTTTGGGTCGGCATGTTGCTTTGAGAGCAACCTCTTTCTTTTTGGAGGAAGTGAGTTTGGCCAAGTCTTTGACGTATTGTGCCTCTTTCTCCATCATTTCATGATTTATGATCTTTCCCAACAACTCATCGGGAGTCATTTTGTGAAACCCGAGGCTTTCTCTAATCATTGAGCAAAGTGTGACATTTCTTGGCATGAAGGCTCTAATCATTCTCTTGACTACCTCGTGATCCGTCCATTTCTTACTTCCATAGGCACGTATTTTATTGATGAGTGCCTTCATCCAGTTGTACATGTCTTGAGGTGATTCACCTTCTTCAATAGCGAATCTCCCCAACTCTCCTTCAAGCATTTCGATTTTTGCTTCACGAACCGATCTATTTCCTTCATGAGCTATCTTGAGTGTATCCCAAATTTCCTTTGCACTTTCTAAGCCATCAATCTTGGTGAATTCCTCTCTGCTTAGTGATGATATGATCACAGTGACGGCTTGTGCATTTCTGTGAATCTCTTGTTCTTGTTCTGGGGTGAGTTCTTCATCCGTGTCCGGGATATCTATGCCAGTGCAAACAATGTGCCATAGACTATGATTTAGGGATATTAGATGCATCTTCATGTTGTACTTCCACATTGTATAGTCGCTTCCGTCAAACTGTGGAGGTTTTCCCATAGGAATGGAAAGATAATGGTTGTTTGAATTGAGACGGTTGTAGTTGTAAGGCTGTCGGGAGTTGTCGTGATGACCACACCCCGTCGTCTTCTCTTCTTCTTTTCCCTTTTGTCCTAGCAGTTTCTTTCTCAGAAGTGCCTTTAATTGTCGCACTTCTTCATCATCGTGTGGGCTCTCTTTCAGCACATCAAAAGTTTTAGTTTCTTGTTCCTCCTCATTAATGTTCATCTTCGAGATATCGTTGTTCTTCTCAGAGGCCATTGATCTCTCTGAGATGTGAGTCTCGTCGGTGGAGAACCTTGCTCTGATACCAATTGAATGTGGCCTAGAAGGGGGCGGGTGAATAGGCCTTTTGAATTCCCTGCACACTTAATAGAATCATCAAAACTTGGTTGGCCGGACTAGTCCGGTCGTGTGGGCGGACTTGTCCAGTGTGCTAAAAATATGTGTGCTGATCAGGTGTTATTTGGGAAACTAAATTTCTTTAGCAGCAGAAATGAGAACAACTGATATTTTTATTTGAGATTAATATAAGAATGCAGGTAAAACTTATAATTGCCTTAGGTTGATGTTATAGCACTCAAGTGATCTAATGAACAAAATTTAAATGAAATAAGGCGCAGGACACATGAATTTTTCTCGAGGTTCAATCTCACCACGAGATCTACGTCCTTGTTGAGGAAGCTCACACAGAGTCGGGTCTCCAACCCTTTCCCTCTTCAAGTCACCATGAAGGCCGACTTGATTCCACTATCATGGGTAATCACCAGGTTTGTGGGGCAACCTCACACGTTGAGGGCTCCCACGAGAATTACAACAAAAGAAGTGATCAAATACACTCAAAAGTATTACAATGCAGAGTATGAGTGTAGAAAGATCAAACCCCAAGAGCTCGCAATGAAAGAACGACGATCTCCCAATCCCGAATCCAAGTGTTCAATTGATTTCACTCTTTTTGCACTTTAGATGTGTGGGGAGATGTGTTTTGGGCTCTTGGGACGAAGTGGCGGCGCTAGGGTTTTGTTCTTTGATCAGTATTTGACGTGTGTGTTAACAGGAAAGCTGTGGGCTCTCTATTTATAGGGTTTCCAAAAGGTAGCCGTTGAAAAACCCTAACACCGGACTAGTCCAGTGCAAGTCCGGACTTGTCCGGTCTCAGTGCATTTTGAAGTCCAGAAAGTCTGCCGGACTAGTCCGGTCCAAGCTCGAACTAGTCCGGTGCTGTGTGAAAGTGAACTCCAGAAAGTTCAACGGACTAGTCCGCGGGCTAGTCCGATCTCCACATATGGGAGACTCCAGAAAGGTCAACGGACTAGTCCGGTGGTACAACGGACTAGTCTGGTCCCTCAGTATGAGAGACTCCAGAAACATCAACGTACTAGTCCCGTGAGCGCACAGACTAGTCTGGTCTCCCAATAAGTGAGATTCCAGAAAGATGAACGGACTAGTCCGGTCCACGATCGGACTAGTCTGGTGCTTTGTGAAAGTTAGGTTAATTTTAATCCCTTACCCTCACACAAAGTTGTGAGCTCTTGGAGTGTGTCTTTCATACACTCCCTATACATTCAAAATCTAATTTAGTCTTCCAAGCTTCATCAAAGTATCTCTCTTTGAACATCACTTCATTTTTCACCTTTTTGTGCGCACCGAGCTGTTTCACTTGTTTGTCCTGCAATCATCTCAGTAGTTTCATTAGGATCTCATATGTTTGTCATCAATTAGCCAAAACCCACAAGGGATATCCTAGATGCACTTACACTTTGAGATGAATTGTATCTGTAACTTGTACATATGTATATTGTTTTAGTGAAATTGACTTCTGTGATGATAATATTGTTGACTTTTGTTCTGTGATGTTATTATTGATTTTTGTTCTGTGATTATATTGAATTGACCTGGAAATTAGAAATAACAGCAGTAGTACTACATAGGTTATACCTTATTATATGCGGTTATTAACCAACGGCTAGGCATGCCTGTGAAAAAAATTATCAAAGACGGCTAGATACAAGTAAAGAACCATCTGTGATAACCTAATTATCTCAGGCGGTTACTGTTATGGTAGAAACCGGCTACGGTAAAAGGTCTTCACAGAGGAACAATGACATTGAGTTCATTAACATAAAACAATACTACTACAAAACAAGAAAAAAAATCACGAAACAAGAAAACCAACATCACAGACCCTTTCTTCCTCGCGCCGAGGGTGCGCGCGCGGTGCCGCCGTGGCGGGGCTCGCCGGGCCCAGAGATCTCACCGATGGCCTTTCCAGTGCACCAAGTAACTGACGCGCCGCACGAGGTCTACAGAGAAGTTAAGAAGCTGTGGTGCAGGGACGCGTGCGCGATGTTCCACATGGATACTAAAATCCCCTGCAGTACTACAGGTGCATTAGAAGTCACTGACATGTGGGTCCCACAGAGCATAGGGCCCACATGTCGGTGACCTCTAATGCACCTGTAGTACTGCAGGGGATTCGGTTCCCTGCAAGCGAATATGCTGCAGCTCCCCCGAGAGGGTGAACGATGACCAGCGCCTGATTATGGCGCGAGAGGCGTACAACAGTACGTCTCAAGCCTTGGACGCCTTGGGTCTTGGTACCCTTCCCGAGTTTCCGGGAATGGATACCACCGGCCGCTACCTCTACGCCATCACGGGTGTGGCCGATCGCCTGGACATCTTGTCCGGGAAAATGGCCCAGGAGCTCAGCGCCGAGGGCCGTAGTGCCCTAGTGGCGGCGACGGAGAGGAACTTCCGTCACGGTAGGGTTCCACCGCCGGTGTAGCTGGAGCCACTGGTGCAGCCAGAGCAATCGGCTCAGTCAGAGTAGCCGGCCCACTCTCCTGCTGCATCATCGACGGAGGAGGAGGAGGAGGAGGAGGAGGAGGAGGAGGAGGAGGAGGAGGAGGAGGAGGTGGTGGTGGTGGACGACGACGACGACGATGATGATGACAACGACGACGACGATGATGACGACAACGATGATGACGGTGACGACGACAGCAACCACCACCACCACGACGATGAAGATGACGACGACGAGGATGAGGAGGACCGCTTGTCTTGGTTTGAGAAGTTGGGGGAGAGGGCGGAGGAGGCGGGGCCGACATAGTAGTTTTAGGAGTTCTTGTACATATTTCTTTTGTAGTTTTAGGAGTTCTTGTACATGTTTAGCTTCAATTCTGTTCTTGTAAATATTTCTTGTGTTTTGTAATATATATGTGTTCATTCGTGTCAATGAATACTGGTGTGTTAGAATTTCTGGACTTCAATCAAGTGAATGTGCTCTAAGTTTAGTGATGTGTTAATCTGTCACAAGTGAACCGAGCAAATTGGACAAAAACAAAAGATCTTAGGGTTTGAAGCTCGTCTCGATTTGTAATTGCAAAGCTAAAGGAGACAAACAATGACTTTAAGCGCGTCTCGCATCACTTTGTGATCGATGGACATCCGATCTGTCGCCCATCGTTGTCTCCTATTTGGGTTTCTTACGTAGTGTAATTGGTTGATCATGTTTGCGGTCCGTGCATGTTAGACATAACTATAATTAAAACACCTCGTTCATGTTTAACAACACTAACATGCATGCATATATATATACCTCAAACCTCGGTAATGCGTGCAGGACTAGGCCCATGTTCGCTGCAAGGCGTCCCCTGGCACGGATGCGCCGTCACGAAGTTGGCTTAGGCGTGTACGGACAGATTTTTTTTATATAACAAAAAAATTATTTTTCCCCGCGTGTAAATTTACTCCTAATGGGACGCGTCGAGCCGTTGGGACTGAGAGGATGCAAACCGCGATTTCGAGGAAACCGGGGCCACCGACCGGTTCATAATTAAGCGCGGTTTCGTCTAGTGTCCGATCATCTCGACACACCCGCTTAGACAACGACCCGCTATAAAGGCTCACCGTCCTCTTGCTTCTCCGCCGCACCACTCCTTAGATCCTAGCCTCTAAACTTCTCCCCCCGCCACCGTCGACCACCTCTCGCTCTTTCTCTGCACCTCCGTTGCCACACAAATGGGTAGCCCCGCACCGAAGCGCTCTAGGCCATCGACGTGCTCCGAACCTCCTTCTCCGTTTCCATCGACGCCGGCAATGCCCGTGGAACTGATGGCGGTGCCCGCATCTCCGCCCACGGCGCCTGCACTTCCTCATCCCGGTTGGGTTGAGCAGACTCTCAGACTCCTCACCGACCGCATCGACGAAGTTGATTGGCGCTTTAAGGTGGCCACCGATGCCAAGTCCGCCGCTGCTCATAGCGCACTAGCGCTCAACGCAGTGGCGCGGAAGGTCTTTTCCAACACAGATCGCTCGTGTCACCGTCTGGGTCTTGGGACCCTTCCCCTCCACACGAGCATGGACACCGTGGGCCACTACTGCTACGGGTTGATGACTGTGGCGGGTCGTCTCGACGCCCTCCACAAGACGATCGCGGAAGTTGCTGGGGTAGAGGGCCTCCTGAAGATTAAGCACCGTGTCGCCGGGAAGCTTCAGACTGTGACGGAGGTTGAGGAGTATGAGGCGGCTTGGGCAGCGGCGGCAGCGGAGGAGGCAGAGTAGGAGGCATCTCTTGAGGCGGAGGTGGACGCGGCTATGGAGGCGGCAACAGCAGCGGAGGAGGAGCAGGAGGAGGCGGCAGCGGCAGTGGAGGCGGAGGCGGCAGCAGCGGCGGCGGCGGAGGAGGAGGCAGCACCGGCGGCGGAGGCGGAGAAGGCGGCAGCAGCGGAGGAGGAGGACATGGTTTTCTCGCAGTAGAGTAGTATTAGGAGTAGTTTATCTATTTTGTGATCTCTGAGTAGAGTAGTATTAGGTGTAGTTTATCTTGTTCTTGCTGTCTACTACGTATTTTCCTATTACTTGTTTGTTAATGAAATATGTCTTTATGTTCATGAACAATGTGTTCTATATATGCAGTATCGAAAAACTTCTTTTATCGAAAATATCTCCTATATGTTTGTAACTTGGGACCGTCTATATTTCTTGTGGCTGAATGAATGAAATCCGGTAAACATTAACCTTACAAGTAATAGAACTAACAACAGACATGATGCATAATTAACTTGATTAGGAAATTATGTCATCTAAATTGCTAACTAGTCCATCGCCTGATGCAACAGGTGCATGAAAAGTACTTTATCCATTGTAACTAATATCCGATGACATTGTTGATATATATATCGTATGTACCTGTGATACTCGTATCACAGGCGGCTTTGGATCGACGGCCTGAAGATTAGACATCACAGGGGAAAATGTTTTTTTGTAGTAGTATATACTCTGTATATGTTATCATTTCATTGCGACGAATGTTATATATAAAATGCTGATTGTTTACCTTTTACTAGACCATGGATTTGCCGTCCTCCTTTCGTGGACTTGAGTGCTCTGTATTTGCATGTCGTTTGCATTAGCACAATGATACATTTGGCGATTCATATTTTTGTTCATATTTTTTTTGGAATGTCCCACTACCACATGACTGCTTTTACATCTCCATGAAAACAAAGATGAATGGCAGGTAGTGGTCCCTCGAAAATTTTTTCGTTCTTCTTGGCGCGCACAATTGAGATTTTCACAATTGAAACTGCACTCCATGCGCCCAAAATTCCAGTCCCGCCCATTTGTAGCTAGCCACGACGAATATAAATGTGCGTCTCCCTCTAATCCTGCAGTGGCTTCTGTTCCCGGCACACATGTTCTCCTCTTAGTGCTGTGTTCCAAACTTGCATTCCTAAGAAATTCCCGTGTGAGTGGTGGTGTTGACTGTGGGTACAACGTCGAGCCACCAAGTTTGACGGGCTCTACCGAACCTCTTCGTCGCCGACCCCGCCCTGCGATATCCCGGACTCCAGTTTTGTGCTACGTAAGTTCTACACGATCCATGCCGTCTTTTTATAGAGCTACTCCCTCCTTATCGCTTTAGTTGTCGTCCCAACAGCTGCAGCCAGTTCATTCCTAGTTGTCGTCCCAACTCCTTCTCCTTATATGCTCTTATGTTTCATGAATGTCTAGTATAAAATCTGATTAATGGTGCAATCGTGCAATCAACTATCCTCAATCATTAGATCTGCATCCTACAGTCGATTCATCTTTTTATTTTACCCTAGCATCTGATTGCATTCTACTTTTTCCATATATAAAATACACTACACCTCTGCCCCAAAATAAATGTCGCTCCGACAGTTTATAGTAGTGTATTTCTAGTACATTTCCATGTCAGGAAAGATAACTATTGAAAACCGCATGTACAATGTAATTTCTTGATTTAGAAGTAAATGACGCCAGGGTTATCTTATCAACCACTCCCAATGTTGTACTCTCATTCATGTGTTCCAAACTTGTATTCCTAAGATTTTCAGTTCCCACGATTTATACACGTTTTTCTTGTTTTTCTTTCTCGGATTGTACATTTTTTCCTACTCCTTCATTTCTAATTCCTCCATTCAAAACAAACATTTTCAGTTCATAGCAACCACACCGCCCGATCTAAAATACACATCCTCATGTAATCTGACATTATCACTGTTACTTACTATATATAATATTTACTTTAGGAACAAGACACCAAACCGTCATGTCGTCTACAAGTAATCGTGATGGGCAACAAGCACATATTTATAACACGTTAATTCCTTTGCATCGTATGCAGAGAATATTGCAGCACCTGATGCTCAGGAACCCCGAGATTCGTCATCCCATGCTGGTACTACGAGTATAAATATGTACCGGGCTCTACTAAATATTTTAGCATTGCGATTGTAGTTTCCTATATGTGATGGCATGATTTATTGATGCCTACACACGCACGATGGGCTCTCTCGCCGCCGGCCACTCCGGCACCGGCGACCACACCCTGCTACTGCTCACTTCAGTGTCCTCCCCGACGTGTCTCCCTCCACCATCGCCACGTCCCATCCTTCGCGTGTCATGATGACCCCGCCGCCCGCAAACCCCTGTCGCCGCCGGTCACTCTGGCACCGGCCGGCGCCCACGCCCTGCTAGTGAGTATATGTGATGGCGTGATTTATTGATGCCTACATGCGCACGCTGGGCTCTCTCGCCGTCGCCACACCGGCACCGGCGACCATGCCCTCCTGCTGCACACTTCAGTGTCCTCAGAAACGCGTCACCCTCAACCATCGCCACGTCCCATCCTTCGCGTGTCATGATGACCCCGCCACCCGCAAACCCATGTCGCCGCCGGTCACTCCGGCACCGGCCGGCGCCCACACCCTGCTGGTGGTCACTTCACTGTACTCCCCGACGCGTCTCCCTCCATCTCCACGTCCCATCGTTCGCGTGCCATGATGACCCCGCCGCCCGCAAACCCCTGGCCATTACGGCGTACCTACATGCTATGTCCCATATGACATGGCATACCCTGGAAAAAATAGTCCAATATCATTAACCCCTGTCCACTAAGAAATGATAGCATCATATAGTTTAGAGATGCATGTACATGAGGGTTCATTGCTGCTTATATGATCTCAATTCCATTTTTTACACTGCCAAATGCGTTGCTGATGTCTGGTAATTAACGCAAGATTATATTCATGTATCCGTTCTAGTAGCACTTTAGGGCGAGATGCTAACATGCAGAGCAAAATATCAGTATGCAATCCACCTAAATTTAATTCCTAGATCTGCCACACTGTCCTCCTAGCCTCGAGACTTGCTCCGGGGTGATATCAATAGACGTAGATCACCTGACTTATACATTTTTACTGCACGCGTTGCATTAAAGATCGAACGGAATCACACCGTTGGATCTTTACTGCATCGCCTGCAGTAAAAACGTAAGTAACGTGAGATCACCGGTGTGATCTGGACGTCGATCCTCTGACTTAAATGTGGTCACTGCACTGCCAGACCAAACCCTAGCTTTGTTAAACATTGCAAGCTGCCCGCCTCATCTGTCTTGCATCCTTTACCTTCTAATACCGCTGACGTCCATGACTCACCCTACCACCAATTCGCCTCGAGACACGCTCCTGCTGATGTCGGTCAGACCGAACCGGCAGTACTGCAGAGGATGAGCACCCGACTAACCCTCTCTTTCTCTAGCATCGCCAGCTACTGTCTTGCCTGCTTCGCAGCTGGACTGAAAATCCCCTGCAGTACTACGGGTGCTGTAGCACCACTGACTACTGCCTGATGCCTGATTGTAGGGTATGAACAGCAACAAAGAAGTCAACAAGTCGATGCATCGCCCAATATGGAGCAAAATGCTGTTGTGACGCGGTGTTCCCACACTCGTATTTTCCGCACTCGTCCTGAAGATGGTAAAACATCAGACTTCTTCTTCTTTCACACTATTTGTACATGATACTAGGCCTGGTCAGTTGCTAATTTTCATTAAACATTTACCGTTTAAATGACACTAACAGAAGGAAAGAAGTTTGGAAGAGGGGTTGCTAAAGGACTTAAGGTTTGATGAGGACATCACTTATATGGATACAAACAACACTCTACTGAATATACAAGATGCAATCAATAGAGTTCATACACAACAATTAATTTCAGAGGTGAACTCGTTCTTATATATTTCCTTATATGTTTTTGAGCATAGATTGCTACTTAATAATTTATTTGTGATTAGGATCCATGGAGAGGTTCAAGGAGTACTTGGAGGGAGTATTAGGGACGTGGAAGACCAGAGAATTCGTTCAAAGAAGATGGAAACCGAACCAAACTCCAAATCGTATCCAACTCGGAGTCCAGGAGCAGTACGCACTAAAACGGACGCCCAGGACGCATACGAACTCCGTTTTGTACGTTCTACATATGAACGGAAAGGGGAGAGGATAACCTTTCCAATGGCACCGGTCCCATGTCAAAATTCTTTCGGAGTCATCGGGAATCGTCGAAACAAAATCAAATACAAAATCTGTCAGGGTGCTGCGCCACCATATTGGGCCATTGGGCCTTGTATCAAGTCTAAGTCCATTATTTTCGTGTGTTAGGGTTAGGTCACGACCCCAACACCCCCTTGGACGTCCTCCCACCTATATATACTCCATAGTAGCCGCCATGAACAATTGGATTTTGCATAGATTAATAATATCGCTGTTCTACAGTTTGTGAAACCCCAACTTCGCGATTTCAGATCGTGTCTTCTACGTTCTTGCTTGTGTTCTCGGTTGCACTTGCAGGGATTAGCCTTCTTGGCAAGGTCAATCGTGTGAAGCACGGTTGATAACCAACGGAGCGGTGGTGTAGTGATTGCAGGGGCTGTTCGTGTTCTACTCGAGAGCCTCGGATCATCAACGTCGAGATCTCCACCCCAATCGACATACCTTCCGGAAGATCGGGCCTAATCCTACCTATCAACTGGTATCAGATTTCCAGGTTGCCCGTTAGGTAATTCATCTATCCATTACATTAGTTTTGTTTTTCATACCTAGAGTCCACAAAAAAGCCACAAAAAAACTTGCAGTTTAGTAGATCTGTTCATTACTTTGTCCAAACCATATTGAGCCTTTGCAACTTTGTTATTCAGTTTGGTTTTGTTGAGTTTGTGTCCGTGGTTGAGTCATATTGCTGGTTTAGAAAGTGTTTTTGGTCTTAGTTTGAGTTTTGCATTGTGTGATTCATCCTTTTGAGTCACGTCATCACGTCCAGATTAGATTTGCCTCTGTCCAGTTCGGTATTTTCATCATATCTCGCTCATACGAACTCGGATTTTAGAGTTCTTGTACTTTCTGTAAACCTTAAGAAGTTTTCTATAACTTTCTTATTCATCAATCTCCCAGAAAATGTAGTTATCAATGTCTAAATTGCATTAGATCTGAATCTGTTATTGATCTAGAAATTCTGAACAGTCTGTATTTCGGGGGCAATATCTCCCATTGTTCTTATCCAAAATAGATCTTCCATATACTGAAACTAAATAGAAGAGATAGATCTATAATATTTCTGTTCAAAGTTTTTAGATTTGGGGACTATAAAGGTGCTTAATTGTCCTTAGAACATTGAGCAGAAAATTTGTAACAGACATACAAGATATCTTTGAGTGTTTGCATTGTGTTCTTCCTTTGCAGCACATTCTGAAAAAAAAGGAAGAAAAAAAGAAAAAGGCAAGTGCAAAAGAAGATACGAAAGCCGCACAAAAAAAGGAGAAAAAAAACAACAAAAAAAAGAAGTGCTTGCATTCTTTGTGTCATCTAATTTTGTCTCATGTCTTGCTAGCTTGAACTACTAGGAACACATTTAGGCCAGCAACTTTGACAAGTACTTTGGACACTTACTCAACTTTACTATCTGATTTCATTGTTGCTAATCCTTGCTACAAATAAGAGTGCACATTCACTTGAGCCAAGATCCCAAATAAATAAATATTGTGTCATGTTTGTAGGTGCAATAATAATGTGCATGATCTCATCAAGGTTGCTAAATTGCGCTATCTAGCATCTGCAAATAGAACGAATGATCAGAATCGGAAGCTACAAATTCAGTGGTCCAACAGGTTGGGTGCTGCGGTTGGTCCTAATCAGCGGCACTTTGTCGATGATGTGGTTATTACAAAAAAAAATGCATCCCTCGCTGGTATAAGGAAGTGGGCAGAGGTTGGCGATACTTCAAAGAGCGATATAGTGAGAGACATTCTGGTTAGTGTTGTGACACCCCCCATAAGTATTTTTTTCTAGCAACCTCCATCTTGTACGTTTATAACAGTGTGATATACAATGTACAGAATGCCTGGGACTTGGAGGACACAGATGATACCAGAAGAAAAATATTGAAGATTGCTGGTGAGCGCTACAAGGGGTGGCGATCAACATTGCATGCCACCTATAAGAAGTATTTGACCGACGAGGAACGTATACAAAACAAGCCTGTTGACGTAGCAGATTCCGATTGATTGGTGCTTATGGACTATTTTGGGTCCGAGCGATTCAAGGTCAGCTAGCTTTCTAATACCTTCATATCCTACAAAAACTATTTGATAACACCCATTTGTGAAATTAATTCTTAAAATTGCAGTCAATAAGCAGAACCAATTCACGAAATCAAAGTACTCAAAAGACAAAACACTTGCTTGGCTCGAAATCCTACGCCCAACTTAGTTACAAGAAGGTATGAAAACTAAATCATGCTTTTACTTTGCACTGCAATCATTCAATCAAAATTTACTTGTATTTGATGTAGCGAGACCCAGAGACTGGAAAAGAACCCGATGACATAGAATTGTGGGAGGTAAGCCATGTGAAGAACGGTCAATGGGCAAACGAGCAGGCAGAAGCTGTACATGTGAGAAACACTTCAAATAGTCCCCATTTAAATAAATATTTGCAATGTACATGTGACTTTTCTTTTTGTATATAGACCTAGGCACGTGCCCAAATCAACGTCAAGGAAGCTGAGTTGGGAGTCCCAATCCCAGATGAGGAAAGAAACAACATCTTCTAGCTTACTTATATATCCGCAACCGGTTCTAGAGGATCACAGTTTCGGGGGCGTGGTTATATGGCTAAACCTAATGTTTCTGAAAGACTGCGTACCAGATGTCTGACCGGCTCGGCCAGCAAGTTCGATCCTTGCAAAATAGAAATGAAGACCTCAGCTCTCAGGTGCAAGAGTTGGAAGGAAGAAATGATTATATGACCTCCCAGATGGATGACTTCGTCCAGGCAAATGAACAGCTCAACCAGGAAGTCCAGGCTTTACATGATCAGATGGCAGCCAATTCTGCACGGCAAGAAAATGAGCTAGCAAACATGCGCAGAATGATGGAGAGCTTGCAAAATCAACAACGGCTAGCAGCAACTCAGCAAAAGGCTTCTGCTAGCTCCAAGTCGAAGCTTTATGTTTGAGAAACTATTTCTAATACTACAACTCGTCGCGGTGCTCTTTTAATGGGTACAATGTTGCAACCTGAAAAAACTGTAAATAACATCGTCTCGCAACGATGCAAGGGTCCTTGAGCGTTGCATCAACTACTGGATGTTTGTTGTTAAGTCGACAGACGTATCGTGTGCGAATAAATTGATTCTGTTGCCACTAATTTTCAAACCTGGTGCATTAGAATTCTAGTGCCGCTAATTATAAAACGTGGCATTAACCGATTATTGCAACGAAAATAAACTGTTGCAATATGAAGCTAGCTATTGCCACAAATTATAAAACGTTGCACTACAAACATTTGGCTACGATCAAAAAAGCGTTGCACTAGACTGCTATTGCCACCACCCAGAGAACGTCGCATTATGACCCTGTTGCAACAGATTTGAATATGTTGCATTACGAACCTATTGCCACACATCAGAAATCGTTGCAATACAATACTGTTGTCACAGTTTTGAAATCGTTGCAATACCGTACTATTCGCCATGAATGTGAAATCGTTGCATTACTGTATTATTGGCCACGGCTATGAAATCGCCGCGATACCATATTATTCACCATGAGTGTGAACTCGTCGCGATACCATACTATTTGCCACGGAAGTGAAATCGTTGCAACACCGTAGTATTCGCCACGAATGTGAAAACGTCGCGATACGATATTATTCGCCACGAGTGTGAAATCGTCGCGATACCGTACTATTCGCCGCGGATGTGAAAATATCGTGATACCATATTATTTGCCATGCGTGTGAAATCGTCGTGATACTGCCACGGATGTGAAATCGTTGCAACACCATACTATTCGCCACGAATGTGAAAACGTTGCCATACCGTACTATTCGCTACGGATGTGAAATCGTTGCAACATCGTACTATTCGCCACGAATGTGAAAACATCGCGATACTATACTATTTGCCACGAGTATGGAATCGTTGCGATACGTACTTATCGCCACAGATGTGAAATCGTCGCAAATAACGTACTATTCGTTGCAATACGTTAAATCGTTGCAATACGTTAAACCGTTGCAATACCATACTATTTGCCACGAACGTGGAGTCGTTGCAATACCATACTTTTTGCCACGAATGTGGCATCATTGCAACACCATTAATTTTGTTGCAATACGTTAAATTGTCGCAATACGTTAAACCGTTGCAATACCATACTATTTGCCACGAACGTGGAGTCGTCGCAATACCATACTTTTTGCCATGAATGCGGCATTGTTGCAACACCGTTATTTTCGTTGCAATACGTTAAATCATCGCAATACATTAAAACGTTGCAATACCATACTATTTGCCACGAACGTGGAGTCGTTGCAATACCATACTTTTTGCCACGAATGTGGCATCATTGCAACACCGTTATTTTTGTTACAATACGTTAAATCGTCGCAATACGTTAAACCGTTGCAATACCATACTATTTGCAATGAACATGGAGTCGTTGCAGTACCATACTTTTTGCCACGAATGTGACATCGTTGCAACACCGATATTTTCGCCGCAATACGTTAAATCGTCGCAATACGTTAAACCATTGCAATACCATACTATTTGCCACCAACGTGGAGTCGTCGCAATACCATACTATTTGGCACGGATGTCAAGTCGTCGCAATAACCTATTGCCATGGCTGTTATTGCCACGAGTCGGAAAAACTATCGCGACGTTCTATTTCGTTGTGACAAGAACCTATCGCGACGAATTTCGATCTATTGCAATGATTTTTTTGTTGCAATAACCCGGAATCCTGGTAGTGATGGTGAGGCTTGTCCTTAATTAGGGGTGCCACTTCGACTATCTTGACATCCCTTAAGGTTATCCCATACTTTGATCATGGATCAAAAGCTTCATTGGGCATGGTGACCTGTGGACTCCACAATTAAACAAGAAACGCTTCATCCACAATGTCACTTGCCCTAGGTTGCATGGTTTTGGTCGAAGGGTAGGAATCCCAACAAGTGATTGTGGGATATCTCGGATCTTGAATGCTCTTTAAGTTTCTTGTCCTTGGCCAAGGGCTTCATGTTGTCTTGATTGGTCATGGAAAAGATACTTCAAGGTAGGCTAGTTGAACTTAAATTCCATGAAATCCTCATAGCCTCCTTAATTACGAGGGTGATATTGATTTCACCCTTGACCTCCTTGTTGGTGATAGCCATTGGAGTTATGTTTGGAAGAAAGAATCCCCATGGGTTTTAGCGAAATGATTCCCCAAGTGGCCCATGTTGACATGGATTTTACAAATCATGTGAATATTCATGGCTTGCATCATCCAAATACTTATCCATTGGCTTGATCTTCATGATACTTCAATGGGAGGTGTAGTTCCTTAGCTAGCATGTCCACGTTGTTAAGTGGTGTCCAAGCAAGGCTAAAGGAACTAGAGCACTCTTTTCAATACACCCCTTGAGTAGAGACCATATTCTCATCCATGATGAATGAGAATAGGACTCCTTCAGCTCCAACATGAATGTGATCATGGATTGGTGAGGCCAATCCATGACATGAGTGTTGGATGAAGAGCCAACTATCCACCCCATGGTGGAGGCAAACCAAGAATAACTCTTGGAGCCCCCCCCCCCCCCCAAGCTTAGGGGTGGATGCCTTTTGCATGTACTAAAAGCTGGAATTCTTTTGCGAAAGGCAATGGAGTTGCCTAGCGTACATTTGTTGAGGTATGCCTTCAATCATCTTGCAGTTGAGCACTAGCGTCCCCGTTGGCCATCCCATGAAATGGGTTAGCCAACACTACCATGTTTTCACCACAAAAGGAGAAAACAAACAAGGGTAATCCTGTCTAATAACTACTAGTACCTATAGCTTAATCAAAAGTGATAGCTATCCTTCACTTCCTTTGCCTTCCCCGGCAAGGGTGCCATAAATGCTTGTTGACGTTTCTTACGTCACAGATCATCTCTCAAAAGAGATGAGGTCTGCAAGCGCACGGAAACTATCGTGTAGCATTTCACCCAAGAGTATTCCCAAGGGTATCGTATTTATCCCAAAGGAAGGTGGTGAAGTAAAGTAAAAAATATTCCTATGATCAAGATATAGGGTACTAGTCAGTTATAATGATAGGGGTAAGATGATAATAAGGGTAGTGTGACACACACCTAAGCAATCTACTCTAAGGGTAAGGTTGTCCTAGCGAGGGTTAGACTATGATACGGAGCTACTCCTACTGTGCTCTAATTACTCCTATACATAGCCTAATAAAGTACATATGATTATGCTAATAGTGAATACTAGGGCTTAGTGGTCCAACATCTCGGGCACGAGCTTAGCCTGGTCTACCAGGCGACTCCTGCCAAGAGCCTACATTGTAGCCGAACATGGAGGATTACAATGGACAGATAGGGCTGTCACCACCTACCGCCTACCTCTACAACCCATGGACTAGGATGCATCCAACGCTACTTAACTATGAAGCACCACGCTGGCATGCTAAGTAAATACCTTAAGAGTTGCAACGTAATATTCATCCTAAGGCAATAACTAACCTAATCATCATTGAACCAATGTTGGATCCAAGCACTAACATATTCATATTAGTATAATCATATTATTACCTAATTAGACTATAGTGAAGGTGTATGATGTTTATGATAGCATTATAATGTCATTATGTCTAGATCATAACAACATCTACACCTAACACATCATGGACTCCACAATCAAACAAGAAACGCTTTGCTCAAGTATATGGATAAAGAGAGACTAATAATACTATTATAATGCATAAAGTCAAAAATACAAGAAATGATACATGAGCCATACCTTTTTGAGTTTTGACTTGGGACTAGAGGCAAGCTCCTCTCTACAGCTTAACCTCCACTAAGGACTTGGAGAACTAATGTATACAAGAGAGTGAATGCTCAAGTGGTGTGTGTTGAAGTGAGGGGTGAGGGGTCCTATTTATAGCTTGAAGAAGGGTCGGTTCCCGCCACCAAAAGCGCGCGAATCAGTCACCCATGACCTCTTCATGCCAGGAGGAGCCAACACGTGGCGTTTGACCGCGTTTGGCGCCAGGACCTAGTCGGCCGACTAGGGGGGTCGACCGACTTGGTCTTGGCTCCTTTTGTGGGGTGCTTCGTCCAGGTCTCTGCTAGGTGGGTCCCAATGACTGTTATTGGTGTTACATCGTTGGTGGCCTCGGATACTTCTGTTTGTGGGCCATTGGATCCATGTGGTGCCACATGTCATCACTTGATTGACTGGAATGATATTTTATAGGATCCATCCCCTTGTTTCACTTCAATTTTCCATAAAATGCCTGCATGCACTACTTTCTCCAAGGACAAGTGAAAATAGGTTAAATATAAAGGTGATGTGTGCAAAAAATGATATTTCCTTAACATAATTGAGTTATATTGATGCGTGAAATTGGTATATAACAGTCGTCAACACCGACGTAAGTTCGGAGGCCGACGTAAGTAAACTAATTAACCCTACCCAGCGAGGGCCGCGCGCGCGGCCCATTCCACTTCGTCCTCCTCGCGCCACCTCTTCCCCTTCCACGCCATGCCGCAACCACCGTGCCGCCCGCACCAAGCCGAGCTGCCCCCATCGTGCCGCCCGCACCAAGCCGAGCTGCCCCCACCGCGTCGCCCCACCATTCAGCCCCCATCACCTGCCCCCACTTCACCGCTCCGCCATGATTCCCCATCGTGCCACCCCACCACGCCGCCCCACCGTGCCGCCCCCACCGCCCGCCCCCAACGCGTCGGCCCCACAACTAGTTCCCCGCACCGAGACGCCGTCGCTCCTAGCCGTCTCTGAAGCCGCACCCCACGCCGTGCTGCCTCAGTCGCACGCTCCCGCCCTGCCACACCGCCTCTGAGGTGAGATGCGTCCCTTTGTTGTAATTCAATGTAAATTTAGGTGCTAGCAAGGTAGAAATGTGTGAGGAGGTTGCCATGAGCTGATTGCTGAGATAGCAAAATTCAATGTAAATTCAATTTGTAACCACACTCAATCATTTAGGTGCACTTTATATGTAGTCACTGTTATGTTAGTGATTATACATGAGGATGCTTGTGAGTGATTATACCATTTTTATTTCATCCCGACCTCACCGCACATCGCTGCCACCTCTTCGTCGCATGTCGCCGCCACCTCTTCGTCGCACGTCGCCACCACCTCTCCGTCGCACATCACCGCCGCCTCTCCTTCGCATGTCGCTTTACCTCGCCGCCGCAAGTATGCCGCACGTCACCTCAACCTCATGTTATGCCGATTGTTTAAGCTATGATTGTTGGTTATGCTATATGTTATATGCTATGATGGTTATGTTATCAGGGTTATGCTATATTCTATGATGCGAGGATTATACATAGTCAAGTTATGCTATGCTATAGGATGGTTAAAGATGTATGTTATATTATTCTCTATGATGTTATGCTATATTCTATGTTCTCCCCTTTTTGTTTTATTTATGCATATTTTTATGATGGTTATGCTATATGCTATGCTCTTGTCATTAATTTTTTAATATTTTGATTGCTTAAATGTTTATTTATGATATGTAAATAAATGGGCTCCGGGTTGGCTCGACCTGGCACAACCCATTTATGGTCCGACACAGCCATTTAGTAGTATAGGATCAAAGAGCATGTGAAAACCTACCACTGGCGTGTGAATGGTAGATTAAAACTTTTTCAGTGGAAGCAACAAAAACCCCTCAGTAGAAAATAAATTTGATAGATAAACCGTATGTGCGAGTGTTTACCAATTGTTCAAAACATTATAAATCAGTGTAGATCGTAGAGAATCAAGTCATTAAGACACTACAACAAGAATCACAAGAAAATGTCGAGTAAAACTCAAGTTATGACCAAACCCTGAGCAAAGGTCAATGGTCAATCTGTTCTTACAGAGAGCACATAGATCTGCTATGCTGCAATAAAACTCATGTAACTCAACAACTATAAATCCAATGACAGTGAAATTTTCACAGATGATAGAGTATTGAGTTTTGAAGACAACAAAGAAAGAGTTACGTCAATTGGACCTGTAAAACTCGGGTTACTATCAAAACAACAGAGAAAGGTCGGACAACACAAAAATTTGATGAGAAAGACTTGATAAAAACAAGTCGGACGAACAAGGCACAAAAGATCCTCTAAAACTACGATCTTTATTCAATAGAACACAAGAGGAACAACCCAAAGTCTTCTCACCATGAGCTCTGGCCTCCCTTGCTTATATAACCAGCCCTTAGGTCAACCCAATCCTAACTAGGACTCCAATCCTACTCAGTTTCAACCGAAACTTTCCATAATTGTTCAAGACTCTTCCATACACAGATATAACTAATCTGAAGACTTCCAAAAACCCTAGGAATGTCCTAAACATTCTTAAAACAAATCAACTTCGTGATCACCACTAAATCGAATAATAAACAACTCGAAACTTTTCATATTCAAACAATAACCACCTCAACGGCAGCCTGAGGCATAATCCAGCCAGTTGGACCTTTCTGGCCATATCTTCACATCCATATCCCTTCACCACATCTTGGAACAATTTAGCCACTTCCATGCACCCCTTGCTTATGTGCAAACACTTTCCAACAACGTTCACGATACTTTTATATGCATTGTTCTCGATCCAAACATGCTGCAAGACCTCCTGATCAACTCAACCACAATTCCTCCCAAACTTAGTTGCAGAACCTCATCTTCTTCCTAAGAATAGTTCAATGGATCCCATCACCAGCAATGTATTGACCGCAAGCAACATCTGCACATAAACAAACAACCAAATCTTCCGAGCACAAGTCCGCGACTTGACTCACGTTAATTTGAAAATCACAACACCTTACGTGAGCACGTCACATAAGCATGTTGCATACCATAGGAATGTTTAATGACCATAATCAGCCATAACATATAAAAAACTTAGTAAGAAAATACTAAGAAAACCTTGCATCAGCCAAAAAGAAGTTCGAAAAATGCAAGTTAAAATAGAGCAACCGAACTCAATATGAAAACTCTACGCAATAACTGTTACTCCCGATATGCATTGAGAAAGTTCGGACAGTCCTAAACCATCAAGGGTAACATTACTCTGAATTTTTTTTTTGAAAAGATTGACCCTTGTCGACTCACATGCATCTCACGTGTGTAAAAGTTCGGACAATCCTAAGTGTCGAATATGTGCAAGTCACGTGAGAAAAGTTCAGACAATCCAAAGCGAGAAAACACGTGCAACTCATGTGCGATGAAGTTCGGACACTCTAAAGTGGGTTTCTCGGGTAGGTTCAAAACTTTACATGTAAACCCTTCACTTTTTATTCTAATTGCCAAAGTATTCAACACACATAGGTCTCACAATCTCCCCCTTGAGTAATGCATTGGAAACACCACTTAAAATTCGAACAATGGCTCATTCACATAAAAAGTTTGAAAGCAAATTTCTCCCTCAAAACAAAAATTTCTCCCCCTGAGTAACGTGTAAAAACCTGTGAATGTGAAACAATGTGTGACATATTTCTCCCCCTTTGACAATGTATTTAGCAAGGTTCAAAAGAGAAATTTCAATTTTTATGAGCATATTATAACATATACATATAAAACAAAGCTCATCCAAATCATACTATCAAGTAACTTACACTATCACATAAATGAGATACATAAAGTAGTGTAAGCTAGGCTAGAGATCAAATTTAATTTTTCATTTTAAGCAAGTCATGATCTCACAAACTTAACTATTTCAAAACCTGAAAGCACGACACATGTTGCTGCATTTTTATTATTTTTCAAAGCAGAAATTCAGATCATATGACATTTGCAAAAGATTATATGCCGCATCAGCCTTATTCTAACCAACCAAGCCAAGCCTATGTCATTTGACAATCAAAAGCTTAATCACATGGTTTTAGTCATACACAACTTCTTCCAAGTTCATATCAAAGTGTGATGATAAGCAATCTCAAAAGAAGAAGTGTGATGCACGCATATTCTCTTGATCGTTTCTCATTTTTTTATTTGATCATAAAAGCTCAACATATGGATAGTTGATTGACTAATTTTTCATTACTAAAAACACTTCTGAGCATGCAACAAGTTCAAAACAGCAAGAAAGTTCGATCATGACCAGATTTAGTGTTAGTAATTATTCCAATTACTAGTCAAGGTAAAAACTACAAAACATATAACACGAGTAATGTAGTAAGAACTTTCAGCATGTAAAAGGAATCACAATGTAAAATCCCAGTTTTCCTTTTTATCAAGTTCAGTACCAGTTGGTTGTCAACCATAGTGAAGATCAATTATGGTTGTACACATAAACTTGATATCATCAATAATCTTTCATTTACTCATACTAAAATTTTAGTAACAGAAGGAATGAACTTCACAAATGACCTTAGAATAATTTAAGTGACCTTTCTACAAATTTAGGAAGCTATTGAATAAAAAATTCTAGGGCAAATTACTATGCAGTACTAATATATTCAAATCAATTTGAATATAGTACTGTACATTTAGGCCCTGCCAAAATATTCAAATCTGAGGCTATAAATTTTTCCATGACCTCACAATATTCCGAATAGACTTCCTACCAAGTTTCAAGATTTTTGAATTCTATTTGCTATTTCATTTGAGACGCTTAGAAAATTCAAGCCATATTTATAGTTCAAATTTTGGATTCTGTTCAATTTATTTGAACATCAAGATTTGAACTCACCATCAGGGTCAGCATGACTTGCTTGACTTATTCCCAAAGTTTCACAATTCTTGAAACTCATTTGCTATTTATTACAGTGACCCCATTGAATTTCATTCAATTTCAAATTCAAATTTGAAATTCAAATGAAACTTGTTCCAATTCAAAATCCAATTTCAGAACAAGTTCCAGATATTTATTTGAGCCTCTCCACAAAAATCTGGAATTTTTGGATCAAGTTTGGTAGGAGAATTGATGTTGCAGAGAAGTGCAGAGGATAAGAACAGTGGGATCCACCAGTCAGTGGCACATCTACGGTACTGCTCTGCACGCCGCAATTTCGATGCCGCCCCGCTCGACACTGCACGCATGCAAGCTCCAGCGAGCTGCCTGCTTTCCTGCTCGTCGCGCGCCTTAAAGCCCCGGCCGTCGCCACCGCCTCACACCACTCCCCTCCCGTCTTCCTCTTTGCTTTGCTTCGCGCCGCAGTCGCACAGCACCGTCGCCTCTGTTCTCCACCGGTGAGCACCTCCTCTGTGCTTTATTTCACTTCGATGCAAACGACAAACATGAAGCCCAGACTATACCTGCCATCCTCAACATTTGGCTCATCGTGTTGTCCCTTGTTTGACCCTTATTTTGAAGTTCCACCGTCGTCATCGTCGGGCCGCCGAGGACATCACTCCCTGTCCACCGTGGTGCCAGCAGCCTAGGCCGTCTCGCGCTTCGACGTCAACAGATGAACTGAGCGCCAGGACACCACCTTGCTCATGGTACAAACCGTTCCCAAGCTAATCCTTTATCGAGCACAAAATCATCTTTTCCTTTTCAGCATCCTTTATATGCTTTTCCTAGGTTCACCTCGCAATTAATTTTCTAGGTGTAACTATCGTTTAATCCAGTTAAATATTAGTTTGCTAGCCTCCTTACGGTTCAGTACGAACAAAAAGCAGAAAGAATCATCGAGGAATGGCTATGCTATGCCAGTTTTCGTAGCCGCCATGTAAAAACCATCGACACACCATCGAACTCAGCTTTGCCGACAATGTCGCCTCTTTCTAACCCCCAAATCATCATCCTGGTACTCCCAGGAACATTCCTGACCTTTTCCCAAGCTTATTACACAATTTCCGAGCGTTTCTAACGATCGCCGAAACCCTAGCTCCGCCGTCGCCGTCGCACCGCCGTCTCCGACCATCGCCGCCTCGATTGGACCCCACCATCGGCTTGTGCAGTCAATTTTATGGTTGAGCAGTCAAGGCGAGGCTGGAAGGAGGTCGATGCAACCTAGTCCGGCGAAGCGCCGCCGCGAGTCCGGCGAGGAATGCCGCCGCATTGGGAGATAGACGAAGACCCCCTGGGTCTCGCCTGTCAGCGACTTCCCTCTCGCGCGGGATCAGCTGTGAACGCGGATCCAGTGCGGCTGCGCGGGTTCACCCCGTGGCCCCCGGTGCGGCCCTGCTGTGATTGGTTGGTTTTAAACCAGTGGGCCCGGCTGTTTTATTTAAATGTTTCCCTTTGGAAAATAATTGCAGGATTTAACCAAACTTGGAAAATCCATAACTCCCAGTAGAATTGTCCAAAAATTCCCAAATAAATTTTGTTAGAACCAGCATGAAGAATAAGTTCCAGTGGTGCACTTGGATTTGTATGAAAGTCCATAGAAATTTCTCCATAATTCATATAAACAAAATGTTTATAGAATTCATTCCTACAGTCCTGCTTTTTAGAAAATTCTCAAATATGGGCAGGACACTCTCAAACATTCACTTGATCTCCAGTAAAAATTTCATGTTCATTGGACATCATTTACTGAATTGATCAGTGTCCCAATTTTCTTTGTAGATTAAAAATTGGGAAAAATACAAAATAAATCAATTTCAGCTTTTTCCCTAAACTTGTAAAATAAATTTCTCCCTATCGGAAGCTTAGAAAATTATGAAACTAATTTTCCTAGAACTAGTGAAACCTCCTATACATGGTACAACCACTAGTTGCCATGATAGATCTCCCAAAATTCAACCAAAATTCAGAGAAAGTTATGGCTTGCCATAATTTTTGAAGTAACAAACTCCCTTGATCATCTCATGTTCTTTGCAAAAGTCTCCATCATAATCCTTAGTATCTACCCTAAAAGTCACAAAGCCAATTAAGATCATTATCTTATTTTGATCACAAGATATTAGCTTGTGACCTTAAACATAATTTTATTTTCAAAGTCATTCATATATAGTATATGCATATCGTGTAGTAACTAAAGTCGAGGAGCAGCCGGAAGCTTTGGAAGTCCAGCTACCGGAGACTAACATAGACTCAGACTCGCATTCAGGCAAGCCCTGGTTTGCATTTAAGTTCCTTACAGTGTCTTTTCAGTTTTCTTCACTTTATGTCTTTAGATGTTGTGCATTACGTTGAAGATGTTTGACATCCACTTGCATGGCCCACAAATCCTATGGAGTCTTGGGCAGGTCTACAGCCAGTTGAGTAGAAATTGCTATGCTTATGTTCATAGGAATCCGATAGAAGCCGAGTAGTTGTAATCTACTCGTGAGATAGGATTCTATCACACAGGATGAATTGAATCATGAAATGGTTTATAAAAATGAAATTGAGACCGAGCAGCGGGTAGGATGCAGCGAGACGTGGTCTCACGTGCGTAGCCCTGCTTGTGTCGATTGAGGACCAAGCCGTGTGTGGCCCTGCTGGACAAGCTTGAATTGTACCAGTGACATACTGGAGAAATGGGCTGCAACAAACTGACATAGCTTAATACTGGTTTGTCGAGGCACTCCGTTCCATTTTATAGGCGTGGGTTGAGGGCAGCAAGGTGTAAATCAGCTGGTGGGCACGTCAGAGTACGCCCCACGCAGTGACCTCCTGCTTGTGACGGATCGACCGGTTCGACATTCAAGTGTTTAGTGAGAGGTGGCCATATACGACTAGTACTGAAGTGTTATATAGGTACTACTGTAAGTACTCGCTGACATTTCCGAAAGTGCATATGTGTTGTGTTGTTCCGGGTGTGTCCTGATTGTAGTCACCGTCCCTCGCGGTAATAGAGTAGCACTTGTTCACTGCGCTGTGACGTAGTAAATAATGAAGAAGTCAGGAAAATACGATGTATTGAATTATAATTATTTTGCAACCTTGTATGGCTTAGAGATAGTACAATTAACAGTTTATAGTTTCCCCATACTTTACCTGTAATAGCATTATATGCTTTTGCACGTCATATCATCAGCAAAGCGTTTCTTGTTTGATTGTGGAGTCCATGATGTGCCGTGCTTGAAGAATGTCATGTGCTACTTAAAACATGATTATAAGGATCCACTTGTAGGTGAGTCCTTTATGCTATTCCTTACCTATGGTTAGTAATCACCCTGCATATGTCTAGTGAGACGGGTTAGTCTTGTTGAGCCTTAAGCTCACATTTGCAGATAACAAGTTTTTGCAGATTATACGACTGATGACAGGTTCGATGACGAGGCGGCACCCCTTCTAGGGTTTACAACCGAGTGGGAACCCTACACGCCGCCATAAGTTAGGTGTTGCTAGTGCGAAGCATCCAGGACATGGATGACTTTTCTTGTATACTGGGCTATGTTTGTAAATAAAGACTTGGTATTGTATTCTATTTTCGTTCTTTTCTTGTATACTCTTGGGTGTCGCATCGCACGACACCACCCAATGAGATCCTTGGAGGTTGGGATTTCGGTCCCCACAGGCATGGTATCAGAGCATCATTGGGAACATTGTACTTGAAAAGAGCATATTTTCAAAACTTAGGATTGTTGAGTCAGGAATTAGCTATATGCCCGTATAAAGAGTATTATTAGTATAAGATATAAAGTTAGTAAACTAACTATGTGTTATTATATTCTGTAATGATGCTCCGAAGTCAGTTAAGAGGTAAGGTATGCCACCGTAAGCGGATCAATTACGATAGGATCACCATGCGAGAGGTAGCATGGAAGTCTTTCTGTGGCTTGGCACGGAAATGTTAATAGGAGTCTCTGAAACTTTCCATGTTTCTGAGAACCTATGACACGCGGTACCCCAGCGTGCTTCAATGTTAGTGGGAGACCCCCTTTGGGTGGTGTATAACCCGATAGTATGCATCTCTAGAAGTATTCATGTTCTATGGGAGCATGTGAAACACGTATGCCCGAGCGTGTATAAGCCGGTTCGTGTGGGAGTCTTAGCTATACAGACGTAGTACAACCATGTACCTCGAGACATGACATCGCTCGAGGGCGACTCACACCAGAGTCGTATGCATTTAATTTCATATATATTATTATTGTGACTGTCTGTCATGTTTCCCGTGCCGCCCATGAGGTGTGAAGGTGTGAAAGGGGATTGTTTGTTTTCTGTAGCACTGACTACGGTAGCGACCCGTGTAGAACACATTTGCGAGTGAACGATACTAGGGCCACCTATAAACGTATCCGGATATACCGGTTAGAATTTTCTTTGGTGAGGCACGTAGTACCGTCAGTGTCGACTTTGATACTTGACCACCCCCAACGACAGAATGGATGCATTATATTTTGGAAAGTCTGACTATCAGGTGCTGGTAGGTTTGGACTCCGCAAAATGAGTTTCGATTCGACATTGGGTTAGAACCAAGATTCTTGATTTCTGGCTGAAGTTTGCTCAACTTCGTCGGGTTGTAATCTTGGTTAGTTGAAAAATGACATAGGGGTATGCTATATGGATGGAAAGCTCTTGAAGACCTTTAACACTTTTCTGTTTACCATCAAGGCAACAAAGCTTGATAATCTGGTGAAATTTGGGGTATACTTAAACTACTCCAGATGAGCCTACCATTGTACCAGTCTCTGTATTTTTGCAATAACTCACTGTAGAAAAATCTTCTGCCTTATTGTGATACATATCTGGAAAGGGTATAAGAAGATCTACAGTTTTGTTATTTAAAGTTTTCCTGATTCGAATTTGAGGCAATTCAAATTTCGAGTTCAAAACAGTGAACTGCAGGGCTGCTGTTGAAAAACAGTCAGTTCATCTGTTAAGTTTAGATAGTTCTAGCTTTTAATCCAGAATAGTGACATAGTCACATATATACATTTATGGAAATCTTAGGAAGTCCTCTATAAACTTTATGTTGCACTCATGACCTGAATCTTGGTATAACTGTGTTTAATTTCTATGGTCGCAAACTTGGTTCTGGCAGACTAGAACTTGAAACAGTTTGCACATAGTTTCGAATTTGCGCGGTGTACCTGTATAACAAATGTTTCATGGCCGAAATATTTTACTTATGGATTTTTAACTTGATGTTATACGATGTTTATTTTGTCATTACATCAATATATTGTTATGATATACGTGTATAAATTGTGGAAATCACCACATATACAGGGGAGGTTCTGTCAAAATTTCCAGAAAACTTGGGTCAACTTTAAACCTGTATAGATTCTATTTCCTAGCTCACCTGGATCTGTATGAGTCCAATCTGGAAAGGTTGTAAAGGGTTCTACAACTTTTGTATTCAACCCAACATCTGGTTCTGACGTTTCCTGCATGAAAATTTTGAATTTATACAGGAAGGTCAGCTGGAACAGATGTGATTACAACTCCAGTTTGAAATTTTCTTGAACTATTGGAAGTTGGAAACCTTCTCATTGTTCAAGTATCTTTTCCACAGATGGCTGATTTGATGGTATACTTACCAAAAAGATGGGTGTTCATGAAGTGTGCTCTTCTGAAAGGTTTTCCAGATTTGTTGATAGCAATGCTTCAACGGTTCGGGTATCGCAAAATACCAGACTATTGGGGCAAGGAGATCGATGACGGAGGTGTCACAAGATGCACCATTTATGTCAATGTACCTGCTGCTCCATTGGATATTGGATGGGCTCCTTTCTCCATCCAAGTGCAAGGGAGTCAATTGGAAGACACTTGGTGTTATGCCGCGAGTGTTGCCATAATGAGGTTTTGCAAACTTTATTATCGTGCTATGGTGGGCACTCCGTTCGCGCTCTTTCTAGTCGACGGTAGAGCTGGTGAAGAGTGGGCGAGTCGGATGGTTGCAGCATATGGACATCCTGAAGAAGTACCTAAGATGATCTTAGCGTCATATGCAGCATCAGCGTGTCAAGAGAGCCTTGAACAGCATGCTAGCCTTGGAAGATTGATGAGTGACCTGAAGCAAGCTCTGATTCGAGGGGATCACTTTGAGGGGGGCCAATGACTCACTTAGGGACACAATTGCTCCTCTCAATCGACGTCTAAACTTAAGGGAGAATCAGTGGCACCGGGCTATTAAAGCTCGATCGGAGGCTCGCATGGAAACGCAATACGCGGAAAGCGTAGTGGAAGCGAGTCAATTTGAGGTGCAACTATTGGATGAACAGTTGGGTGAGGTGACTCAAGAAAGGGATCAATCCAGGGGAGGACTCAGGATTGGAAGGCCAGTTGCGAGAATGCACAGAAAGAACTGGAAGACTTGAGGATGTTTCTTCTACAGGCTGATGTGCAATCTTTAGTTGCCGCGACATCATCAATGTTGGGTGAGGTAGCAACTCTTGCTCCTGCACCCGCACCCGTGGCACCAATTTCTTAGGACGAAGAGGAGGAAGAAGATCCCGAGGAACTCGAGTACATCGAATAGGACGTATCAAAGGGGGATGGGGCAACACTTCTGCCATCACCTGACAACGTATAGTTTAGTAGTTGCTCGTGCTTATTTTGTGGCCATGTTTGTGTCATATTAAAAATAGTAGTGGGTGTGTATAAGATGAAAAGGTGTGTATGACGTCTCATGAGGACCAAGTATGGTAGTGATGCAGTTCCGTAGTGGGAGTCCGTCATTTTGGAGTTCACTACTGTAAACTTGGTCATGAGATAATATATCTTGTATAAAGTTTATGCTTTATTAATATATGTGAATTTTATGCACTTATTTCCTTGCCAATATTCACACAACTGTAATAGGAAATGGATGAAGGCAAAACAAACATGTTGCTGATTTTTAACGTATGGCTGCAGAATGGTGCATACACGTTCGACGCCTAAAATGGGAGGTTCAAGTCATGGTCGTGAGGACGAATCTCCGACCCAGGAGCCAGCTGGGACACCGCAGCAACAAGTTCCACCACCACCACCTCCTGAACTTCCGAGGAGTCTAGCGGAGGTTCTTGCCGCAGTGCTCGGCTTGCGCGACGAGCAAACTGAGTTGCTGCGGACTTTGGTTCAACATTTGTCCGGTCAAAGGGGGCGACCAGATGCTGGTCCACGACAACCCTCTCCGAGTTCATACTCGGACTTCATGTCAACGCACACGCCGGTCTTCATGGAGGCCGATGAACCGTTGGAGGCGGACAACTGGCTCCGCTCCATCGAAGGAAAGTTTGGTTTGCTGCGGATGACCGAACAACAGAAGACCCTGTTCGTGACACAACAGTTGCAGGGTTCTGCTGGGGCATGGTGGGCGAATTATCTCGCCGCACAACCAGCAGACCATGTCATGAACTGGCGAGAATTCCGGGAGGCGTTCCGCGCCTATCATATACCTCCTGGTATTATGAGGAGGAAGTTTCAAGAGTTCTTGGAGCTGAAGCAAGGAGGAAGGAGTGCTTACGAGTACTCCAAGGCATTCAACCACTTGGCCCAGTATGCTCAGGACCAAGTGAGTACTGAAGATCAGAAGCGTGAATGCTTCTATCGGGGTTTGAACCCCAAGATGAAGGACAAGCTTGCCTTGTTCAATAGCGGCAGCTTCAACAACACTGTCAACGCCGCAATTGTACAGGAGGATGCTACTAGAGAGCTGTTCTCTTACAAGAAGAAAAGGAGTGCTCCGCAGAGCAGCGGAGGTGGTGCAGCTCAGAAGTACCGAATGGTGTATCGATCACCATCCGACCAGAGGTGGCAACCGCCATCACGACCACCGATGTTTCGGGGTCGCCAATTCAATAATGCCGGCTTTTGTACACAACAGCAGTAGGGGATGATTCCGCGTGCACCTCCACCTCCACCGTGTGCACCGAGATTCCGTCCTCCCTTCTGTGCCAGCCAGACCCCGTACACGTGCTTCACATGTGGTCGTATGGGGCATTTCGCCAAGGACTGCCTGCAGAGCGGAGGACAATCATCATACCAGGGGGCAAACCAGCCCCGCAACCAGCCCAAGAAGCCAGCCACCAGAATCGGCAACGTCCACCACCTCACCATCGAGGACGTTCCGGAAGGCGTACCTGTACTCACGGGTATGTTCTCTCTTCTTGGTCATCCCGTAGTCATCCTCTTTGACTCCGGTGCTTCCCACAACTTTATTAGAAAGTATTATGTCAATCAATATCAGTTGCCTATCGTTCCCAAAAAAACTCGATATTTGGTTTGTTCTCCGGGTGGGAAAGTCATAGCAGATAAGATGGTCCGTAGGGTACCTCTTAACCTGGGTGGGAACATATACCCTATCTCTCTCATTATTCTGGAACATCAGAAGCTAGATGTCATCTTAGGGATGGCATGGTTGCAATACAACTATGCTATTATAGACCTCGTTCCTCGGAGTATATATCTAAATTCTCCGGTCCACCCTCCCCAAGCTCTCACTCTTGAGGGTATTATCCGAGTGACTCCAAATACTTACAATACCGAGGCCATTACACTTGAGGACATTTCGGTGGTATGTGAGTATCTGAATGTATTTCTCGAAGATCTTCCTGGTATGCCACCAGAAAGAGATGTCGAGTTTAAGATTGAACTTGTACACGGAACAGTGCTGATCTCAAGGAAGCCGTATAAGTTGGCATCTAAGGAACTTGCAGAACTAAAAGAGCAGCTAAAGGAACTTTTGGACAAGGGTTTCATTCGTCCAAGTTCATCACCTTGGGGCTGTTCTGCATTGTTCATGGAGAAGAAGGATAAGACACTAAGACTATGTGTGGACTATCGTCCACTCAATGCTGTCACAATCAAGAATAAGTATCCACTACCACACATCGATATTCTATTCGATTGATTGGTGGGTGCTAAGGTATTCTCGAAGATGGATCTTTGCTCTGGATATCATCAGATCAGGATTTGAATAGAGGATATACCTAAGTCGGCATTCTCGACGAGGTATGGATCGTATGAGTACCTTGTCATGTCCTTTGGATTGACCAATGCTCTGGCTCATTTCATGTATCTCATGAATTCGGTGTTCATGCCGGAATTGGACAAGTTTGTCATGGTATTCATCGACGACATCCTTGTGTATTCAAAATACAAAGAAGAACGTGCTCAACATTTGTGCATCGTGCTTCAACGATTGCGAGACCACAGGCTGTATGCCAAGTTCAGCAAATGTGAGTTCTGGATCAGCCAAGTGCCATTTCTAAGGCACATCATCTCTGCGGAGGGTATTGCAGTTGATCCAAGCAAGATTAAGCAAGTACTCAAATGGGAGTCTCTAAAGTCTGTACATGAAGTTTGAAGCCTCCTGGGTTTAGCAGGGTATTACCGGAGGTTCATTCTATGTTTTTTTCTAAAATAGCTAAACCAATGATGGAACTTCTGAAGAAAGGGAAGAAGTATGTATGGACGAAGGAATGTGAGGAAGGTTTTCAAGCATTAGTGAAACACCTCACAACAGCACCGGTATTAGCCCAACCAGACACAACCAAGTCCTTTAATGTTTATTGTGATGCATCTGGGATTGGTTTGGGTTGTGTATTGATGCAAGACAGAAGGGTGATCGCTTATGGATCACGACAGCTTTGGAACCATGAGCAACATTATCCGACTCATGATCTTTAGCTCGCTGTCGTGGTACTTGCATTGAAGATGTGGAGACACTATCTATTGGGCAACCTAGTGCATCTCTATACCGATCACAAAAGCTTGAAGTACATCTTCACCCAGAAGGACTTGAATATGCGATAGCGAAGATGGTTGGAATTGATCAAAGACTATGAAATTGAGATCCACTACCATCCTTGAAAGGCAAATGTAGTTGCAGATGCGCTGAGTCGCAAGTTCCATGTCAATACTCTTTCCATCACCTCGGTGGAAGAAGAAGAACCGAGTCATTACTTGGTTCCATATGGGGTGCTCTACAATCTAGCTCTCATTCCTATTATAAGGGAATATATTGTAGAGGCTCAGAGGAAAGACAAGGGCATGTCACACATTCATCGAAGAATGAAGAAGGGGGAGATGAAGTGTTTTCGATGTGATGATGGCGGTCCCATCTGGTTCAAGGACCGCATCGTGGTGCCCTGTAATATGGAACTCCGGAAGAAGATATTAGATGAAACTCATTTGTCCAAGTATTCTATTCATCCAGGAAGTAACAAAATGTACCAGGACTTGAAGAAGAAATTCTGGTGGTCTCGGATGATGCGTGAAATAGTGAAGTGTATATCAGAATGCGATACATGTCGGCGAGTGAAAGCCGATCATTTGAGGACCGTCGGACAGCTACAACCTTTAAGCATACCGGCTTGGAAATGGGAGGACATCAGCATGGATTTCATTGTTGGGTTACCTCTCACCTTTCACAAGCATGACTCGATTTGGGTGATAGTCAACTAACTCACCAAGTCGGCTCACTTTATTGCAGTCAATGACAAATATGTGGCACGACAATACGCATAGTTGTATATTGCCAGGATCCTGTGCCTACACGGAGTACCCCACACTATCATATCAGATCATGGAACCTTGTTCGTTGCTCGATTTTGGGAGCAGCTCCATGCATCTCTGGGTACCAAGTTGATTCAAAGCTCAGCTTACCATTCACAGACTGATGGTCAAACAGAACGAGTAAACCAAGTGCTAGAGGATATGCTTCGCGCCTGTGCCATTCACCATGGTAGGAATTGAGATGATCATCTACCATTGGCGGAGTTTTCATACAACAATGGTTATCAGACTAGCATCCAGATGGCACCATATGAAGCTCTTTATGGCCGGAAGTACCGCACACCTTTGAATAGGTGTGAATCCGGTGAACGAGTGATGTATGGTATCGACTTGGTGAATGAAGCCGAAGAATGAGTATGAGTTATTCAAGCCAACCTCAAGGCTGCCCAGTCTCATTATAAAAGCTATGCGAACAAATGACGTCGACCCCTTCACTTCGATATCGCGGATCACGTTTACCTTCATGTATCCCCAATGAAAAGGATTCATCGCTTCAGAGTAAAAGGGAAGCTAGCTCCATGTTTCATTGGGCCGTTCACAATAATTGAATAATGCGGACCCGTGGCCTATCGACTAGAGCTGCCAGCATCGCTTTCAGGGGTCCACAATGTGTTTCACATTTCGCAGTTGCGGAAATGTCTCAAGGCCCCAACTAACGTCTGTATGGATGATTTGGAAGCTCTCCAACCAGATCTTACTTACGCTGAGCATCCAACCCAGATAATCAATGAGAAGACTCGCACCACAAGAAGCTGCACCTTGCATTTCTACAAGGTCTTGTGGGGCAACCACACCGCTGAAGAAGCAACGTGGGAAAGCGAGGAATATCTTAGAACAAACTATCCGGACTTGTTAGCGGCATATGTTCGTTAGGTCTTTTTCTTTTATCCTTCCTTTCGTAATCTCGGGATGAGATTCTTTTAAGGGGGGAGGAATGTAAAATCTCAGTTTTCCTTATTATCAAGTTCAGTACTAGTTGGTTTGTCAACCATAGTGAAGATTAATTATGGTTGTACACATAAACTTGATATCATCAATAATCTTTCTTTTACTCATACTGGAATTTTAGTAACAGAAGGAATGAACTTCACAAATGACCTTAGAATAATTTAAGTGACCTTTCTAAAAATTTAGGGAGCTATTGAATAAAAATTTCTAGGGCAAATTACTATGCAGTACTGATATATTCAAATTAATTTGAATATAGCACTATACATTTAGGCCCTTCCAAAATATTCAAATCTGAGGCTATAAAATTTTCCATGACCTCACAATATTCCAAATAGACTTCCTACCAAGTTTCAATATTTTTGAATTCCATTTGCTATTTTATTTGAGATGCTTAGCAAATTCAAGCCATATTTAGAGTTCCAACTTTGAATTCTGTTCAACTTATTTGAACATCAAGATTTGATCACATCATCAGGGTCAGCATGACTTGCTTGACTTATTACCAAAGTTTCACAATTTTTGAAACTCATCTGCTATTTAATTCAGTGACCCCATTGAATTTTATTCAATTTCAAATTCAAATAAAAATTGTTCCAATTTGAAATCCAATTTCAGAATCAAGTTCCAGATATTTATTTGAACCTCTCCACAAAAATCTGGAATTTTTTGATCAAGTTTGGTAGGAGAAATTATGTTGTAGAGAAGTGCAGGGGATAAGAACAGTGGGACCCACTAGTCAGTGGCACATCTACGGTACTGCTCTGCACGCCGCAATTTCGATGCCGCCCCGCTCGACAACGCACGCATGCAAGCTCCAGCGAGCTGCCTGCTTGCCCGCTCGTCGCGCGCTTTAAAGCCCCGGCCGTCGCCACCGCCTCACACCACTCCCCTCCCGTCTTCCTCTTTGCCCTGCTTCACGCCGCCGTCACACAACACCTTCGCCTCCATTCTCCACCGGTGAGCGCCTCCTCTATGCTTTATTTCACTTCGATGCAAACGGTAAACATGAAGCCCAGACTGTGCTCTACCATCCTCAACCTTTGGCTCATCGTGTTGCACCTTGTTTGGCCCTTATTTTGAAGTTCTGCCGTCATCATCGTTGGGCCGCCGAGGACATCACTCTCTGTCCACCGTGGTGCCAGCAGCCTAGGCCGTCTCGCGCTTCGACGTCAACAGAAGAACTGAGCGCCAGGGCAGCACCTTGATCATGGTACAAACCGTCCCCAAGCTAATCCTTTATCGAGCACAAAATCATCTTTTCCTTTTCGGCATGCTTTATATGCTTTTCCTAGGTTCACCTAGCAATTCGTTTTCTAGGTGTAACTATTGTTTTATCCAGTTACATATTAGTTTGCTAGCCTCCTTACGGTTCAGTACAAACAAAAAGCAGAAAGAATCATCGAGGAATGGCTATGTTATGCCAGTTTTCGTAGCTGCCATGTAAAAACCATCAGCACACTGTTGAACTCAGCTTTGCCGACGATGTCACCCCTTTCTAACCCCCAAATCATCATCCTGGTGCTCCCAGGAAAATTCCCAACCTTTTCCCGAGCTTATTATGCCATTTCCAAGCGTTTTCGACGATCGCCGAAACCCTAGCTCCTCCGCCGCCGTCGCACCGCCGTCTCTGGCCATCGTTGCCTCGATTGGACCCCACAATCGGCTTGCGCAGTCGATTTTATGGTTGAGTGGTCAAGGCGAGGCCAGAAGGAGGTCGATGCAACCTAGTCCGGCGAAGTGCCGCCACGAGTCCGGCGAGGAACGCCGCCGCGTTGGGAGGTAGATGAAGACCCTCTGTTTCCCGCCTATCAGCGACTTCCCTCTCGCGCGGGATCAGCTGTGAACGCGGATCCGGTGCAGCTGCACGGGTTAACCCCATGGCCCCTGGTGCGGCCCTGCTGCGATTGGTTGGTTTTAAACAAGTGGGCCCGGCTGTTTTATTTAAATGTTTCCCTTTGGAAAATAATTCCAGGATTTAACCAAACTTGGAAAATCCATAACTCCTAGTAGAATTGTCCAAAAATTCACAAATAAATTTTGCTAGAACTAGCATGAAGAACACTTTCCAGTGGTGCACTTGGATTTGTATGAAAGGTAATAGAAATTTCTCCATCATTCAGAGAAGCAAAATGCTTATAGAATTCATTCCTACAGTTCTGCTTTTTAGAAAATTCCCAAATTTGGGGAGGACACTCTCCAGAATTCATTTGATCCACAGTAAAAATTTCAAGTTCATTAGACATCATTTACTGGCTTGATCAGTGTCCCAATTCTCTTTGTAGTTTAAAAATTGGGAAAAATACAAAAAAAATCAATTTCAGTTTTTTCCCCAAACTTGTAAAATAAATTTCTCTCTATAGGAAGCTTAGAAAATTATGAAACCAATTTTCCTAGAACCAGTGAAACCTCCTCTACATGGTACAACCACTAGTAGCCATGATAGATCTCCCAAAATTCAACCAAAATTTAGAGAAGGTTATGGTTTGCCATAATTTTTGAAGTAACAAACTCCCTTGATCATCTCCTGTTCTTTGCAAAAGTATCCATCATAATCCTTAGTATCTACCCTAAAAGTCCCAAAGCCAATTAAGATTATTATCTTATTTTGATCACAAGATATTAGCTCGTGACCTTAAACATAATTTTATTTTCAAAGTCATTCATATATATTATATGCATATCGTGTAGTAACTGAAGTCGAGGAGCAACCGGAAGCTTTGGAAGTCCAGCTGCCGGAGACTAACATAGAATCAGACTCACATTCAGGCAAGCCCCGGTTTGCATTAAAGTTCCTTACAGTGTCTTTGCAGTTTTCATTCACTTTACGTCTTCAGATGTTGTGCATTACGTTTAAGGTGTTCGACATCCACTTGCATGGCCCACAAATCCTATCGAGTCTTGGGTAGATCTACAGCCCACTGAGTAGAAATTATGTTAATAGGAATCCGGTAGAAGCCGAGTAGTTGGAATCTACTCACGAGATAGGATTCTATCACACAGGATGAATTGGATCATGAAATGGTTTATAAATATGAAATTGAGACCGAGCCACGGGTAGGATGCAGCTAGACGTGGTCTCACATGCGTAGCCCTGCTTGTCTCGATTGAGGACCGAGTCGTGTGCGGCCTAGCTGGACAAGCTTGAATTGTACCAGCGACATACTGGAGAAATGGGCTCCAGCAAACTGATGTAGCTTAATACTGGTTTGTTGAGGCATTCCGTTCCGTTTTATAGGCGTGGGTTGAGGGCAGCAAGGTGTAAATCAGCTGGTGGGCACGTCAGAGTACGCCCCACGCAGTGACCTTCTGCTCGTGATGGATCGACCAGTTCAACATTCGAGTGTTTAGTGAAAGGTGGCCATATACGACTAGTACTGAAGTGTTACATAGGTACTGTTGTAAGTACTCGCTGACATTTCTGAAAGTGCGTATGTGTCGTGTTGTTCCGGGTGTGTCCTGATTGCAATCACCGTCCCTCGCGGTAATAGAGTACCACTTGTTCACTGCGTTGTGACGTAGTAAATACTAAAGAAGTCAGGAAAAATACGATGTATTGAATTATAATTGTTTTGCAACCTTGTATGGCTTAGAGATAGTACAATTAAAATTTTACAGTTTCCCCATACTTTACCTGTAATAGCATTATGTGCTTTGTGCACGTCATATCATCGGCAAATTGTTTCTTGTTTGATTGCGGAGTCTATGATGTGTCGTGCGTGAAGAATGTCATGTGCTACTTAAAACATTATTATAAGGATCCACTTGTAGGCGAGTCCTTTATGCTATTCCTTACCTATGGTTAGTAATCACCCTGCATATGTCTAGTGAGACGGGTTAGTTATGCTAAGCCTTAAGCTCACTTTTGCAGTTAATAAGTTTTTGCAGATTATACGACTGATGACGGGTTCGATGACGAGGATGCACCCCCTCCAGGGTTTACAGCCGAGTGGGAACCCTGCACACCGCCGTAAGTTGGGTGTTGCTAGTGCGAAGCATCTAGGACATGGATGACTTTGCTTTTGCATAGCTAGTGTCGAGAGAGTAGCTATGATGTATAGTTCTCTTTCCTTTTCGCTTAGTATTGTAAAACTTCCGCTGTGTTTATAAATAAAGACTTGGTATTGTATTCTATTTTTGTTCTTTTCTTGTATACTATTGGGTGTCTATCGCACGACACCACCCAATGAGATCCTTAAAGGTCAGGATTCCGGTCCCCACACACAAAGTCATATATTTATGAAATACTATGTTCATATTATTTTAAATTCAGACTGACACATAGACTTCCCAAGTTTCAAAACTCACCCTCAATTTAATCCATGAGGATGCATAACCTCTATTTCACTATGAATGAAAAAAACAAGTGAAATCCAAAGGTTTTGTAAAAATGTCAGCCAATTGTTGTTCGATATCTACATGGTGAAGCACAAAGTTTCCTTTTTCAACATTATCAAGGAGAAAATGATAGTTAATGTCAATGTGCTTTGTTCTAGAATGTTGCACAAAGTTTTTAGCAATGCAAATGGCACTAGTGTTATCCAAAAATAGTGGAACACTATCTAGATCAACCTCATAGTCCTTAAGTGTTTGAACAATCCAAAGAATTTGTGAGCAAGCGATAGCAGCAGCTACATATTATGATACGGTTGTGGATTGTGCAACTGAGTTTTGTTTTCTAGATGACCAAGCAACAAGTAAATTATCAAGAAAATGAGAAGCACCTGAAGTACTTTTGCTATCAATCTTACAACCCCCAAAATTAGCATCCGAAAAAGCTTTCAAAGTAGCAGTTGAGGAAGAAGGAAGAAAAATACCAAATTCTTGAGTTCCATGTAAGTACTTGAGAATCCTTTTGACAGCTTGATGATGTGAAGCACGTGGGGAAGCTTGAAATTGTGCACAAAGACATACGCTGAATTGTATGTCCGGTCTTGATGCTGTGAGGTACAAAAGTGACCCAATCATGCTTCTATATTCTTTTTGATCCACGAGTTCACTATCTTCATCAAGTTCAAGTGTTGTTGATGTTCCCATTGGTGCCCGATGAGGCTTGCTTTTGTCAATGTTGAAGCGCTTAAGGAAGTGTTTTTGTATACTTTGTTTGCTGTACAAAAGTACCCTCTTTGGTTTGCTTGATTTGCAATCCCAAAAAGTATGTGAGTTCTCCCATCATACTCATCTCAAATTCTGAACTCATCATAGCTGAAAACTTGGACACAAGATCATGAGAAGCACAACAAAAAATAATATCATCCACATACACTTGAACGAATAATGAGTAATTGACATGCTTAAGTACAAAAAGAGTTTTATCAACCTTGCCCACGGTAAACCCCTTTTCAAGTAAGAATGTTTTTAACCTATCATACCATGCTCTAGGGGCTTATTTGAGACCGTACAAGGCTTTGGACAATTTGTAAACATGATTAGGAAAATCTGAATTTTCAAAACCCGGTGGTTGCTTGACATAAACCTCCTCATCTATGTACCATTAAGAAAAGCACTTTTAATATCCATTTTATATAACTTGTAACTTTTAGATGCAACAAATGCTGACAAAATTCTAATGGCTTGTAATGTAGCAACGGGAGCAAAAGTTTCTTCAATCTAGACTTTCATCTTGAGTGAAACCTTGAGCAACCAACCTGGCCTTATTCTTAATCACAACCCCATCCTCACTTTGTTTATTTTTAAACACACATTTAGTTCCAATTAAAGTGTGACCTTGAGGTGGAGGTACAAGTTTCCAAGCATTATTTCTTTCAAAATTTTCTAACTCTTCTTGCATGGCAATAATCCAATATTCATTAGTGAGTGCGTGTGATATATCTTTGGGTTCAAAAGAAGCAACAAAATCAGAATGAGCATGAGAGGTTGGATCGCAAAACCTAGACCGTGTGACTCGTTCGTGCAAGCTTCCAATGATTTGTTGTGGAGGATGACTTTTGAGGACGCGGAAGGGAGTAGACACTTCACAAGCCCCTTCTTCTTCATGTTCATCACAAATCAAGGAACTTGTGGCTTGAGGAAGATCTGAACCAGCAGTAGTAGTCGTTGGTGCTGTTTGTGGAGCGGGATCAAGAGCTGGAACATCATTGTTTATTTCTGAAATTTCAGGAAGCAGCTCCATTCTTTCTTCATCTTCAATGAAAATACTCTCCCCCTGTGGATATGCATATTGACCTGCAGTAGCGGAGCTAGTACCTGGGCTAGCTTCATCAAAAGTAACTTCACAAGTCTCCACAATTTTGTTAGTGTCAAGTAAAAGCACACGGTATCCTCTAGTATGAGATGTATAACCAAGAAACATGCCACCAACAGATCTAGCTTCAAATTTATCAAGATTACCATGTTTCTTAAGAAAGCATTTGCAACCAAAGACCCTAAAGTTGTGATACTAGGCCTATGTCCAAACAGAAGCTCACATGTTGTTTGTCCTAACTTAGCTCTGAAGAAAACACAATTTGAAACATAACAAGCTGTTGCAATTGCATCTGCCCAAAATTTTCTAGGAGTTTGATATTCATCAAGCATAGTCCTAGCCATCTCAACTACGGGTTTGTTCTTTCTCTCTACAACACCACTTTATTGAGGTACATATGGTGAAGAATATTGATGATCTATTCCTTTTTCAGCACAAAAGTGATCAAACAATTGATTTTTAAATTCAGTTCCATTATCACTTCTAGTTGCTTTTAAAGATCCTGGATGGTCAGGTGAAAGTCTAAGAACTGAACTTTTAAAGTATCTAAAAGCTTCATTCTTAGAAGCCATAAAGTAAACCCAAGAGTATCTAGAAAATTCATCAAAAATTACAAGCACATACCACTTACCGCCAAAAGATTGAACATGTGAAGGACCTACGGTGCCAAAATGCAAAAGTTGTCCCGGTTCAGTTGTCATGGTCATTGTGAGAGGAGGATGTGAACCTGCAACCATCTTAGCATGTCTGCAAGAAGAGCACACAATATCATTGTCTCCTTTAAGATTATGTAGCCCACATATGCAATCGAGAGCACTAACACGTGTGAGGTGATCAAAGCTTACATGACCAAGTTTACGATGCCAAAAATATAAGTCCTTTGAATATTTAGCATCAAGACACCTATGCTTAGAAGTTGACATATCAAAATCAACTTTAAAAACTCATCCAAACCTAGACATGTTAAACAAAAGCTGACCTTTTCAATCTACAACCTTGCAGCAATTTTTAGTGAAGTTAACTTCTAGATTTTTATCTAGTGATTGTGAAACGGAAAGCAAGTTGTATTTTAAATTTTTAACTAGTGCCACATCCTTCAAAGTGTAGTGATTATTTACTGTAGGATCGAATAGCACGTTAAAAGCTACTAGAGGGTGGTGAATGGTAGATTAAAAAATCTTACGCAGCAGAAACAATTAAATCCCAACCCATTCAGCAGAAAAACGATATGTTAAAGAAATCGTGTATGAGACTAATCTAAACGTGTTTCACCATGACAAAAGTGATAGATATCAGAGAGAATCAATTCACGAAGACGACACAAAAAGAATCACTCAAATCCGTCGAGAGAAACTCAAGTTACGATTGGAAGATCGAACAAAGGTCAATCTGTCCTACCCGAGAAAAACAGTTCTGGAACGCTGCAAAGAAACTCATATAGATCAGAAACCACATATCCAATGACCGTGAAATTTTGAAAGATGATAGATAATCAAGTTGTGAAGACAACCCAAAAGAAATCACGTCAATTGGATCTGTAAAACTCGAGTTATGATAAAACCACTGAAGAAATGTAGTGTTGTGCAGAAAACTTGAGGAGAAAAACTTGTCTGGAACAAGTCGGACGAACAAGGCACAAAAGTTCCTTTCAACTAGAATTTATTCAATAGAACACAAGAGAAACAGCCCCAAAGTCGTCTACCACGAGCTCTGGCCTCCCTTGCTTGTATAACCAGCCCTTAGGCCAACCCAATCTCAACTAGCACTCTAATCCTACTCAAATCATGAATCGAAACTTTCCATAACTGCTTAGGACTCTTCTATACATAGATAGAAGCAATCTTAAGACTTCCAAACACATTAGGAACGTATCCCACATTCCTAAAACAACTCAAATTCGTGACCCACACGAAATCCTATCATAACCAACTCAAAACTTTCCATATTTGAGTCAAACACGACTCAGTCGCATCCTGAGTCCATAACCTAGTCGGTTGGACCTTTCCGACCAATTTTTACGTCCACATCTCTTCATCACACCTTGGAACCATGCTGCCATGTCCATGCACTCCTTGCAGACATGCAAACATCTTCCAACGACGTCAACGATACCTTCATATGCATTGTTCTTGATTCAAACATGTTGTGCGACCTCCAGATCAACTCAACCACAATTCCTCCCAAACATGGTTGTTGAACCTCATCTTCTCCCTAAGACTAGTTCAATGGATCCAGTCACCAGCCATGTTTTGAACTCAAGCAACACCTGCACATGAATAAACAACCAATACTTTCGAGCACAAGTCCTTGACTTGACTCACGTTAGTTCTGAAACTACAACATCTTACGTGAGCACCTCACATAAGCATGTTGCAAAAAATAGCAAAATGATATCAACCATAACCACCAAACACACCAGAAACTTAGCAAATGAATACTAAGCAATCATTCCATCAATGTAAAACAAGTAAGAATCATTACAAGATAAAAGTAGAACCACTGCGATCAAGCTCCGAACCTTGCCAAAGCTAACCGGACCTTGAACCGGAGCTTACCAAAGCTAGCCGGAGATAGTGCCAGATCTAACCAAATCTAGTCGGACCTAGAGAAAGAAGTCGGACCTTACGTTGGACTATGCCGAAGCAAACCAAAACAAGCCATACCTATCGTCGGTCCTTGATGATAAAAGTGTTTTGGTAGTATTCAAAACTTTTATCGCCATAGCCAATGTATTCAACACACATAGGTCTCACAATCTCCCCCTTGATTAATGCATTGGCAACATCACTTAAGATCCGAACATTGGCTTATTCACATTAAAAGTTTTGAAAAGAATTCCCCCCCCCTTTGTAAAACAGAAATAAAATGAGAAAAATAAATTCTCCCCCCAAGAAGAATCGTGCCAAAAACAATTGTGAATATGTGCAATGTGTAATCAATTTCTCCCCCTTGCATACTTATCTTTAAAAATTCACATATTATCTCTTATCTCTCCCCCTTTGACAATGTATTCAGCAAGGTTCAAAAGAGAAATTTTAATTTTTATGAGCATATTATAACATATACATACAAAACAAAGCTTAGTCATACTATCAAGTAACTTACACTATCAGAACAATGAGATACACAAAGTAGTGTAAGCCATGCTAGAGATCAAATGTAATTTTCAATTTAAGAAAGTCATGATCTCACAAACTTAACTATTTCAAACTTGAAAGCATGACACTTGTTGCTGCATTTTATTATTTCAAAGCACAAATTTAGATCATATGATATTTGCAAGAGATTATATGTGCATCTGCCTTATTCTAACCAACCAAGCCAAGCCTATGTCATTTGACAATCAGAAGCTTAAGGACATGGTTTTAGTCATACACAACTTCTTCCAAGTTCATATCTAAGTACAATGATAAGCCATCTCAAAAGAAGAAGTGCGATGCCTGCATATTCTCTTGATCTTTTCTCATTTTTATTTGATCATAAATGCTCAACATGTGAATAGTTGATTGATTAATTTGTCATTATTAAAAGCACTTGTGAGCATGCAACAAGTTCAAAACAGCAAGAAAGTTCGATCATGACCAGATTTAGCGTAAGTAATTATTCCAATTACTATTCATGGCAAAAACTACAAAATGTATAACATGAGTAATGTAGTAAGAACTTTCAGCATGTAAAAGGAATCACAAAGTCATATATGTATAAAATACTATGCTCATATTATTTTAATTTTGGATTCACACATAAACTTCTCAAGTTCAGAAACTCCCCCTCATTTTAAGCCATGAGGATGCATAACCCCTATTTCACTATGAATGTAACAAAAATGAGTGAACTCCAAAGGTTTTGTAAAAATGTCAGCCAATTGTTGTTCGGTATCTACATGGTGAAGCACAATGTTTTCTTTTTCAACATTATCATGGAGAAAGTGATACCTAATGTCAATGTGCTTAGTTCTAGAATGTTGCATGGGGGTTTTAGCAATGCAAATGACACTAGTGTTATCACAAAACAGTGGAACACTATGTAGATCAACCCCATAGTCCTTGAGTGTTTGAACAATCCAAAGATTTCGTGAGCAAGCACTAGCAGCAGCTATATATTCAGATTCAGCCGGTGATTGTACAACTGAGTTTTGTTTTCTAGAGGACCAAGAAACAAGTGAATTACCAAGAAAATGACAAGCACCGGAAGTACTTTTCCTATCAATCCCACAACCCCCAAAATCAGCATCCGAAAAAGCTTTCAAAGTAACGGTTGAGGAAGAAGGAAGAAAAACACCAAATTCTTGAGTTCCACGTAAGTACCTAAGAATCCTTTTGAGGCTTGACGATGTGAAGCACGCGGGGAGGCTTGCAACCATGCACAAAGACATACGCTGAATTGTATGTCCGTCATGATGCCGTGAGGTACAAAAGTGATCCGATCATGCTTCTATATTCTTTTTGATCTATGGGTTCACCATCTTCATCAAGTTCAAGTGTTGTTGCTGTTCCCATTGGTGTCCAAAGCGGCTTGCTTTTGTCCATGTTGAAGCACCTTAGGAGGTCTTTTGTATACTTCGTTTGATGCACAAAGGTACCCTCATTGGTTTGCTTGATTTGCAGCCCCCAAAAGTACGTTAGTTATCCCATTATACTCATCTCAAATTCTGAACTCATCATAGATGAAAACTTGGACACAAGATCATGAGAAGCACAACCAAAGATAATATCATCCACATACACTTGAACGGATAATGTGTCATTGCCATGCTTAAGCACAAAAAGAGTTTTATCAACCTTGCCCATGGTAAACCCCTTTTCAAGTAAGAATGTTTTTAACCTATCATACCATGCTCTAGGGTCTTGTTTGAGACCGTACAAGGCTTTGGACAGTTTGTAAATATGATTAGGAAAATCTAAATTTTCAAAACCCGGTGGTTCTTTGACATAAGCCTCCTCATCTATGTAGCCATTCAGAGAAGCACTTTTAACATCCATTTGATAAATCTTAAAACCTTTAGATGCAACAAAAGGTAACAAAATTCTTATTGCTTCTAATCTAGCAACAGGAGCAAAAGTTTCATCAAAATCTATACCTTCAACTTGTGTGAAACCTTGAGCAACCAACCTAGCCTTTTTCCTAACCACAACCCCATCCTCTCTTTGTTTATTTTTAAAAACCCATTTAGTTCCAATTAAAGTGTGACCTTGAGGTGGAGGTACAAGTTTCCAAATATTATTTCTTTCAAAATTTTCTAACTCTTCTTGCATGGCAATAATCCAAGATTCATTAGTGAGTGCGTGTGATATATCTTTGGGTTCAAAAGAAGCAACAAGAGCAGAAGGAGCATGAGAGTTTGGATTGCAAAACCTGGACCGTGTGACTCATTCGTGCACACTTCCAATAATTTGTTGTGGAGGATGAATTTTGAGAACCTGGAGGGGAGTGGATACTTCACAAGCTTCTTCTTCTTCATGTTCATCACAAATTGATGATCTTGTGACTGGAGGAGGATCTGGACCAGCAATGGTGGTCATCGGAGCTGACTGCCAATCCAAATTAGGGGTTGGAACAATGTCATTAGCTGCTGAATTTTTGGGCAGCAGCACCACTTCCTCCTCATCTTCAACGAAAATGCTCTCCCTCTACGGATATGGATCTGGAACTGCAATGTTTGAGCTAGTACCTGGGCTACAGTGTCAAGGTGCAAAAGTTGACCCGGTTCAGTTGTCATGATCATTGTGAGTGGAGTATGCGAACCTACAACCATCTTAGCATGTCTACAAGAAGAGCACACAATTTCTTTGTCCCCTTTAAGCTTAGGCAGCCCACGTATGCGATCAAGAGCACTAACACGCGTTAGATGATCAAAGCCTACGTGACCAAGTCTACTATGCAAAAAATATAAGTTCTTTGAATCATTATTAACTAGACGCCTATGCTTAGAGGAAGACATATCAAAATCAGCTTTAAAAACTCTTCCAAACCAGGACATGTTAAAAATAAGCTCACTATTTGGATTTACATCTTTGCAACAATTTTTAGTAAAATAATTTCCAGATTTTCATCTAGCAGTTGTGAAACAGAAAGCATGTTGTATTTCAAATTTTTAACAAGTGCCACATCCTTCAAAGTGTAGTGATTATTTACTCTAACTGAACAATTAGCAATTATAGGAGTTGAAGAATTATCGGCAAAAGTAACATTCTCTACTCGTGACACAAAAGAGAGGGCGGAGAACAATTCTTTGATTCCGGTCATGTGGCATGAGCAACCTGAATCGACAATCCAAATATTCTCCTTCCTCAAGTGTGTAACCTACATAGAAGCACAATACATCGATGAATCAATACTGGGGTTAGTCAAAAGGCATTTAGGAATCCAGTACTGAGTCACATGACATGCAGTAGGAAAAACACGCGAAAGCAAAGATAAAACAGCAGATTTATGAGCCAAAACTTGAGGATTTTTGTACCCAACTATTGTCCAACGAGATGTTAAATGTGTAGCACGAAAAACAGTTTTTTTGGGAGCAAACTTTGCATGTTTCCGGCTCATTACAGCAGGTTGCATGTTCCTATCATTCGGTTTAGCATGAGCAGCAAATTTTGCATGAAAGTTATGAGATCTAGCAATCATTCTTTCCGTTTTCTGTTGTTTAGCTAGTCTATAATAAAAATCTATGACATGACCATCTCTACCACAGTAGGTACAATGAAATTTAACTTTGTGTTCATGTCTAGATAAGCAAGCAACATTTTTATTTGAAACCGAATGAGACAATACTCCTACAGATTTGAAAACCACTTCTTTTTGTTTAGGAACTGTTTCAGTCAAACCACTTCCTAATGACTTTACAATTTTAGGTGGATGTGCCTTTGCATGAGCATGAGAATCAAAACCTAAACCAGATTTATCATTACATGATTTAGAGGAATTCAGTAGCAAGTTCAGGTTTTTATTCCCATTATAAAACCACTCTAGTGTCTTATTCATATCATCAAGTTTATTGGACAGATCAAGGCAATTTTCACATGAAGTTTTTCCTTTTAATTTGCAATTAGAACAATTTTTAACTTCATGAGCACGTAAAGCATTGCTCAATATAGAAATTTCATTCATAGCATCTTGTATTTTCTTATCAAGATCATCACACGTAGAACAATGCAAATCAATTGTAGAACAGCTAGCATTTTTCAAGTTGTTATTATTAAGTGCAGCAAGCTCTCTATTCTTTTCAATTCCTAACTCAAGTTTATCAAGCGTGGAGATGTGCACACTTATTAATGAGGACAATTGTTCATATATTAGATCAAATGAGGGACATGCATCATCACTAGGAATCAAAGTTTATAAACGGTTGATTTCAGATTCTAGTGATTCAATTTTAGCAGTACTATCCCTAAGTTTTTTGTCCTTTTTCTTAACTATAATAGTGGCACGAGAAATAGCATCACACATTTCTTCACAAATAGGACATACCTCTTCATTGTCGCTATTGTGTTATGCCTCCTCCATACTTGATCTTGACTTGCCCGCCATGAAGCACATGTTTGCCAAATCATCTTCATCTTCATCACTTCTAATGTCCACGTCGCTTGAGCCAAGTTCCTGGAGTGCGGAGATAAAACTGCTCACCAATTGACGTCCTGTAAAACCCTTCTTTTTCTTCTTATCATTTGTAGAGGAGTGCTTCGTCCTTGTTTGCTTTTCATCCCGAGAAGTAGGACCTGAAAGGTTAGGGCAATCTGAACGAAAATGTACTGTCTTACCACATTCGAAACATCGTTGAGGTCCGGAGCTTCCTCTCCTAGTTCTCACATTTTCCAATGCTTTTGAGAACCTAGTAGAGAGAAGTACAAAATCATCCTCTAGAAACTCCTCAACCTGTTCAAGGGTTAGAGAGGACAACAAAGCAAGTGCACCACAAGATGAAGATTGGCCAGAGCTAGGCATATCACGTTGAGAAACAAATGCAAGAGACTTGTTGGGGTTCTTTCGTGAGATTATGTAAATTTCATGAGTTTTCAATTTAGAATAAAGAACATCTAATGTAAGTGTACTCATGACAGTAGATTCACGAATAGATGTGACTTTCATCTCCCAAATTGACATATCTAATGCACTTAACAGTTGCCTAGCATTTTCAGCATCTGAAAAATTAACATTGACACTACGCAAGTTGCTGAGAATTTTATTAAAGCGAGCAAAAAGGTCATCAATAGACTCACTGGGTTGCATCTCGAAGCGCATATATTCTTTCTTGAACATGTCTTTCCTTACCTCCTTGATCGTGTTGGATCCTTTGTGGTAGTCACAAAGTTCTTTCCACACATCGTATGGAGATCGGAGGTGTGCAACACGGTCGAAGTCGCTTTGAGTTAATCCTTGTATGATCAAGTTCCGAGCCTTGTTGTTGTTGTCGACATCTCTCAGATTTGTAGCTGTAACTTGATCGTTTGACAGCACTTCATAAGGCTTGTATACCTTCTCCCATATTGTGAAGCCTTGCGCCTGGATAAAAGCTTCCATACATGCTTTTCAAATGTGAAAATCAATACCAACAAACACACAAGGTTTTGCGGAGTACTTCTCCATGAGGATTAGTCAAAAACACGTGAAAATCACAAAGATTAGAGCACAGTGGCTCTGATACCAATTGTAGGATGGAAGAGCACATGGAAAGCTACCAGAGGGGGGGGGTGAATGGTAGATTAAAAAATCTTATGCAGCGGAAACAATTAAATCCCAACCCATTCGGTAGAAAAACGATATGTTAAACAAATCGTGTGTGGGACTAATATAACGTGTTTCACCATGACAAAAGCGATATATATCATAGAGAATCAATTCACAAAGACGACACAACAAGAATCACTTAAACCCGTCAAGAGAAACTCAAGTTACGATTGAAAGATCGAACTAAGGTCAATCTGTCATACCCGAGAAAAATAGTTCTGGAATGCTGCAAAGAAACTCGTGTAGATCAGAAACCACAAATCCAATGACCGTGAAATTTTGATAGACCCGAAAGGAATCACATCAATTAGATCTGTAAAGCTCGAGTTATGATAAAACCACCGAAGAAAGGTAGTGCTGTGCAGAAAACTCGACGAGAAAAACTTGTCTGGAACAAGTCGGACGAACATGGCACAAAATTTCCTTTCAAATAGAATTTCATTCAACAGAACACAAGAGGAACAGCCCCAAAGTCTTCTACCACAAGCTCTGGCCTCCCTTGCTTATATAACCAGCCCTTTGGCCAACCCAATCTCAACTAGGACTCTAATCCTACTCAAATCACGAATCGAAATTTTCCATAACTGCTTAGGACTCTTCTATACATAGATAGAAGCAATCTTAAGACTTCCAAACACATTAGGAACTTATCCCACATTCCTAAAACAACCCAAATTCGTGACCCACATGAAATCCTATCATAACCAACTTAAAACTTTCCATATTTGTGTTAAACACGACACAGTCGCAGCCTGAGTCCATAACCTAGTCGGTTGGACCTTTCCGACAAATTTTTACGTCCACATCTCTTCATCACGCCTTGGAACCATGCAGCCACGTCCATACACTCCTTGCACATGTGCAAGCATCTTCCAATGATGTCCACGATACCTTCATATGCATTGTTCTTGATTCAAACATGTTGCGCGACCTCCCGATCAACTCAACCACAATTCCTCCCGAACTTGGTTGTTGAACCTCATCTTCTCCCTAAGACTAGTTCAATGGATCCCGTGACCAGCCATGTCTTGAACTCAAGCAACACCTGCACATGAATATACAACCAATACTTTCGAGCACAAGTCCTCGACTTGACTCACGTTAGTTCCAAAACTACAACATCTTACATGAGCTCCTCACATAAGCATGTTGCAAAACATAGCAAAATAATATCAACCATAATCACCAAACATACCAAAAACTTAGCAAATGAATACTAAGCAATCTTTCCATCAATGTAAAGCAAGTACGAATCATTGCAAGATAAAAGCAGAACCACTGCGATCAAGCTCCGAACCTTGCCAAAGCTAACCAGACCTTGGACCGGAGCTTACCAAAGCTAGCCGGACCTAGTGTCGGAGGTAACCAAAGCTAGTCAAACCTAGACAAAGAAGTCGAACCTTACGTTGGATTATGCCAGAGCAAACCAAAACAAGCCGTACCTATTGTCAGTCCTTGATGATAAAAGTGTTTTTGTAGTATTCAAAACGTTTATCGCCATAGCCATTGTATTCAACACACATAGGTCTCACATTTACTCAAACCGAACCTTTAGCAATTATAGGAGTTAAAGAATTATTGGAAAAAGTAACATTTTCTACACGTGACACGAGAGAGAGGGAGGAGAACCATTCTTAGTTACCGCTCATGTGGTGTGAGCAACCTAAATCGACAATACACATGTTCTCCTTGCTCAAGCATGTAACCTGCATAGAAGCACAATACATCGATGACTCGATACTGGGGTTAGCTAAAAGGCATTTAGGAATCTAGTACTGAGTCACACGACGTCCAGCAGAAATAACACGCAAAAGCTGAGATAAAACGGCAGGTTCATGAGCCAAAGTTTCAGAATTCTTGTACCCACACTACGTAAGAAAGGTTCATGCGAGACGTGCTCGAACTATGAAGGGAGACAAACAAACTGTGTGTCTCCATCATCACGTCTTACATTACGCTGTCATCAGAGATGCGCGGCAGGCGCGTTGCCAGTCAGACTAAGTGCAATACAAGCTCAAAGATAGTGCATATCCTTTCGTTTAGTCATAACAGCGGGCTTTATGGGGTCATTGGAGATGTGCTCCGGGCGCGTAAGCCCATCACGGTACATGCAAGATATGCTCCAATAAAGCGCGTCGTATATTTGTTGACTGATCCAAGGTGGGCTTTATGTTAGCCCGTTGCAGATTTGTTGACTGATCTGAGCTAGACATGCTCTAGGGAAGCTTGCCTTCTTTATTTTGGTAATCCAAGACGTCTTCTGTTACAGTGTGTCTCCTTTTGGTGCCCCCACCCCTGATTATCCTCGTTGCCAGCTGCATCCTGGAGCTAGCCAGGATTTGGCAGCTGCATTGCCAGTTTCAGCAACAAACACATATAGAAACATATGTATAGCCAAATGGAGATCACACACATTGACCAATCAAATATTAACAAAGTGTCAATCGTGGTTACCAAGTAACTATTTACACAAAATTTCCCTCTTCATCCAACTTAACAAGTAACTAATTACACAAAAGAATAATTGTCACCTAATCCTCTACTTGGTAATGAAAATCTCCCTTTTAACTAATGATTTTAGAAATGATGAGCCTACATAGTATGTCTCTAATTTTATCGAGGCTACGACCTTCAACTTTCCTGAAGGTGGGTCCGTAGTCTTGCCACACGATAAAATGAGATTTAGCAAAAGATTAGTAATAAAGTAAAATAAATGCACTACACATACATTTCAATTAGGCCACTCTCCAAATAAAGGCATGTGTAAGCAGACATGGAAGCCACACGTGTTGCCTGGAGCTTGTTGTGGGACGTTGAATGCATTATGATGTTTAAGTTATCGGCGTTTTCCTTTTACTTGTCCAAAAGCCCTAAACAAAAACATTCACGGTTAATGTAAAATTATTGTGCAAGGACGAAACAGTCAGAAACTAAAGTGAATAAGGAACTTACTCATCAATAACGGAACAGATATCACTCCATGTACGAGTTGTTTGCTCGAGTTTTTTCATCTCTCGGCCTTGAGGAGTCACAACCCCAGAATTGGTCGTACCTTGTATAAATTGCTATGGTTACCCAATGGTTACCCGGGTTGAACGATACGACCAGGAGCTCCTTATCACTGTAGTGTTTCATTGCCTTCATAAAATATTGAACAACATCTTTTCAGCTGCTCGACATTTGAATATAAGTTCTCGCTGGTACTTGCGGGTCAAGATATGCAGGAGATGCATTTCTCGTGTTATGATGAGTATGTTTTTGCTGGTGCCTACAACAAAATGCTAAATTTGTTACATATAACACTTATATTTAGTATATGTACTGAAGAGCCTAGTTTTTGAGGACTTACAATGCGAAGCAGCGTATTAGAGAGACATCCAACACGTTGAGATTGAAAAGGTCATAGAGATCGGACCATGCGATGACAAAAGCGTCATCACCCAAGAGGAAGTGTTTATCCTTCAATGCTACTAGTCTTGTATCACACTTTTTGTAACTTTCCATGTAGTATTGATGAAGTTGAACACAAAGTTTTCCAACTTCCTTGAGTGCGGTCGCAATTAACATCAGCTTTCCCCTTTCAAACTTCGGGTTTGAATGCGTCATAGCTTTCCGCGCCCTCGGGTTAGTTTCCCACTGTGTCATTGGTTTCTTCCAACATTCCTTCGACGATAATCGCTGCTGCGGTTTACTCTTATTCTTGGCACGTACATTCTTCGTTGGCTTTGCCGGCTGCTGATCAGGGGTAGGGTGTAGGGCACTTCGAGTGCAAGGTGGAGACTGATGCGGCTGCTCTTCAAGTGGAGACTTCTGCGACAGCTCTAGAGTTGGAGACAGATGCAGCTTCTTTGTAACTAGAGGCAACTGCTCTCCAATTGTAGACTTCTGCTGCTTCTCTATAACTAGAGGCAACAATAGCTCTGGAATTGGAGACAAATGCATATGTTCTAGATTTGGATGCAGAAGCAGACGTACCTCAGGAGACATCGAAGTGGTCGACGCGGAAGCTGCTGCTGCTGCTGGGTCAACAACAATAAGGCTCTGTCTCCACTGAACTATTCTAGTAACTGCATCCCGCATAGTCAGCGTTGTATCGCCCGGTGGCACTTTGAGCTGTAGGTTTTTGTATTTTCATGCACCATGTCCACCTTGACCACAACATAGGATGTTTTGTCCACCTGGATGTCGTCAAGCATGGTCTGATCGGGATAAACTAGCCCTCTTCCGACCTCCATTTGAGTGATTCCTCCAACCATTAGCAGAACGCTGCATGTTGTTGGCTGAGCCAAGTTATCTTTCGTGTCCGGCTCAATTGAAGGTCCAGACGCTGGTGCCTGATGATCTCCTGTGTTGTCCACCCCCAGCTGCTGTACAAGCAAAGATGCTTCTACGCTCCTCGTTGTTACTTAAGACAAAAAACACGTTAGGGATTGATGTATCTTCTCCCTGCAGCCTTTGCTTCATGTCTCCTAGGAGATCCTTTCTCAGTTGTGTTTTCAGCTCCTCGACATCAACCTGTGATGTTCGAGGTTGTTTTCCGATTCCGATAAGTATTCTTGTGTTTTGGAAAACCCTCCCTCCAGGTCAACTTAATGGAAACACCATGAACATAGCCTCGTTGCCCCGATCTTTGCAGGGCCTTGGTGAGGGCATCATTTTCCCTCTCACCATTTGACTCTTCGCTGCTCAGGTTCCAGGCTCTTTGAGCTACATGTAAGGTGCTCAAGCTATAGAAGTTGATACCGCCTGAAACAGATAGCTGTGAACGAGCACACATAAATGGTTTCAGCTGTACACTGAAACTGTCTATGGATTCACAACACCTAGCTTGGCCAATGTTTCAACCTGTTGTTCCCATTTTTTTTCCAGCATAACCAGTGTTGCCGAGGGGGTGGTCAAGTTCGTTCTGCGATCGGAGCCACTTCTTACGTTCATTGTTCTTGGCGAATTCCTGTGATTCACACTTTTCAACAAATATTGTCCAATCCTCTTCTGACACATGTTGATACCTATGGAAGGGGGTTTCATGATTCTTCCAAAACTCGTGAAGCTTAGTTTTATAGGTCCTCCATGCATGAGAGATCATCTTCATAGCTAGCTTCTTCCCCTTCCGTTTCATATGTTCCAGATATTGAACATATAGTTGGATAGAGCTTTCGAAGAGTTCATCTTTTCCTTTTTGGTACAGGTTTATCGGCACCCTTTCCCAAGCAGCTAGACCACAAATTTTGTACAGTCTCGTATTCACATTATAGTCCAAAGGTAAGCCATCGTCATTGGCCTCATCAACGGTCGAAACGTCTGTCTGCCACGTCGTCCGTGACCTTTTCTTTCTTGTGTGACCAGAGATAGATGCATCTTCTTGATGTGTTTGCTGCTGAGTCTGCTGCTGAGCCTCTGCTTCAGTATGCTGCTAATGCTCTGACTGAGACATCTTCAAATTGACAAAAAATCACTGAAATCCTGTAAAACATTATCAAATTTCAGTCACATTCGCAGAAACAATCACATAAGAGAGCAAATTCTCTCATGCCATTTGTACCTTAATAAGAAAAAGATTTATGTGGCAAGTGTAAGGACAATCCAAACAAAGAATCAATAAATAAAACACTAAACATTGACCGGTACTTAGCCAAATCGTAATACTCTAAGCGTAAGACTCCAGAAATATACTAAACACTGACCGTTGAACCACCAAAGCATGGACCATTTCGACCCCAACCAAAGCATAATACTCTAAGAGTAGTACTCGGAAAATATACTAAACATTGACCGATGAACCATCAAAGCGCGAACAAACCTTATTAGGGCAGTGTCGAGCTGGTCGACGGGGAGTCGAGGGTTGACGGCGGCAGCGCGACAATGATCAAGAGGGTAGTGTTGAGGTGGCGACGAGCTTCGGGGAAGCGGACCAATGCGGCGGCGTGCACCGGGGAAGGGGACGACGTGATGGCAGTTTCTAGGGCTTTGGTTGATCAGCGCGTGAGAGATAAAGTGTCGAATTTTTTTGTTAAGTGTTGGGAAGAGAGCGTGCGAGAGAGCTAAAAGTACCTTAGGGCAACAATCTGAGTCGCACTGCAGAAGAGCAACCGCCGGGCGCGTCTCCCACACGTGTGTAAGCAAATACCAGAGACGCTGTACAAGCCCAAAAATTCATAGTGCAAAGTTCAGATAGGAGAGTTTAAAATTTTAATGGGAAAAATAAATCAGAATGGCAATAGAAAATATCAAACCAATTCAAACTTCAATAGAGGGAATTCAAAAGTTCAAATTAGCTCATGTTCAAACCTTGACAAAATAATTTGAGTTCACCATTAGCTTCCAAATATTCCAAATAGCATCCATGTCAAATTTCATAACATTTGGAGCACATTTGCTATTCAGTTCCTTGTCTACATTGAATCCCGTTCGAATTCAAATTCAAATTTGAATTTCAGATGAAACTTGGCCAAATCAAGTTTTTGATTTCTGAATAAAATCCCTGATAATTGTTTTAGGCTCCCTGCCAAATTTCATGAATTTTGGAGCAATGTAGGTGGGAGAATTGAAGGAACAGAGAAGGGATGAGGATGGGAATGTGGGGCCCACTGTCCAAAGACTCAATCCAAGAGCAGCGCCTCTGTTTTCACCGTGCGACACACACGGCATGCAAGCTCCAGTGAGCTGCCTGCTTGCTAGCTTGCATTGATGGGATATGCACAACTGCAGCTACCTCAACCACATCCCAGATCGAATCCAACCAGTGCTCTCTCCCTCTCTCTCTGTTCTTACCACAAGAACAACTCCCACTGGCGCCATTGCTGCCTCCCTGTCTAGCTCAGGTTCCAGACCGAGTTGGCACTCGATTGCAACAGCAAAAAGGTGCACCAAGCTCCCCTCTAGCTTCTGGTGCAATCGGTTCCTTCTTCCCTTACTTTTTTCCTTGGTATTTTGAAGTCTTCCCGGAGCTCGCGGGTGAAGCCGCCGGGTAGCCTTCGGCTCCACGAGGACAGGACAATACAAGCAAGTTTCCATCTTCTTCCTTAAAGCAATAAGGTGCAGAAAAATACATAGATTCTGCTGGTGAAGTTTCAGCCCATATCGTGCATCCTAGCTCCTGTATTTTGAGTTTTACCGAAGCTAGTTCATACCTAGGTAACTGGGTCATCGATTTAATTCTGTTTCTACGAGCAACCATTCTTCATTCCAATTAAGGAATATATTATAGAGCATCATCTCACCAAAAATGAAAGAAAGTTATTGAGAGATGAAGTCAGATTTCGAGTTTTCATAGACGCCAACGAAAAACCGTCGGTGCGTCGTCGAACTCATGGTTGTCGGCAGTTCCACAGCTTTTGCACCTCCTAATCATCTTCCTCATGCTCCCAGGAACCTTCCCAAGTAGTTTCCGAGCCGTTTTACCATCTGTCAGCTGATTCCGACATCCTCGGTGACCTAATGTCCGCCGCCGCCATCGCGAGGGTTCGTCCGGCCTTTGCCGGCAGGCGCTGACCCCACCACCGTGCTCAGCATCCCATTTTATGCTCAGGAAGCGAGTTTGGGAAGGACTGTTGGCCGGGAAGCCGGGCCGGCGAGCTCATCGGTGCTGCGCCGCCGCGGCAGCCCAAGCGCCGCTCGGGTCGAGAGGAGGAACACGACCCTGGCGGGGCCCTCCTGTAAGTCTCTCGGCGCGAGGGCGGGGGACCTGGTGTGGCCGCGGGATCAGGTGCAGCTGCGTGGTTTAAACCCGTGGCCCTCGGTGTGGCCCCAATCTGGTTGGCCCATTTTAAATGAGTGGGACCCAGCCGGATTAATAATTCAAACTTTCCCTTTCCAAATAATTCCAGAATTTGAGCAAACTCCTAAATTCAATTACTCCTAGTATATTTGCTCAAATAATTCCAAATAAATTCTGGTAGACGCATCTTGATCCCAATTTTACAGTTTCACAATTTGTTGGACATGTAAGTACCATAATTTTCATAATTAATTCCTTTGAGCTAACTGCTTGGGAAATTAATTATCCCAGTTCTGCTAATGGGAAAATTCCTAATTTTGGTCCGAAAACTCGTAAAAATATCGTGGATCTCCATTAAAAATTTCAAGTTCGTTGGACTTCATTTACTGGGTGATTCAGTGTTCTAGATGTCTATGTAGTTGTAAAATTGAGAAATATACTGAAACATTTCCAGAATTTTCCGAAACTTGTAAAATCAATTCCTCCCTGTAGGAAGCTCAGAAAATTGTAAAATAAATTTTCCTAGAACTATTGAGATCTCCTCTACCATGATCATCCACTGTTAGCCATGAAAAATCTCAAGATTTTTTAGCAAATTTCAGAGAATGCTTCTACTTGTTGGAATTTTAGAGACAACAAGCTTCCTTGAACATCTCCAATTTTTGGTCCAGATCTTCTTCATAGAACCTAGTGTCCACTTTTAAAAATCCCAAAGCCAATTGAAATACATTAGAAACAGAAACTGTATTTAGAAGTTGATATATATAGTTCTATGTCACTTATATACTTTGATATTGTGAATATCATATAGTGACCGAGATCGAGGAGGAACCGGAGCCCTTGGAGAGTATAGCACTAAAAGCTAACTTCCTCTCTGATTCGCAGCCAGGCAAGCCCTGGTTTGCATTTAAGTGTTATTTCAAAGTTTCTATTTGTATCACTTATGTCTAAGATGAGTTTTGTGCATTAGGGCTAGGGTGCTTGTTACTCCACTTGCATGGCCCACAAATCCCATGGAGTATTAGGTAGGTCTACAACTTGACGAGTAGAAAATTACATGCTAATGTTTTGAGGAATCCGATAGAAGTCAAGTAGTTGGAATCTACTTACGAGATAGAATTTTATCACACGAGATGGATTTGATCAAAGAATAGTTTATGAATATGAATTTTAGATAGAGCAGCGGATAGTATGCAGCGAGATGTGGTCTCACGTGCGTAGCCCTGCTTGTGTCGATTGAGGACCGATCCGTGTGCGACACTGCTGAACAAGTTTGAACTGTACCGAATGCATACTGGGCATATGGAACCCAGGAAACCGTTGTAACTTGATAACTTGGGTGTCGAGGCATAGCCCACTGTTGATAGGGGTGGGTTGAGGGCAGCAAGGTGTAAATCTGCTGGCGGGACATACACACTCCGTGCGGGGACCTTATGCCTATGATGGTGGGACCGGTTTGGCATTGGTGTTTCTTGTGGGAAAGGTTGCTGCGTATGACATCGTGAGAAGCACAACACGTTCCTTACGCACGGGTGTACGAGACATGTTATCCATGTGTCTACTGATTGCAATCACCATCCCTCACGATTATTTGTATACTGCTTGTTCACTGCGCTGTGTCTAATAACTTGGAAGTAAGGATCCACTTGTAGGCGAGTCGTTTATGCAATATCACTGCCTATGTTTATATGTATCCCTGCATGTAGAGTTCCATGCTTCAGTGAGACAGTTAAGTCTTGCTGAGCCTTCATGCTCACAGTTGCTATATTAAGTTCTTTGCAAGTGAGATGTATGAGGAAGGGCCTGAAGATGAGGCGATGCTCCCATCGGGGTATACCGCCGAGTGGGAGCCCTGCACGCCACCGTGAATTGTTATGTGTTTCTAGTGTGTAGCGTCCCTGGGCTGGATGGCTGCACTTTTGCATAGGTAGGCTGAGAGTTTAGCTATGAGTATTATTTCCGCTGTACATTAAGTATTGCAAAAGACTTCCGCTGTTTCTATAAACAAAAGTTTGTATTTTGTTGTATTCTTTTCGTGTGTGCTGTTGGGTGCCGCATCGCATGGCACCACCCTCTGCGATTCCTAGAATTGTGGCCCGATCCTCACAGCCTGGTATCAGAGCCGCATTGGGAATAGGACGCTCGAAGAGAGCTTATTTTGAGAACTTAGAAGTAGTCGAGTGACGATTAGTTATTATGCTCACATAAGATCTATTATAGTATTAGTTACTTAAGGTGGCAAGCTAACATATGTGTTATTATATTCTGTAACAACGCTCCAACGTCAGGTAAGAGGTAAGGTACGCCATTGCAAGCGGATCAATTGCAGTAAGCTCACCTGCGAGAGGTAGCATGTGATTGCTTCCGTGGCTTAGCACAAAAAGTCAATATGAGTCTCTGAAACTCTCCATGTTTATGAGAACATATGACACGCGGTACTCCAACGTGCTTCAAAATTAGTTGGAGCCCCCGTCGGGTGGGACATAACCCGATGTACCTCCTACTGGTGCAGCATTATGCAAAGATGTGGGACCCTGGCGGGTGGTAGAAAACCCGTTCTTGTACCTCAAGACGTGGCTTAGCTCGGGGTGGCCCGTATGGAATGATACGGGACAAATGTTTTTAACTTTCATATATATTATTGTGACTACCTGAAATGATCGCGCGTGCGGGCTTTGCCATACGTCACCATTTGATTGATCAATAATTTGTGTATAGTTGCAGGTACACTAACCACATTTTAAGTAGCTCGAGTTGAAAACGTTTGCGAGTGAATGTCATTAGCGCCACCGTTGAGACGTATGCCGGAATACCAGCTTAGGATTTTCTTTGGTGAAGGCATAGTACCGTCATTTCATTCGAGTCTCATCAGGCACGTTGACAAAGATATCCGTGCTGGAGGTGTAACTCGACAACAAGTAAAAATTTCCAACATCGTACTAAGTTTGAATTTGTAATCTCTGTTTTGGAGCGTGCTGGTCAGATTGACAATTAATCATGTGGTCGCTGCGATAAGCAGGCATATGGTTTGGAAACTTGAGGAAGTCATCCACAAGTTTCATTTTCAGCTCCAAGGCATATTTCAAGATTTAAAACTAGAAAATATCATTTGAACTTAAATTGCCAGGTTCGTGATTCAAACTGAGAATCTGGCAGCAAAATGCTTAACTTTGAGATAGCATAAATCTCTGTAGGAATAACCACTGAAAGTCTTCCATATATGGTTGGAACTTTTAGAGAGTCCTCTAAAACTTTTATGTTCAAGTCCAGATCAGAATCCCCCTTAATCTAATGAGAAATCCAAATTTCCAAACTCTATTAAATCTGGACAGAGACTGGACAATTTCTGTATCTTGTCATTGTTTTTATGTTATCTCTTAGTAGAATTGACGAATGGCTTCATGTAATACATTTATGTAATCCTTAGGATGTATGAAACAATGTTGTGATTTATGATTTTTGCATATTTTGATGTTTTGTATCTGGAAAATGTGGACAAAATCAGCCTTAAACAAAGGAGGTGCTGTCAAAATTTTCCAGAAACACTGTCAAGTTGCAAAAGTCATATCTACTCATACAGAAATGATATGGAGGCAAATAAATACATTCTAGAAATATCTTTGAGTTTACTACAACGTTGGAGTTGAACTCAAGTCCCGAATGTGCTCCTAACAGGATGAAAATGTCGAATTTCTCCAGACTTGTCAGAATGAACAGAAACTGAGACAGAATTCCAATGTGATGTTTAATTTGACATTTGAATTTGAATTCACTTTCATAATTCAATTATAACAGCCATGATATATTTCTCAACAAAATTCGTTGAATTTGAGTATTTTACCCCTTTGAATACTTCTTTTTATAGATGGCGGATGTGACGTTATTGTTGCTGGACGGATAGGTGTTCTCCACGTGCGCTAACCGTCCGGGCTTCCCAATCATGCTGCAGGAAATGCTCGAACAGTTTGGATTTATTGAAATACCAGGCTATTGGGGTAAAGAGATGGACGACAGAGGCGTACTGTCATGCACTGTCCGTGTTGACGTTCCTGCTAGTCCACTCCCTCAAGGATGGGCTTCTTTTTCGGTCACTACCTTGGGAGCTCGTTTGGAGGATACGTGGGCCGTCGCAACGGGCGAAGCGCTTATGAAGCTTTGTGAGCTTCATCAAGATGCCATGGCTAGGATACAATTTGTCCTCCTCTTGGTCTGTGGTGCGGCTGGTCTTGAGTGGCAACGTCCAATGGTTGAGTACTATCAACCGAACGGCAACACGACTTCAAGGACACTTGGAACGTATGCCGCTGCATCCAACATGGTGGTTATTACGCAAAGTGCAATCATTCAGCAGCAGGTCGAAGCCTTTGAGGCAAGCGATTGAACGGGGTGACACTCTTGATTACATCAATGAGAACCTACATTCGTTCCTAGCTCTGACAAATTACCGGCTGAATCAGCACAAGAATCAACTACATCACACTTGCAAAAACTGCGGAAAGCTCGTGCCGAACTGCAGCAAGCTCGCAAGGAACTGCAGCAAGCTCGTGGTGAATTGCAGGCGAGTCAACTGGTGGTATAGCAATAGCAAGAGCGGCTGTTGGTGATCACCGAGGCACGAGACAAAGCCATCAACGAAGCTCAGGGTTTGAAAGCTGAGGTAGTCAGAGTTCAGGAGGACTTGTGGGAGGCTGAGGCACACTTGCCGCAACCACTCGTGTATCCACCGGCTGAGGACATGTCACTGAACATGGTCTAGCAGGTGCTTCATTGTTCTGAGGAGGAGGAAGATCCTGAGTTACTCGAGTTCGCCGATGAGGATGCATCAGAGTAGAATGAGGCAGAACTACTGCCATCACGGGGCAACGTATAATTAACGGTTGCTCGCGTTTATTTTGTAGCCATGTTTGTATCATATTATAAATAGTATAGGGTGTGTATGAGATGACAATGTGTGTGTATGACGTCTCATGGAGACAAAGTATAGTTGAGATGCACTTCCGTAGTGGTAGACCATCATTTTGGAATTCACTATTGTAAACTTGGTCATGAGATAATATATCTCGTATAAAGTTTGTACTTTATCAATATATGTGAATGTTATGCAACTATCGCATTGTCAATGCTCGCACTACTATTGTATGGATTAGATGAAGCAAACAAACATGTTGCTGATTTTTAAATCCCGTGGATGCAGAATGGTGCGTACACATTCTACGCCCGAGATGGGAGGCTCTACCAGGGTCGTGGGGATGAATCTCCGAACTGAGAGCCAACCACGACACCGCAGCAACAGGCTCCTCCACCACCACCACCTGAACCTCCAAGGACTACCGCGGAGATTCTTGCCGTAGTACTTGGCTTGTGTGATGAGCAAACCAAGTTGCTGAGGATGTTGGTGCAGAATTGTCCCGTCAAGGGGGGCGACAAGACAATGGGCAATGCCAGACCCAACAGAATTTGTACTTGGACTTCTTGGCAATGCATCCACCAGTCTTCATGGAGGCCGAGGAGCCTCTGGAGGCGGAAAACTTTGTCCGCACCCTCGAGGCGAAGTTCAGTCTGCTACGATGCAGTGAACAGCAGAAGGCGCTGTTTGCAGTGCAATAGCTTCAGGGATCCGCTGGTGCGTGGTGGGTGAACTACATCGCGTCACTGCCGGCTGGTCATGCGGTCACATGGACCGAGTTCCGGGAGGCGTTTTGCGCCTACCATTTACCTCCCGGTATCATGAAGAGGAAGCTTCAGGAGTTTCTGGAGCTGAAGCAAGGTGGGAGGACTGCTCATGAATACTCCCGCGCATTCAATCATTTGGAACAGTACGCGCCAGATTACGTGGGGACGGAAGATAAGATGTGAGATACATTCTTCCGGGGCCTTAATCCCAAAATGAAGGTCCAACTTGCACAATGTAATTGCGGCACCTTCAACAACATCGTCAATGTCGTGATAGTGCAAGACGATGCTCAACTTGAGATCGTTTCTGATAAAAGGAAACAGAGTGCGCCATCAAGCAGAAGCGGTGGTGGTCCACAGAAGTACCGTTTGGTGTATCACTCGCCATCTGGGCAGCAATGGCAGCCACTGGCGTGACCGCAACAGTTCCTCGATCGTTCTTTCAGCGCGCCGCATTTCCGGCCGCCATTTCAGCAGCAGCAGCAGCAAAGGATGGTCCCGCGTGCGTGTCCACCTCGACCACGTGCATCGGGATGCCGTCCGCAGCTTGGTGGGAACCCAACACAATACATGTTATATACGTGTGGTCGGGTCAGGCATTTTGCGAGGGACTGCCCCGAGCAGCGACAGGACAGTGGAGAAGCACCATATCAGGGTGCAGCTCAATCCCGCAACCAGCCCAAAAAACCAGCACCAAAACCCGGCAATGTCCACCACATAGCTATCGAAGACGTGCCAGAAGGCAAACACGTCCTCTCGGGTATATATTCTCTACTTGATCATTCTGTAGTCATACTCTTTGACTCCGGTGCCACCCATAACTTCATTAGCCAATCATATGTTGTCAAGCATCAATTACTTATCAGTCCCACAAAAAGTCCATATTTGATTTGCTCTCTGGGTGGGAAGATAGCAGCGGACATGAAAGTCCTTAAAGCACAACTTAAGATGGGTGGGAATATCTATCCGACTTCTCTAATTATACTAGAGGGTCAAAAGCTCGATGCCATCTTAGGAATGTCGTGGCTACACCGTCATTGTGCTGTTCTCGACATCGTTCCCCATGTGGTCCATTTAAACTCTCCAATACATGAACCACACACTCTCATTCTAGATCACCTTATCCAAGAAATTCCGGCCACATACAACACGGAAGCCACAAAGCTTGAGGACATTCGTGTGGTCCGTGAATATCCGAACATGTTTCCCGACGACCTCCCGAGTATGCCACCGGATAGGGATATCGTGTTTAAGATTGAACTTATTCCGGGAACCACGGCTATTTCTCGAAGGCCGTACAAGATGGCACCAAATGAGTTGGCGGAATTAAAGGAGAATTTGAAGGACCTACAAGACAAAGGTCTCATATGCCCAAGTTCATCACCTTGGAGCTGCTCCGCATTGTTTGTGAAGAAAAAGGACAAGACATTGCATCTATGTGTGGATTATCGTCCGCTCAACACCGTGACGATCAAGAACAAGTATCCACTATCTCCAATCAATATTTTATTTGATCAATTAGTGGGTGCTAAGGTTTTCTCGAAGATGGATATTCGGTACGGATATCATCAAATAAAAGTCTGATCGGAGGATATAACAAAGACGGCATTCTCGACGAGATGCGGGCTCTATGAATATCTCGTCATGTCGTTCGGACTTACCAACGCGCCGGCTCACTTCATGTATTTGATGAATTCAGTATTTATGCCGGAGTTGGACAAGTTTGTTGTGGTCTTCATTGATGACATTCTGGTTTATTCTAAATTGGAAGAATAACACGCCAAACACTTGAATATCGTGCTCCAACTATTGCGAGATCAGAAACTATATGCAAATTTCAGCAAGTGCGAGTTTTTGATCAGCCAAGTGCCATTTCATGGTCACATTATTTCAGCGGAGGGCATCACTGTTGATCCAAGAAAAATTGTGCAAGTGCTGAAATGGGAGTCTCCAAAGTCCGTTCATGAAGTTCGCAGCTTCCTCGGATTAGCGGGATATTATCAGAGATTTATTCCGAGCTTCTCAAAAACCTCTAAACCAATGACGTAGCTGCTGAAAAAGGGGACCAAATATATTTGGAGCAAGGCATGTGAGATGCATTTAAAGCATTGGTGAAGCATCTCACAACAGCCCCTGTGCTAGCTCAGCCGGATATGACCAAATCTTTCGATGTTTATTGTGATGCATCTGACATTGGTCTTGGCTGCTTGCTAATGCAAGAAGGCTGCGTGATCGCATATGGCTCATGGTAGCTCCAAAATCTTGAGCAGAATTATCCAACTCATGAACTTGAGCTCGCTGTCGTGGTGCTCGCTTTCAAAATGTGGAGGCATTATTTACTCGGAAATCTAAAGCACCTCTACACCGATCACAAGAGCCTAAAATATATTTTCACTCAGAACGAGTTGAATATGCGACATCGAAGATGGTTAGAGCTGATCAAAGATTATGAGATTGAAATTCACTACCATCCCGGCAAGGCGAATGTGGTTGCCGATGCACTGAGCCGCAAGTATCACGTCAATAATATGTCCATCACTCCAATGGATGAGGACAAACCAAGTTTACACTTTGTTCCATATGGAGCATTATATAATCTTGCTCTCATTCCAACCATACCAGAGGAGATTATGGAAGCTCAGAAGAAAGACGCAGGTATGTCGCACATTTGGAGGAGAATGAACAATGGGGAAATGAAGTGTTTTCGAAGTGATGAACACCGTACTCTGTGGTTCAAAGACCGTATCGTGGTCCTGTGATATGGAACTTCAGAAGAAAATCTTGAACGAAGCTCACATGTCCAAATATTCTATTCATCCGGGTAGCAACAAAATGTCACAAGATCTGAAAACCAGATTTTGGTGGACATGGATGGAAAGAGAAATCGCAAAGTACGTATCCAAGTGTGATACGTGTCACGGGTGAACGCCGACCACATGAGGAAAGCCGGACAGCTGCAACCATTAAATATTCCGGCCTGGAAATGGGAGGACATAAGTATGGATTTCATTGTCAGATTACCTCTCACATTCCGGAAACATGATTTGATTTGCGTGATAGTCGATCGACTAACCAAATCAGCTCATTTCATCCCTGTACATACAAAGTACATTGCCAAGAAGTATGCGGTGTTGTATATTGCAAGAGTCATGTGCTTGCACGGGGTTCCCCAGACAATTATTTCAGATCGCGGTGTGCTGTTCGTTGCTCGCTTCTAGGAGCAGCTGCATGTGTCATTAGGGACAAAACTGATCAGAAGCTCCACATATCACCCGCAGACCGACGGTCAAACTGAGTGGGCGAATCAAGTTCTGGAAGATATGCTACACGCTTGTGTCATCCACCACGGTAAAAATTGGGATGATCATTTACCGTTGGCGAACTTCTCATATAACAATGGCTATCAAGCTAGCATCAAGATGGCGCCGTATGAAGCTCTCTACGGCTGGAAGTGCCGCACACCACTCAACTGGTGTGAATCCAGCGAGCGAGCTATATGAGAAATTGATCTTGTAAATAAAGCTGAGGAACGAGTGCGAGTGATCCAAGCCAATCTCAAAGCTGATCAATCTCATCAGAAAAGTTATGCGAATAAAAGACGTCGACCACTCCACCTCAACATCGGAGACCACGTTTACCTTCGTGTCTCTTCGATGAAAGGAATTCATCGCTTCGGAGTGAAAGGAAAGCTTGCTCCATGATTCATCGGTCGCCGTCATTGAAAAATGCGAACCCGTGGCCTATCGTTTGGAGTTATCGGCGTCGCCACTACTACAAAAAGCATTTTTACAGGCGCCTCAATTTTTCAAACACAGGCGGTCCTTAAAAATATGCGACTGTGATGACGAATGATATAATAACCGTCTGTGATGAAAGAACAACACAGGCGGATTTTAAAGAACAACCGTCTGGGTAAATACATGATCTTCAGAATCGGTTCTTAATTAAGAACCGCCTGTAATGCATCGAACTTCACAGACGGATTTTAAGAAACAACCGTCTGGGTAAATACATGATCTTCACAGACGGTTATTAATTATTAACCGCCTGCAATGCCATGAACTTCACAGACGGATTTTAAGAAACAACCGTCTGGGTAAATACATGATCTTCGTTGGCGGTTCTTGATTAATAACCGTCTGTAATGCAATGAACTTCACAGATGGATTTTAAGGAACAACCGTCTGAGTAAATACATGATCTTCGTTGGCGGTTCTTAATTAATAACCGTCTGTAATGCAATGAACTTCATAGCCGGTTCTTGATTAACAACGGCCTAAGAAGATCATGTATTTTCAGTGGCGGTCATTGTTTAATTATCATAAGCGGTTTTCATTGAAATTACAGGGATGTAGTTGCAATTATATATCACAGCCGCATGCAGTCGTGCAGGCAAAATTGTATCAGGAAAAAAACACAGATGAGCTAGCGGATACTAGTACAGTAATGCATTATAGGAAATGCTCGATCACCAGTGAGGCTGGCTTAATTGTGATAATACACTATTAGAGGTTTTACAATTGTTCAAAGATAATTTCTTTACACACTGAACAAAAATCATGCTACATTCATTGTAGATCGACGATGAAGCTCCCATCGATCAATCTAAATTGTACCGTCCTGCTTGCTCCCGAACACGTCTCTTATATTCTGCTGGATCCTGAAAATATTGACATTATTTAAATTAACAAATGTCGAAGGAGGAATGAATAACCTACATTGGTCACTAAGTCAAAGTGTCATCTAACCTTGATAAGTAGATTATAGCAATCATTTTCAACATCAGGCACATTTGGCTGATGCAGCAAACGCTGAACTTCAAGTAGTATAGTTTTGATTGTAAAAGCACTGCACCACCCCTACGAAATATAATTTAAGCAATATAAGAAACCAGTTCAAATAAGTTCGACAAAAATTATAAGTAATAATTACATGAACAAAATAGGTCTATCTTACAGTCTCTTGATCAAGAATCCCGATGCAGAGTGCTCCCGAACGATGGACATTTGGGTGGAAGAACCCAATTGGAAAGGAGCATCTTGGAGGCACCAAGGGATAGTCCTCAGAGAAGGAGATTGTCAGGGGGTAGTAACCATCTTCCCATTCAGTCTGCAAAAGAAATTTATTAATAGGAGGACGATAGTTAAACTCATATTGTGCTTGTTCTTCATGACTTACCCCTTCTTTACCGGGGACGATGCACTGCCACTTCAATAAATCTCCCGATTCAGGCTTCGCAGAGAAACCCTACGCGGAGAAATTGAAAATACCAAAAACAAACAACACGGAAAAACAAACTACAGTTAAGTTCATCAGTCCATTACAGATACATATGTATATACAACCATGTGACCGGTGTGCCATATGTACATACATGGGGATGGTTCTTGCGCCACGCCAAGCGCTCCTCCTTCAATCGGCTACACGCCCGAGACATCATTATCTGAAGAAAGACCAAACTTTCAAACTTCCAAATCATTGAGTCCAAACGCATATGTACACAAATGCAAAAGGACACAATCCATATACCAACATTGTTCTAAGTTGATTTCAGAAGATACAAATATATACAATATATATCATCTCGCATTGCTATATACATTTTTTCCAGCATTGACATCTTCTCGCATATAGGGTTTCAAATTCTTTTTAATGCTTCTCTCTACGCGCTTGATGTTTTCTGGTTCGGTGAAAAGGTACATCTCTTCATACTGATTATATTCCTCTTCATTATCTCCCACATTGTCAACCCCAACAATATTTTGCTTTGAAACAACTACGTGCAACTTCTCAGTTTCTGGATCTTGAACATAAAAAACTTGTGCAACATTATCGGTGAGAACCCACAGGTCATCTTTGTAACCCACTTTATTCAAGTCTACCAGTGTCAGTCCGTAATTGTCCACTTTCAAACCATCAGGATGTTTGACCCATTGGCACTTAAATACGGGCATTACCATTCTTTCGCCATAATCGAGTTCCCATATTTCCTCTATGAACCCGAAGTATGTGGTCTTCTGCCCTTGTGAATCATAAGCCTCAATACGAACACCACTATTTTGTGCAACACTCTTACCGTCTTTTTCTTTAGTGTAAAATGTGTAACCATTGATGTCATATGCTTGCCATGATGTTACCAAAGCAGATGGGCCACAAGCTAACTTTTTCATTGTTGCCTCTTCTATAGTGTTTCCGTATGATATATTTTTGTCCATTAACCATTCAGTGAAACATCTTCTGTGCTCTTTCATGATCCAGTCCTCTTTGCGGTCTTGGTTTTTATCACGAAGCTCAATTTGGTGTTCCTCGATGTACGGCTCAGCTATTGCGAGCTGTTGTAGTACACCAAAATGTGCACGGTGTACATTCTTGTAATCTTGAACAATAAAAGTTTTCTTACCCACTTTGCCTCTCCCACGTAGTCTACCCTCATGTACCGGTATAGGCACACCTATCGATTTTCCATCTTTGATGTAATCAGCGCAACCCTCAATCACTTCTTCAGTGGTGTATCCTTCCATAATTGAACCCTCTGGGTGAGCACGGTTCCGCACATAACCTTTTAATACTCCTAAATATCTCTCCAACGAAAACATATGATGTAAATATAGTGGCCCCAATGCTTTTATCTGATCAACAAGATGTATGATTAGGTGTACTTGCATATCAAAAAAGGATGGTGGGAAACACATCTCAAGCTTGCACATTGTCTCGACGATGTATGTTTTCAGATAGTCTAAATCTTCACGTGCTATCACCTTTTGCGATACTGCATTGAAGAAGTAACACAAACGTGTGATGACAACTTTTATATGCTCAGGTTTGATTACTCTTATTGCAATGGCAAGGAAAACTGTCATCATCATGTGACAGTCGTGAGAATTATAACCGAATAAAGACAAGTCTTTCATCGAGACTAGTTTGCGGATATTGGATGAGAAACTTGTGGGCACTTTGATCCCACGCAAGCATTCGCAAATTGCTTTTTTATCTTCTAGCGTCAAGTTGTAGCTGGCTGGGGGAAGGTAATGCTTCCCGTTCGCCTTTTCTACTGGATGAAGCTCTGGTCTCAAATCAAGATTTACTAGGTCCATACGTGAATTTAATCCATCCTTTGTCTTCCTCGGCATGTCCAGCAAGGTCCCAATGATGCTGTCAAATACATTCTTTGTAACGTGCATCAAATCAATACTATGGCAACATTCCAGATTCTTCCAATACGGAAGATACTTGAAAAAAATTGATTGTTTCTTGAAAGCCATGTCAGTTGTATCATCCGAAGATGTACTTTTCTTTCTCTTAATTCCTTTACTCTTTTTTCCCTTACCGAAAGCAATATGAATGTTCTTGACCATTTCAAACACAAGTTTTCCACTGTAAGGTTTCGGTGCAGTATCTTTTTCGATTTTGTTATCAAATTGTTCTTTCATCTTCCTATACTTGTGTGTATCTGTCAAGAACCGTCGATGTCTCATGTACACCGTCTTTCTGGATGAAGTGAGGTATAGATATCCAGTTCTATCCACGCACCTAACGCAACCTTTCTTCCCTTTCATTTGTCCCGATAATGTAAACAGTCCGGGATAATCATGCACGGTAACGAATATCATTGCTCTTAGCGTGAAATACTCCCGCTTGTACTCATCCCATGTACGTACCCCTTCATTCCACAATTTCGCCATATCTTCCATTAAAGGTTCCAAGAACACATCAATTTCGATGCCGGGTTGTTTCGGACCTTGGATAAGAACAGATAATAAGATATATTTCCTTTTGTGACACAACCACGTCGGTAGGTTGTACATAGTTAAGACCACGGGCCATGTGCTGTGTATGCTCCTTTTTTCACCAAACGGATTCATTCCATCTGTACCCAAGGCAAACCTCACATTTCTGATTTCCTTCGCAAATTCTGGATACTGAATATCAAAATTTTTCCACTGCGTTGCATCACCAGGGTGTCGTATATGTTTTTCATTCTTCTTGCGTTCCTCGGAATGCCAACGCATAAGTTCAGCCTCCCTAGGGTTTGAGAACAAACGCTTCAAGCGATCAATTACCGGAAGGTACCACATCACCAATGCAGGAATTTTTCTCTTATTCTTTCCGTCTGCATTGCCAGAAGTATCGTCATCGTCACCTTCAGGACCAATAATAAACTTCTTATTCTTCTGAGTCTTTTTCATGTTGGTAACATACTGGTGATTGTAGTCCTTCTTATATCTACTGACACCACAAATGGGGCATCTAGTTGCGAGCTCATGCTCTTTGCGATACAGAATACAATGGTTCACACAAGCGTGTATTTTTGTCACACCTAGTGCCATCGGGCAAAGAAGTTTCTTCGCTTTATAAGTGCTTCTAGGCAGTTTATTTGGATTTGGAAGAATTTCTGCCAGAAGATTCAAAAGATCAGAGAAACTACAATCGGACCATCCGTGCGTAGCTTTCAACTTTAGTAGTTCTAAGACTGCACGCAATGTAGTAAACTCTTTATCACAACCGTTTGATTCATCATATAAAAGCTCTGTGGCCGCATTCTGCAATGTCTCCATTTTACTTAAACCTTTGCTTGCTCCCATAGAAGTCAGTACATATGGTTCAATGTGACGCAACATCTCCTCACAATCGAACTCATCATCATCATCACCAGCTTGATTGTCACTACCATCATCGATATGAACATTATCATCATCTGAGCCTCTCTCATCATCTTTATCCACATCATGTGTATCTAACTCACCATGCTCTGTCCATATTGTGTAGTTATTTTTGAAACCTCTTTTCAGAGATTGGATTACTATAGTATTCGTCCAAGCAATCTTATTTTCGCAGTCGATACATGGACATAATATGTCATCTATCTTTTGCAACTTCGCATGTCTCTTGGATGCTTCAATAAAATTTGCAACATTACGAATGTACATAGGATCGGGTCTTGGCATGTTATACATCCACGCTCGACGGTCCATGCTTCAATAATAGAATTTTTTGTCAGATTTACAAAATTTGGCCACAAATATTCTCTAAAGGTCTTCTATAAAATGAATTTACAGAGACATAACAAGTATGATTAGGGCGACTAATGTAGGAGACGGGCGACGTCTTGAGGCGAACGGAGTCAAAGGGGGAAACAGGCCCAGCAGCATGGGCTAGGTCTGGGTGGGATCCAGTCCGTTATATCGGGAAACAAGGCCCAGATGCATCTTATATATATTACAATAGCATCTGTTAATTAAACATCATATTCATGTCACATAATAGGTACAAAAAGGAAACAATCCATATAGTCCATACATCAATATACCAGAACACAATCCATACAGTCCTTACACATGCAAAAGGACAGAATCCATATACCAGAACACACAAAACTAACAGCTTATCAGCTAATGAAAATATACAAAGAAAAAGTAAGGAAACTACATTTACCTTGCAGAGGCGTCAGCACGGTGGGGAGGCGTCAGCACGGTGGGCCGGCTGGGTGGAGAAGTGGCGGTGCGGGGTTGAGCGGCGGCGCGGCAGTATGGGCTGGGCGGCGGAGCGGCGGCGCGGCGCAGGGGAAATTTCAACAGCCTGGCGGCGTCGATATAAATTCTCCAGGGTTGCGTTTTGACTGCGGTGAGGGGTCCTTATATAGACGTAGGTTTTTCACAGGCGGTTTTTAACTTTATCGCAGGCGGGTTTTACTTACCAACCGCCTGAGATGATGTTTATTAATTAAGAAGTAAATATCTTCACAGGCTGTTGGTACTTAATAACCGCCAGGGAAGATTTTTATCTCAGGCGGGTATTACTTAACAACCGCCTGAGATAATGCCAACTGAACAAAATATTTTTAAAACTTGTATAGCTGACGTTGAAATGTTTTGGTAAATATCAAATTAATTTCTACTCACATATTATTCACATTTGTGTATCTCATAAAAAAAGATCTTTCACTCAAAATTGTTGGTACGAACATATTTGCATAATTTATACATGTATGAATTTTTTTAATTTTTTTAAAAGCACTCCAACATGTCAAACTTCAAATTATCCACCAGTATTCATTGACACTTGATTGAAATATGTACAAAACACAAGAAAAATGTACAAGAACACTTGATTGAAATCCTAAAACTACACTACGGCCCCGCCTCCTCCATCCTCTCCGCCAGCTTCTCAAACCAAGCCAAGCGGTCCTCCTCCGACTCATCGTCGTCGTCGTCGTAGTCGTCACCATGGTGGTGGTCGCCGTCGTCGTCGTCGCCGTCGTCAGTGGACGACTCGTCGTCGCTGTCGTCGGTGGACGACTCGTCGTCGCCGTCGTCGGAGGACGACTCGTCGTCGCCGTCGTCGGAGGACGACTCGTCGTCATCATCGTCATCATCGTCGTCGTCGTCGAAGTCGTCCTCCTCCTCCTCCTCCTCCTCCGACGACGATGCAGCAGGAGAGAGGGTCGGCTTCTCCGGCTGAGCCGATTGCTCCGGCTGTACCGGTGGCTCCGGCTGCACCGGCGATGGAACGCGCTGGTCGTCATTCACCCTCTCGGGGGAGCTGCAGCGTATCCGCTTGCAGGGTGGCTGCCTCGGCGGGCTAGGTGGCGGAAGGTTGGCCATGGCTGTGGTGGTTAATCGGCGGCGGGCTAGGAGAAGAAGAAAGGAGTGGAGAAAAGTTTTGTGCTTGTCCATAACCGACGACGCGCCTTATATAGGACTGCGCGGAGTAGACGAGGGAGCGGTTCGTTTCCCGCGCATTGAACTCTTTGCAGACCTCGTGCGGCGCACAATTAAACCACTGTGGAAGACGATCTTGAGAGATCCTTGCACGCGTCCCTGCACCACGGCTTCTCAACTTCTCCGCAGACCTCGTGCGGCGCGTCAGTTAATTAACACTTCTCAGGCCGTTAAATAACATATTGTAGTTTCAAAAATGATTATCTCAGGCGGTTATTACTTATAAACCGCCTGAGAAAAAAGAAGTAAAAATCTTCACAGACGATTGGTACTTAACAACCGTCTGCAAATATGTTTATCTAAGGCGGGTATAACTTAACAACCGCCTGGGATAATGCCCGATACTCTTCTGCAGTTTCCTTATCCCTTGCTTCTTTTTTATTTAGATTCCAATATAAATACTCAAACATGTTTACATTCTGCAAATTGTGTTCAAATTCGATGATTCTTTCTTCTACATTTGTATTAAATTAACATCTACCAACTGAACAAAATATTTAGTTCATTGCGCATTGAACTCTTTGCAGACCTCGTGCGGCGCACAATTAAACCACTGTGGAAGACGATCTTGAGAGATCCTTGCACGCGTCCCTGCACTACAGCTTCTCAACTTCTCCACAGACCTCGTGCGGCGCGTCAGTTAATTAACACTTCTCAGGCCGTTAATTAACATATTGTAGTTTAAAAATGATTATCTGAGACGGGTATTACTTATAAACCGCCTGAGAAAAAAGAAGTAAATATCTTCACAGGCGGTTATTGCTTAACAACCGCCTGAGATAATGCCCGATACTGTTCTTCAGTTTCCTAATCCCTTGCTTCTTTTTTATTTAGATTCCAATATAAATACTCAAACATGTTTAGATTTTGCAAATTGTGTCCAAATTCGATGATTCTTTCTTCTACATTTGTATAAAATTAACATCTACCACCTGAACAAAATATTTTTAAAACTTGTATAGCTGACATTGTAATGTTTTGGTAAATATCAAATTAATTTCTACTCACATATTATTCACATTTGTGTATCTCATAAAAAAAAGGTTCCTTCACTCAAAATTGTTGGTATGAACATATTTGTATAATTTATACATGTATGAATTTTTTTAATTTTTTTAAAAGCATTCCAACATGTCAAACTTCAAATTATCCACCATTCTAACTAAATGCTCATATTCATATGAGGCATTCATCAAATTATGAACACACATTGATTCCAAAAAATTTAAAAAAATATGAAAAAATTCGTAGATGTTGGTATGATGATTAAAAATGTCCACTGAAAAAATAAATGAAAAAAGCATTATATTCATCAAGATAGAAAAATGAAAAATAGCATTTGTTGTATGTTTTTTATGTTCTGACAAATTTAAAAGGATTTATGAAGTGAAATTTAATGGTAACCTTTACTTATCAATAATATTACAAGAAAGTGGATTTTTGCCTTTTTAAAGTACCACATTTAATCAAGAATATTAAATAAGAAGAAGTAAATATCTTCACAGGCGGTTATTGCTTAACAACCGCCTGAGATAATGCCCGATACTGTTCTTCAGTTTCCTTATCCCTTGCTTCTTTTTTATTTAGATTCCAATATAAATACTCAAACATGTTTAGATTCTGCAAATTGTGTCCAAATTCGATGATTCTTTCTTCTACATTTGTATAAAATTAACATCTACCACCTGAACAAAATATTTTTAAAACTTGTATAGCTGACATTGTAATGTTTTGGTAAATATCAAATTCATTTCTTCTCACATATTATTCACATTTGTGTATCTCATAAAAAAAGGTTCCTTCACTCAAAATTGTTGGTATGAACATATTTGTATAATTTATACAAGTATGAATTTTTTAAATTTTTTTAAAAGCATTCCAACATGTCAAACTTCAAATTATCCACCATTCTAACTAAATGCTCATATTCATATGAGGCATTCATCAAATTATGAACACACATTGATTCCAAAAAATTTAAAAAAATATGAAAAAATTCGTAGATGTTGGTATGATGATTAAAAATGTCCAATGAAAAAATAAATGAAAAAAGCATTATATTCATCAAGATAGAAAAATGAAAAATAGCATTTGTTGTATGTTTTTTATGTTCTGACAAATTTAAAAGGATTTATGAAGTGAAATTTAATGGTAACCTTTACTTATCAATAATATTACAAGAAAGTGGATTTTTGCCTTTTTAAAGTACCACATTTAATCAAGAATATTAAATAAGAAGAAGTAAATATCTTCACAGGCGGTTATTGCTTAACAACCGCCTGAGATAATGCCCGATACTGTTCTTCAGTTTCCAAATCCCTTGCTTCTTTTTTATTTAGATTCCAATATAAATACTCAAACATGTTTAGATTCTGCAAATTGTGTCCAAATTCGATGATTCTTTCTTCTACATTTGTATAAAATTAACATCTACCACCTGAACAAAATATTTTTAAAACTTGTATAGCTGACATTGTAATGTTTTGGTAAATATCAAATTCATTTCTTCTCACATATTATTCACATTTGTGTATCTCATAAAAAAAAGGTTCCTTCACTCAAAATTGTTGGTATGAACATATTTGTATAATTTATACATGTATGAATTTTTTTAATTTTTTTAAAAGCATTCCAACATGTCAAACTTCAAATTATCCACCATTCTAACTAAATGCTCATATTCATATGATGCATTCATCAAATTATGAACACACATTGATTCCAAAAAATTTAAAAAAATATGAAAAAATTCGTAGATGTTGGTATGATGATTAAAAATGTCCACTGAAAAAATAAATGAAAAAAGCATTATATTCATCAAGATAGAAAAATGAAAAATAGCATTTGTTGTATGTTTTTTATGTTCTGACAAATTTAAAAGGATTTATGAAGTGAAATTTAATGGTAACCTTTACTTATCAATAATATTACAAGAAAGTGGATTTTTGCCTTTTTAAAGGACCACATTTAATCAAGAATATTAAATAAGAAGAAGTAAATATCTTCACAGGCGGTTATTGCTTAACAACCGCCTGAGATAATGCCCGATACTGTTCTTCAGTTTCCTTATCCCTTGCTTCTTTTTTATTTAGATTCCAATATAAATACCCAAACATGTTTAGATTCTGCAAATTGTGTCCAAATTCGATGATTCTTTCTTCTACATTTGTATAAAATTAACATCTACCACCTGAACAAAATATTTTTAAAACTTGTATAGCTGACATTGTAATGTTTTGGTAAATATCAAATTAATTTCTTCTCAGATGTGAAATTTTAATTAACGATGAACACACTACATTCATTATCAATATTCAATCATTCACACAGTTGAAGAACACACAAGATACTCATTCATTAACAATATGCACATCTCACAAAAGAACACACAAGATGCACAATATTTACACAAGAACACACAAGAACACAAAAGATACACAAGTAATATTCAGTCACATAGATGAAAAAAGATAGATTTCATTCATTAACAATATTTACAAAACAGAAGCAACTAAAAACAACAAAAAGAAAAACTAATTAAATCCTACTCCTACTCCTCTTCCATCTCCTCCTCCTCGTCCTCCGGCGGCGACTCCGGCACCGGTGCAACAGGAGACAGGGCCGGCTGCGCCGGCTGCACCGGCGGTGCAACCCCGAGGTTGCTAGCCGTCGCCTCCACCAGCGTTCTACGGCCCTCGGGGCCAAGAACCTGGGCCATCGTCGTGAACAGAATGTCGAGACGATCAGCCACCCCCACGAGGGCGTAGAGGTAGTGGCCCAAGGTACCCATTCCAGTATACTCTGGAAGGGTACCCAGCCCCAAGGCACTCATGGCGCGAGACGTATTGTTGTACGCCTCTCGCGCCATGAGGAGGCGCTGCTCGGCGTTGATCTTCTCGGGGGAGCTGCAACATTGTTTCTTGCAAGGTGGCTCCCTCGGAGGGCTTGGCGGCGGAAGGTCGGCCATAGTGGTGTTGGGTCGTCAGAGCGGAGGAAGACGAAGAAAACAAGAGGATTCAAAGTGAGCGATGCGCTTGTGAGCGATAGCGCGTCTTTAAGGCCGCGCGGAGTGGAAAAGAAAGGTCGCACCTCGGGGAAAAGAAAGGTCGCGCACGCGTGACATGGTCACTGACGTGTGGGACCGGGTCCACATGTCAGTGACTGCTGATTAAGTCAGGGGATCCTCATCCCGGTTGGTGAGGGGTCTTTATGTAGGCGTTCATCAAATTAAGAAGAAGTAAATATCTTCACAGGCCCATGTTTAACTCAGGCGGGTGTTACTAACCAACCGCCTGAGATAATTGTATCTTCTCAGGCGGGTGTTACTAACCAACCGCCTGAGATAATTGTATCTTCTCAGGCGGTTGGTAAGTAAAATCCGACTGAGATAACAGTCTTCCCTGACGGTCGGTACTTAAAATCCGCCTGAGAAAATGTGAGTCTATATATACCCCTCGGCAGCATTGGAAAAACCTAACCCGGGCAAAACACTTAGACGCCGTTAGGCTGCCAAAATTTCGTTTGCCGCCAAGTGTTCCCCCTCGTCACTTCCAGGTACGCCACCGAGCTTCGCCGTCGCCGAGCTTCGCCGTCGTCGCCGAGCTTCGCCGTCGCCGCCGAGCTTCGCCCTCCTCACTTCCAGGTACGCCGAGCGAAGCCATTTCCGTCGCCGCCGAGCTTCAAGGTAAACCCTAAACCCTTCGACCTTCCATCCTCCTTCGCCGTGCCGCCTCCCTCCCCGCCCTCGCTGCCGCCTTGCATATCCTTGGTTAGGGTTCGGGAATTAGATAATGGTAGGCATCCTTGGTTAGGGTTCGGTGGAATTTGAAAAACTGTCAAGTTCGGTGGCATCTTTGGTTAGGGTTCGGTGGGGCAAGATTTATGTGGATGGTTATATCACGATAAATTGGTAGTTGGTTCTGTGTGTCTGAAACTGTTCTGACACATTAGTGGTAAACATGATTCTAGACTCTAGTAACAGCAGTATATTCCCTATTTCTGTCATCGGCCTTGCATATGCCACATAATTCTCTATTAGGGGCAAGATTTAGCTATATTTGGTTAAGTTGACCAAATTTGGCTAATTTTGGCTAAGTTACATTAGATATAGTTATACTTGACTAATTTTGACTAAGTTATGCTATATTTAGCTATATTTGGCTACTTTTGCTTAGAGTTAGCTATGCTAGACTAAGTTTGGCTAAGTTTGCTTTTATTTCTCTAAGTTTCATTTGAGCAATTGTAGCTAATCTGTGCTACCAAAGATGTCTGCACTTGTGGCTCCATCAGCTTCATTTGAGCAATTGTACCTAATCTGAGCTACCAAAGTTATGCTATATTTAGCTCTGAAGCCAAACAAAAGTTGCTGGCCAACTCATTTGTGATGCCAGGAGCATCCTCATGCCCATATCTAGGTAACACTAGGTGTGGCGATGGAGTCTGAGCATATGATGCCGATCTCTATGATACAAGAATTTAGTTAGACCTATATAACTTCAAAAATGTGTTTTGGCTAAATTTACTTAATTGAGCCAAAATTGAGAAAATTTGTTTTAAATATGACCAAATTTAGTTATGCCATTTATTAGATTTTTTGTCTTATTAGATCTAGCATGGAAAGCCCTAAGAAGACTGGTCCTGATTGTAACAACAAAGAAGACAATATGGAGTTTACTGACTCCAGCAGTTCAGGCTCCTATCACAGTCCTTCGGATCCTTTTCCGAATATAAAAATTAAAAAGACTTCAGTGGATCTAGACCCGGAATATGATCCTGCCGACGAGGTATGGATCACGAATCTTAACTTCAGCAGTTCAAGTTAATGTTGGTTGTCAAGTATACGAAGTCTTATAATTTTTTTCTACCTAGATTAATCTCGAAGACAATGAGGTGACATCGGCTCCTAAAACCGCAGAAGGTTCACCAATGGATGAATCCTCAGCTTCACTCAAGCGGAAACGAGGGCAACGAGGTCCCAATAAGGGTCTATTGGACCGCATCATGTACATAACAAGGGTCGGTCCAAGTGGGCTTCCCCAAGAACCACTGGATTCAGTTACCAAGTACCGTAATGCATGCGGTTTTCTTGTTAGGGAGGTTGTGCCGATCACAACCGAGAATTGGAGGAAATTACCCGAGCAGACCAAGAATGAGTTGTGGGAAAAGATAAAGAAACAATTCAAGTTCCCGAAAGGCACAGAAGAAGCTGTAAAGAAAGCAACATTGGTCTCTTGCGGCAAGAAGTTTCGATGCTGGAAGAGTGAAATGAATGCTTATGTTAAGGCCAATAAGGTCCCTAGCCCGAGGAAGATGGGAAAAATCACACAAGCTCAGTGGCAAGAGTTTGTTCGTCAAAAGAGCACACCTGATGCTAAAGCTCTAAGTGCAACTAGGTCAGAGCTTGCAAAAAAGAACAAATACCATCATCGCTTGGGGTCTGCCGGATATGGACCCAAAGTCCAGAAATGGAATAAGATATTAGACGAAATTCTTAGTAAGGGCAATCCTCACCCATTAGAAGGGTGCGATGAGCGAACTCAACGCTGGGTCTTTGCTCGGTCAGGTTTGACCAGCGAGGGCAAACTTGAAAAGCCCGACTCTCTGAATGAAGTAGAGGATAAAATGAAAGAAGTAATTGAAAAGCAACAGAAGGGTCTCTTCAAGCCGAAGAGGGAGAATGACCAACTTACCGCTATCTTGGGAAACCCTGAACACAGCGGACGGGTTCGAGCGGTCTCTTCTCAAATGTCTTGGCTAGATGGTTTCCCTAAAGATAAAGACACATATAGAAGACGTGAGAAGTTTAAGAAAACACTTGATGAAATAATTGCTCAAAAGGTCAAAGAAAATATGCAAGAAATAATGGAACAACTTAGACAATCAGGACAATTAGTGGCACCGAGTACAATGATGGTTCCGGTGCAAAAGGAGCAATTAGTATCTCCAACTGCCTACCCTAGCAGCGTTGGTTCCGTGCCAGGCTCAGGGTCAGCCCATAAGTTCCCTGTCGATGATATTGCTAACGACAAATCTTGTCGTCTTCTTGTCCCGATAGGCATAGCAGGGAACAAAACCAAACAGGTTGCCACTGCTATGGCAAAGCCTGATCGTGACTTCAACGGGAGTCCACTTCAGTTGGATTATTCTGTGGTGCAAGTTCTTCAGATCATTGATAATGATTATGAAGATTATGAAATAGACCACGTCACACCTGAGGGGATCACGACTCTGGGGCAGGCTGTCAACCAATTAATCCTTTGGCACCGACGCGATATCGTGTTGGACGATGAGCCAATTTCTAGCCCCGTCGCATCTCCAAATACTGCAACCCCATCTTCTAAGGCGAAAGTGCATGAAGATCCACTCCCAGTCCGGGAAGATCCACTCCCCCTATGTCTGAGCAAGGATGATGATATCCAAGAGCAACAAGTTGGACAACAACTTCAAGCAGTACCAGAGCAAGCTGTTGCTAGTAAAGAGCAACTAGTTGAGCAACAGCTTGAAGTAGTACTAGAGCCAGCTGCTGGGAGTAAAGAGCAATCAGTTGAACAACAGGTTCAACAACAAGCCAGTGTCCAACTTCCGACGACTACTCCTCGATCATCAGTGCCTGTCAAAGTTAGCTCATACGAAAATAAGAAACCTTCATCAGAAGTGACAAAGTATTTGGAAGCTATGAAGGAAAATATTAGAAAATCGAGTGCATCTCGTTCTTCTCATGAGCCAGCATTAGAAGATATCGAGGAGTGGGAAGAAGACGGTGTCATGTATAATCGGCGGACGGCTTTAGTTAAACCAGGAGTTCCAATATACAAGCTTGAGGATGTTCCTCCTAAATTTGAGAATGGGAAGCCGTTAATGACATCCGTACAACTTAGCAAACAACCCGTCGCGCTCAGAAGAATGCATGAGTGGTACATCACTGCCAGCACAAAATTTGGTCTTAATTGCGTCACATTTCGTATTCCAAAAGAAGCATTTTGGAGCACTGGAGTAGATAAACGAGTCATTTTATTTGACGAGCTGCTTTCCCTTTTCCATCGGGGCATGCTCGAAATCAACCTGCTGCTCGTCTGGTGCTTGTAAGTGCTCTAATATTTTGTATTTGCTTTTCTTACTACACGCATACGCATTTCATGAGATTATAACAATTCTGGACTTCTTCAATAGGATGCAATACATGGATAATGAAAAGTTGGCGCACAAGACAGGTATCCTTGACCCTACTAGGATTGCAAAGTCGCTATTCGACGTCCAGGCAAATCGAGAATCAAGCCAGTACAAACACATGAAAAAAAAAGATTTTGAAAGAGCAATTGCAAAACTTAAGAAGGATAGAAAGGCAGAAGTTGCAGCTTACATAGGACATGCGATGTTTAACTTTGTCAGAGACGGCCAGGACCTCGTAAAGGCTCCGTACCACTTCGAGTAAGTTCGACACATGGCATTGAAATAGCAATTATTGGTAATTGTTAACACGTGTGTTTGTATGTTTGCAGTAATCACTACATAATGATCTTCATCAAGCCAACGCAGGGAATGGCAACAGTCTTGGACTCGGCCGATTACCCACCAGATCGTTACAAAGATTTCCTTTCCATTTTGAAAAAGTACGTTTATTCAATAATTTTAATTTACGCACATTTAGAATGTGTTGACAAGTTTTATATGACATTTCTTGTATAACAGCGCTTGGCGGTTTTACGCGGAACAGCTTGGCGGTCAGAGACCTCCTAATACGAATGCATTGGACATTAAAACGTATTATGCTTGTCCGAAGCAGCCTGCTGGGAGTGTCTTATGCGGGTATTATGTATGCGAGCATCTTCGGACCGCCGCCGTATATAGAGTCAATCGTGAGGATGTAAGTTATCCTTAATGTCGATACCTTATTTTCTTACTTTTGTGTTTCATTTTCATTGTAACTAGCATAGTTTAATGCTTATATTCTCTGCTGTTCAATATTACCAGAAACATTATTTTCATATTTTGATTCCAACTTCAAAATTCAATTGCTCATAGTACAACTGCTCCAAAAATACCTACTAAATTCTTGTATACTCTCACTTTGATCTATACTTTCAGATTGTTCAAACCAACACATTCTAAACCTTGTTATGTGTTATATTGCAGCACAAGAAGAATCTGAACGAAGAATGGCCGGTTTGTAGAAGTATTCCTGATGGAGGAGCCGACAGGATTGCTTCTGAACTCTGTCAGTTCATTCGTCGCGAAATTTTGCACAAAACGGGGAAGTTCTTTGATAAGAGAGGTTCAGCAGCTGATGTGCCAGAACTTTGCGACTATACCAATCTAAACAGTTTTTAGTGAAAACTTGTAAACTTTGAGATGAAATTGTATCTGTAACTTGTGTGTATGTATATTGTTTTAGTGAAATTGACTTCTGTGATGATAATATTGTTGTCTTTTGTTCTGTGATGATTGTTGTTTTTTGTTCTGTGATTATATTGAATTGACCTGGAAATTAGAAATAACAGCAGTAGTACTGCATGACTGTGAAAAACAATTATCACAGGCGGCTAGATACAAGTAAAGAAACATCTGTGATAACCAAATTTTCACAGGCGGTGTCCGTTATGGTAGAAACCGGCTGCGTTAAAGGGTCTTCACAGACGGCTGATATAGGTAAACTCCGTCTGTGATAACACCATTATCATAGACGGGTTAGTTATGCTTCAATAACCGTCTGTAAAGACACATTATCATTGACGGTTAGTTATGCTTCAAAACCCGCCTGTGAAGACATATTATCATAGGCGGTTAGTTATGCTTCAAAATCCGCCTGTGAATACAAATTATCATAGACGGTTAGTAATGCTTCAATACCCGTCTGTGAAGACTTCTTATCATAGACGGTTAGTTATTCTTCAATAACCGTCTGTGATAAGACGTTTATCACAGACGGTTATATATGCTGCACGACCCGTCTGTGATAAAGTATTTTCACAGACGGCTAGCCTAAGTAAAGAACCGCCTATGATAATCGGTCTTCACAGGCGGCTATCCTTAGTGAAGAACCGCCTATGATAATTAGTCTTCACAGGCGGTTTCACTTCTCCGCCTGTGAAATTGCGGATTATCACAGACTCTTCGTTTCAGGCGGTTTTAAAAGCCGTTTGTGATAATAGGTTTGGAGCCGCCTGTGATGAGGCTTATTGTAGTAGTGCGCTCTCTGGAATTCATAATATATTCCACATCTCTCAGCTGAGGAAGTGTCTTAAATCCCCGGCTGAAATCCGCACCGATGACCTTGAAGCTCTCCAACCGGATCTCACTTATTCTGAGTATCCGATCCGAATTATCTATGAAAAGACTCACGCCAAAAGAAAACAAACTTTTTGATTCTACAAAGTATTATGGAGTAACCATACCGCTGAGGAAGCAACATGGAAAAGCGAGGACTATCTCTGATCAAATTATCCGGATTTGTTATCACCTCATATCCGATAACCTTTTACCTCCATTGCTTTCATTTGTAGTCTCGGGATGAGATTATTTTAAGGGGGGAGGATGTAAAAGCCCAAAAATTCATAGTGCAAAGTTCAGATAGGATAATTTAAAATTTGAATGGGAAAAATAAATCAAAATGGCAATTGAAAAAAAATCAAACCAATTCAAACTTCAATAGAGGGAATTCAAAAATTCAAATTAGCTCCTGTTCAAACCTCGACAAAATAAAAATTTGAGTTCACCATTAGCTTCTGAATATTCGAAATAGCATCCATGTCAAATTTCATAACATTTGGAGCACATTTGCTATTCAGTTCCTTGTCTACATTGAATCCCATTCAAATTCAAATTTGAATTTCAGATGAAACTTCGCCAAATCAAGTTTTTGATTTCAGAATAAAATCCCAGATAATTGTTTTAGGCTCCCTGCCAAATTTCATGAATTTTGGAGCAATGTAGGTGGGAGAATTGAAGGAACAGAGAAGGGATGAGGATGGGAATAGGAATGTGGGGCCCACTGTCCAGAGACTCAATCACAGAGCAGCGCCTCTGTTTTCACCGTGCGACACGCACGACATGCAAGCTCCAGCAAGCTGCCTGCTTGCTAGCTTGCATCGATGCGATACGCACAGCTGCAGCTGCCTCAACCACATCCCAAATCGAATCCAACCAGTGCTCTCTCCCTCTCTGTTCTTCCCGCAAGAACAACTCCCACCGGTTCCCTTGCTGCCTCCCCATCTAGCTCAGGTTTCAGACCGAGTTGGCACTCAATTGCAACCGCAAGAAGGTGCACCAAGCCCCCCTCTAGCTTCTGGTGCAATCGGTTCCTTCTTCCCTTACTTTTTGCCTTAGTATTTTGAGGTCTTCCCGGAGCTCGCGGGTGAAGCCGCCGGGTAGCCTTTGGCTCGACGAGGACAGGCCAATAAAAGTAAGTTTCCGTCTTCTTCTTTAAATCAATAAGGTGCGCAAAGGTACATAGATTCTGCTGGTGAAGTTTCAGCCCATATCGTGCATCATCCTATCTCCTGTATTTCGAGTTTTACCGAAGCTAGTTCATACCTAGGTCACTGGGCATCAATATAATTCTGTTTCTACGAGCAACCGTTCTTCAATCCAATTAAGGAATATATTCTAGACCTCCAGGCACATCATCTCCAAAATGAAAGAATGTTATCGAGAGATGAAGTCGGATTTCGAGTTTTTGTAGCCGCCAATGAAAAACCGTCGGTGCGCCGTCGAACTCATGGTTGTCGGCCGTTCCATGGCTTTTGCACCTCATAATCATATTCCTCATGCTCCCAGGAACCTTCCCAAGTAGTTTCCGAGCCGTTTTGCCTTCAGCCAGCTGATTCAGACATCGCCGGTGACCTAATGTCCGCCGCGCGGGTTCGTCCGTCCTTTGCCGGCGGGCGCCGACCCCACCACCCTGCTCAGCGTCCCATTTTATGCTCAGGTGGCGAGTTTGGGAAGGATTGTTGGCCGGGGAAGATGGGCTGGCGAGTTCGTCGGCGCTGCGCCGCCGCGGCAGCCCGAGCGCCGCCCGGGTCGAGAGGAGGAAGACGACCCTGGCGGGGCCCGCCTGTTAGTCTCTCGGTGCGAGGGCGGGGGATTTGGTGTGGTCGTGGGATCAGGTGCGGCTGCACGGTTTAAACCCGTGGCCCTCGGTGTGGCCCCGATCTGGTTGGCCCATTTTAAATGAGTGGGACCCAGCCGGATTAGTTCAAACTTTTCCCTTTCCAAATAATTCCAGAATTTGAGCAAACTTCTAAATTCAATTATTCCTAGTATGCTTGCTCAAATAATTCCAAATAAATTCTGGTAGACTCATCTTGATCCCAATTTTACAGTGGCGTAATTTGTTGGAAATGAAAGTCCCAGAATTTTCATAATTAATTCCTTTGAGCTAGCTACTTGGGAAATTAATTACCCCTGTTCTGCTAATTGGAAAATTCCCAATCTTGGTTAGAATACTCTTAAAAATACCTTGGATCTCCATTAAAGAATTCAAGTCCATTGGACTTCATTTACCGGGTGAATCAGTGTTCCAAATGTCTATGTATTTTGAAAATTGAGAAATGTACAGAAACATTTCCAGAATTTTCCCAAACTTGTAAAATCAATCCGTCCCTGTAGGAAGCTCAGAAAATTATAAAATAAATTTTCCTAGAACCAGTGAGACCTCCTATACCATGATCATCCACTGTTAGCCATGAAAAATCTCCAGATTTAATACCAAATTCCAGAGAATGCTTCTTCTTGTTGGAATTTTAGAGACAACAAGCTTCCTTGAACATCTCCAAATTTTGGTCCAAATCTTCCTCATAGAACCTAGTGTCCACTCTAAAAATCCCAAAGCCAATTAAAAAACTGTATTTAGAAGTTGATATATATAGTTCTATGTCACTTATATACTTTCATATTATGTATATCATATAGTGACCGAGATCGAGGCGGAGCCGGAGCCCTTGGAGAGTATACCACCAGAAACTAACTTCCCCCCTGACTTGCAGCCAGGCAAGCTCTGGTTTGTATTTAAGTGCTATTTCAAAGTTTCTATTTGTATCACTTATGTCTAGGATGAGTTTTGTGCATTAGGACTAAGGTGCTTGTTACTCCGCTTGCATGACCCACAAATAACATTGAGTATTAGGTAGGTCTACAACTTGACGAGTAGAAAATGCCATGCTACAGTTTTTAGGAATCCGGTAGAAGTCGAGTAGTTGGAATCTACTCACGAGATAGAATTTTATCACACGGGATGGATTTGATCAAAGAATGGTTTATGAATATGAATTTGAGACCGAGCAGCGGATAGGATGCAGCAAGACGTGGTCTCACGTGCGTAGCCCTACTAGTGTCGATTGAGGACCGATCCATGTGCGGCCTTGCTGGACAGGTTTGAACTTTACCGGATACATACTGGGCATATGGAACCCAGGAAAACGATGTAACTTGATAACTTGGATGTCGAGGCATATCCCACTGTCGATAGGGGTGGGTTGAGGGAAGCAAGGTGCAAATCTTCCGGCGGGCACAGACACGCTCCGTGTAGAGACCTTATGCCTGCGGTGGTGGGACCGCTTCGGCATTTGAGTTTCTTGTGAAAGGTTGCTTAGTATGACGTCGTGAGGAGCACAACACGCTCCTTACGCACGGGTGTACATGATGTGTTATCCGGGAGTCTACTAATTGCAATCACCGTCTCTCGCGGTATTTGAGTACTGCTTGTTCTCTGCGATGTGACGTAGTAAATATTGAAGAAGCCAGAAGAATGCGATGTATTGAATTATAATTCTTTTGCAACCACACCTGATGTAGTATATTGCTCACTAAATTTACATTCTGAACATTTCAATTGCTGCTAATAACTTGGAAGTAAGGATCCACTTGTAGGCGAGTCGTTTATGCAATATCACTGCCTATGTTTATATGTATCCCTGCATGTAGAGTTCCATGCTTCGGTGAGACTGTTAATTCTTGCTGAGCCTTCGTGCTCACGGTTGCGATATTAAGTTGTTTGCAAGTGAGACGTATGAGGAAGGGCACGAAGATGAGGTGATGCCCCAGTCAGTGTACACCGCCGAGTGGGAGCCCTGCATGCCGCAGTGAATTGTTGTGTGTTTCTAGTGTGTAGCGTCCCCAGGCTGGACGGCTACACTTTTGCATAGCTAGGCTGAGAGTTTAGCTATGAGTATTATTTATGTTGTACATTAAGTATGTAAAAGACTCCTACTATTTCTAAAAATAAAACTTGGTATGTTGTCGTATGCTTTTCGTGTGTGCTGTTGGGTGCCACACCGCACGGCACCACCCTCCGCGATTCCTGGAATTTGTGGACCCGGTCCTCACAGACGCGCTTTACAAGAGCATGTCTCTTTACTTTTTGAATTAATGTGAGGTGTTGCCACTAAAGCCATTTGCACATATCAAAGCATCTAAATTGGAGACGTGCTTTTGAAAAATGCATCTGATATTATCTTGCCTGAGAGGTGCACCATTGTGAGGCGCGTCTCTCGTAACAAATGCGTGTCTCGCATCACATTCATATACCCTTTTCCAGGGCAGAGCAAGTGTTATATTCAGTAGTACTTCCATAAGAAACAGAGCACAAGTCATCCATACTTCTCCATTAGAAACAGAGCACATATGACCAATGAAAGTCAAATATTCACTCAAATGGCAGTATTTTCACACATTTGAGCATATATCACACAAATATCCAAATGGAACTCAATTTTTCACTCAATTGACCATATTTTCACATATCTAAGCATATTTACACACAATCAATCTAGTTCTTTACGTTGCGGTCTTGTTTTTTTTTGAAATTCTTGACTTCTTCATGGTGGGCCGTTCTGCAAGTAAGGAAGTTTGTTGGCCGATGGTATTCTTAGCTTGATCATCAAGGTGACAAAAGGAGGAATCTCATCAAATTGGTCAAACTCTTAGGCATCGATGGCATTCTTGACTCCGATGATTCGTCGTTTTCCATGTGTAACCACCTTAGGTCTTTTATTTGTTGTGTCTAGAACTTAGAAAAGTTGAGAAACATGTTCTGCTAACACGAAAGGCTCCCACTTATATTCTTGACGGTAAAAATCAAAGCTAGTGAACCTGTACTTTTCTTGTACAACACCTTTGATTCCATCAACCCAATTGCAGCGGAAAAGAGGAATCTTGAATCCTTGAAAGTCAAGCTCCCAGATCTCTTGTATTTGACCATAGTACATGTCTTTGCCTTGGCCCACAACATTATAAACATCAACACGGACACCACTATTCTGATACATTCTTTTCTTATCTTAATCTACATTGTAAAATGTGTATCCATTTATGTCGTACCCTTGATATGTAATAACTGTGAATATAGGACCACGAGCCAACTTTTTTAGGTATTCACTTATTTGAGTATCCGATGAGTGAGAAATCTAATCTCGGAGCCAATCAATGAATTTTCTCTTGTGTTCATTTGCTAACCATGTTTCATTGCGGTCAGGATTGTCTCTAAGCACCACCTCCTTGTGCTCTTCGAGGTACTCCGACACAATGGACATGTGTTGCAACTCATGGAATTAAGCGTAGAAGAATAAATGTGAATCTAGAGTTATAGCCTTCTTCCCAATGGTCCCTTTTCATGTTAGCCTCCCCTCATGACGAGACTTGGGAACACCAATCGGGTTACTTGGGTCAGTGTAGTTTAGAGCCCACGCCACAGCTTCCTCTGTAGCGTCGATGTCCCATGTACACTATTTTTCGTGACTCGCTCAAGTATTGTGAGTTTGTTCGCTCAAACAATGTGGACATCCACAACCTACTTTCTTACTCTGTCCGAACAAGTTACGTACCGCTGGATAATCACTAAAAGTCACAAATAAAGTGGCTTTGAGGCGAAAGTACTCACGCTTGTGGTCATCCCATGCCTGCACTGCGTCGTTGTACCACAACTGCTTTAGATCTTCAACCAAAGGCCTGAAATAAGTGTCTATATCATTCCCAAGTTGTTGTGGCCCGGGTATCAGTGTTGCCATCATAATATATTTCCTTTTGTTGCACAACCAAGCAGGAAGGTTCAAAATTGTTAGCACAATTGGCCATGTTCTATGTGTGCTACTGTACAAAAAAGTATTCATGCCATCAATGTTCATTGCAATCCTAATATCCCTTGGATCAATGGCAAATTCAGGATTTCATGAATCAATGTTTTGCCACTGTGTGGCATCAGTAGGATGTTTTATCATTCCAATATCCTGCTTATGCTTGTCTTTGTGCCATCGCAATAATTCTGACTCCTTCTTGTTTGCAAACCAACACATCAAACAAGGAATGATAGGAAAGTACAAAACACCTTTTTAGGCCCTCTTTTTCTTCTGTTGCAGTTCTCATCATCACCGTTGTCTTTCCTACGATTGAATCGGTCCATTCGACAAATAGGGCAGTTCTCAAGGATTTCATACTTAGGTCCATGATATAAAATGCAATCATTCTTGCACGCGTGGATTTTCTCCACCTCCAAACCCAGTGGACAAATTATCTGTTCTTCCTAATAAACTGTCATAGGGACTGTGTTGTCTTGGGGTAACATGTCCTTAAGGAGCATCAACAATTCCTTAAAACTACAATCACTCCATCCATTGCTCGCCTTCAACTAGAAAAGTTTTACCATCGCAAACAGTCTGGTGTACTTAGCCGCACAACCATGATAGAATGGCTTCTTCGAGTCTTCGATCATCTTCTTGTAATTTGCAAGTTCACCATTACTGTACCGATCATCGACGCCATGTCTCTCAACATTGCGTACCATCTCCTCTATGTTATGCACCGGAAACTCAATGTCGTCATCGGTGAACCCTATTATATATGGTTCATTAACATCTTTGTCATGATCTTGTTCGACACTGGTAGGGACCTCCCTCTCCAGATATGAATCTCTCAACTATGCTTAATTAAACCCCTCCTCCCCATGTTTTTTCCAACATGATAATCCACAATGAATCCATGCGTGATCAAATGTGACCTTAACACTTCATATGTGCGATATCTCTCCTCATTCTTTCAGTATTTGCAAGGACCACAAATAGTCTCTCTAATATTGTCCAACATGTCTTTCTTCACAAAATTGATAAATGCATCTACACCTTGGATATATTCATTGTAAAGGCGCGACCCATACATCCAACTTCGATCCAACGACATCTACGTACAGAAAAGAAGAGCTAAACCAAAGAAATTCAAAACCACTGATAGTCAATATCTAAAGGGATAAAAAATAGGAAGGAACAAGAGAAGAGGACTAACCCTTTGTTTTAAGATCCACTGATAATCACCACAAGACTTTTAGAAGGGAACCTCCAAAGAGGGAAAGAACAGGGCAAGAACAGAGCAGATATGGTATCCACTTGTTCTTCCACAGCTGGGAGGTCGTAGAAGGGCAACAAAAAATCGATACGAACTAACATAAAGCACGTCTGTCTATAGAGGGAATGGGAGACGAGCCCGCTTCCATGACAAAAGGGAGACACGCCTGATTGGTGGGTATGGGAGATGCACTAGATTCGATTATGAAAGAAGACAAACTTCAAGAAAGCCCGTCTCAGTTATAAAAAAAAATATGAGTCGCGCTCAATGAAAGCGCGTCCCCCGTTTGTCAGAGAGGAGGACGCGTCTTGGATACCTACTTAAATGAGGCGTGCTGTATTTTAACGCGTCTCCTTGGACGTTCACCTGAGTCATGTCAGATCCTCGCTGAAGCGGTCTCGTCTCGCTTAAGTTTATCAAAGACGCTCTCCTTTTAGCATGTCTCCCATCTTTGTCTCCTATTTGGGTTTCTTATGTAATGCCAAGTACTGATCTACAAGGTGTTACATGTGTATCACGAAAAACAGTAGGTTTGGGAGCAAACTTTGCATTTTTTTCAACTCATCAAAGCAGGTTGCGAGTTCCTAACATTTGGTTCAGCATGTGCACCAAATTTATATGAGAGTTATGAGATATAGCTTGCATTCTTTTCTTTTTATGTTGTTTAGCTAGTCTATAACAAAATCTATGACATGACCATCTCTACCACAATATGTACAATACAGTGAAATTTAACTTTGTGGTCATGTCTAGATGAGCAAGCAATATGTTTATTAGAAATCAAATGAGATAACACTCTTGCATATTTGAAAACCACTTCTTTTTGTTTAGGAACTATTTGAATCAACCATTTCGTAATGACTTTACAATCTTCGGTGGATGTTCCTTAGCATGAGCATGGGAACAAAAACCTAAACCAGTTCTATCATTGCAAGACTTGGAAGAGTTCAACATCAAGTTTAGGTTCTTATTTGCATTACAAAACCGATCTAGTGTCCTATGCATGTCATAAAGTTTATTGGACAAATCAAGGAAATTTTCACATGAAGTGTTTCCTTTTAATTTAAAATAAGAACATCAATTAACTTCATGAGAACGTAAAGCATTGATCAAAACAGAAATTTCATTCATATCATCATGTAATTTCTTATTAAGATCATCATAGTTAGAACAATGCAAATCAATTGTTGAACAACTAGCATCTTTTATGTTCTTATCATTAAGTGCAGCAAGCTTTATGTTCTTTTCAATTTCAAGTTCAGGTTTATCAAGAGTGGAGGTGTGCGCATTTCTTAAAGAGGACAATTGTTCATATATTAATTCACATCAGGAACAAGAATTATCACTAGGAATCACAACTTTTAGACGATTAATTTCATATTCTAGTGATTCAATTTTAACAGTATCATCCCTAAGTTTTTTGTCCTTTTTCTTAAATATAACAGTGGCACGAGAAATAGCATCACACATTTCTTTGCAAGTGGGACATACCTCTTCATCACCGTTGTTGTGTTCTGCCTCCTCCATACTTGATCTTAAGTTGTCCGCCAGGAAGCACATATTTGCCAAATTTTTTTCATCTTCGTCACTTTCGATGTCCACATCGCTCGATCCAAGTTCTCGAAGTGCGGAGACAAAACTGTTTACCAATTGGCAACCCATAAAACCCTTCTTCTTCTTCTTCTTCTTGACTTTGCATAGGAGGACTTGAACTTTGTTTGCTTCTCATCACGAGGAGTAGAACCTGAAAGGTTAGATCAATTTGTAAGAAAATGTCCAAACTCACCGCATTCGAAGCACTGTTGAGGTCCACCACTTCCTCTCCTTCTAGTTCTTACATTTTGCAATGCTTTTGAGAACCAAGTAGAGAGAAGTGCTAGTTCCTCCTTTCGAAACACTTCAATCTATTCAAGGGTTAGAGAGGAAAGCAAAGCAAGTGTACCACAAGATGAAGATTGACTAGAACTAGGCATGTCATGTTGTGAAACAAATGCAAGAGACTTGTTGGGATTTTTATGTGATATTATGTCAAGTTCATGAGTTTTCAATTCAGAATATAGAACATCTAATTGAATCATGAAAGTAGATTCTAGAATAGGTGTAATTTTCATCTCCCAAATCAACATGTCTAATGCACTTAACAATTGCCTAGCATTTTTAGCATCTGAACAATTAACATTGACGCTACCCAAGTTGCTGAGAATTTTATTAAGTCTAGTAAGAAGGTCATCGATTGACTCACCGGGTTGCATCTCGAAGTGCATATATTCTTTTTTGAACATATCTTGCCTTATGTCCTTGATCGTGTTGAAGCCTTCGTAGTAGTCACATAGTGCTTTCCACACGTTAGACGTGTACCAACACTAATTTCTATAATGCAAACTTCAGTTAGGACTAAGAATTTTGAATGACAAGAAGAAATAACAAGGAAATGAGAAAAAAAGTTAATTTAAACTCCAAAAGAAGGAATTCAAAAAAAATAAACTTAGCTATGTTCAAATGAAGTTAACATGAAGATTTGAGTTGACCATTGGATTTCAAATAGCCTCCCTGCAAACATTCATAATTTTTGAAGCAAGTTTGCTATTTAATTCAATAGATACATTGAATTCATCTCAAATTCAAATTCAAGTTTAAATTCAAATGAAACTTTGTCAAATCAACAATCTGAATTCAGAATCAAATTCTTGATAATTAATCTAGCCTTCCCACAAATATCTAGCAAATTTTTGGACTGAATTAGGTGGTATAAGTGAATGAGCAAGGATGAGGATGAGGGAGAGAAGTGGGACCCACTTGTCATGCAGTGTGCTCTGCTCTTTTCTTCCCAGGGTGACACCACACGCATGCAAATGGACACCCAGCTGCCTGCTTGCTTGAGGTCGCCTCCAGCTGCATAAAGCACTCCCAAGGCTCCTCCTTATCCCCCTCCAAACCCCTGAGTCGATCACTTTTTCTCTGTTAAAGTTGCAGGCGCCATTTTTGCTCCCCACCCGAGTTATTCTCTGTCCAGCCGAAATTGAGCCAAGGTACTCGGTGTTGATCAATTTTCTTTGCCTCTCCTCACTCCCCAACATCTTGCACACATGTACGATCATTTTTCTTGTGCAGTTGTGCCACCCCGAAGCTCCAGAAACTGAAACGCGGCTGCTGTTCCTCTGTTCTTCCCGGCTGAGCTTCTGCTCCACCGCGGACCTGGCGATACAAGCCTTTTTCTCACCTCAGACCTTGAAAGAAAAAGGTGTGCTATAGTACCTAGAATATGCTCGTAAAGTTTCAGCCCTTGCTATCCCTCCTAGCTCGAGTATTAGTGATTTTCCCTATGAGCTTCGTGTATGAACTGAGTTAAGTCTTGGTCAAAATTTGTTTTCCACATTTGATTATCTCTAATGGCCGTGAGATTTTATGTTCCTCATGTTCCCACACACCTTCTTGAACAAAAATCAAAGAGATTCATCGAGTAGATACCTGGGAAATCAAGATTTCCTAGCCGCCGGCCGAAAAACACGACCTCACTGTCGAATGCATATTTTCCCAACCTTTTGTCATTTCCGAATACCCTATCAGAATCCCTAGGTCTCCAGCAACATTTTGGAGTTTATCCCGACCAAAATAAGGCACCATAGGGCCCGGCCAACATGGTCGGAACCCTAGCTCCGCCCGCCGCCATCGCACCGCCATCTCCGGCCGCCAATCGCCATCGGGAGCCTTACCATCTTGTTCTCATCGGATTTTAGGTGGGGGTGGCGAGTTTGGAGGGCCACCGTGCCCGGGAACGGGCGCCGGCGAGAGGCTGTTGTCAGGTGCTGCCGTGGTTGCCCCTGGCGCCGTCGCTATCGCGAGGTTGACGAAGGACCGTGGGGCCTGACCGTCAGACTAATGGCGCGCGCCGCGGATTTGCTGCGGCCCAGTGATCCCATGTGGCCACGCTGTTATCTCTGTGGCCCCCGTGTGTCTTAAATGCCACTGTTTCATTTTAAAACCGTGGGGCCCACTCTTGAATTCAAACTTTTCTATTTAGATTTAATTCTAGATTTTGCTCTTACTTTGAAAATCCATATCTCCTAGAATACTTGTCCAAAAATTCCCAAATAAATTTTGTTGGAACCAGGATGATCTGTACTTTCAAGTGGGGCACTTGTATCTGTATAAAAATCCATAAATTATTCTCAATAATTCCATAAAGCAAAATAATATTGGAATTAATTACTGGTGCTCCATTCATGCAAAAATTCTCAAATTTGTCCGCATATTTCCAGTGAAAATCCAGGTCCATTTGAGTTCATTTGAATAGCCAAATTGTGTTTCCAATCTCTATGTACCTAAAAATTCCAAAATGTCTAGAAACATTTTGTTAAATTGTCCAAACTTCTAAATTCAATTTTGTTGAGTCTCTCTTGACCTCTTCTAATCAGAACACCAACTTTTGTCCATGTTAAATTCGCATATTGCCCAAGAAAATTCTGGGAAGGGTTTATATACATTGAATTTTATACAACAGAGACTTCCATGAACTTTGCTCAGTTTTGGCTAGAACCTCACACATAGTGCCTAGTGTCGTCTTTAAAATTTCCAGAACCAGTGGCCATCTTTTAATATACTTAACTGTGTTTCTATTCAGATATGTAATAATACCAATATTGATTCACTTGCATTATTCTTTGCATATCGAATAGTTGCCGAGATCGAGGAGACCCCGGAGCCATTGGAAGTCATCAACCCAGAGACTAACTTTAACCCCGTCTTGCAGCCAGGCAAGCCCCGGTTTGCATCTAACAGCGTTTTAAACTTTGATTTGTATCACACTATATGTTTTAACATCGTTTTAAACATTCAAATATGTATGTGCATTAAGTCTAGGTTTTTGTTGGACTTTTCCACATGCATGACTAGGGAACCCATGAGAGAAGGGTAGATGGTTAAGTCCTCTATGTGTCCATGCTATGCTTAATGTTATAGTTACTTCGGTAGAAGTCGAGTAGTTGGAATCTACTCGCGAGTTCAGGAATTCAGTTCACACAGAAATGGGTTGGGTGAGAGATTCATCATTTTGTTAAATATGAGACCGGGCATGGAGTAGGAGCAGCAGGACATTGGGGCCTGTGAGCTATAGCTGTTCTTGCGTTGGTTAAGAACCGATCCGTGTGCGGCCCTATTGAGCAAGTTTGAATGTACCGAAGACAGACTGGATATATGGGACCTAGTAAACTGATGTTACTTGTCCACCTTAGTGTCGAGGCATACCCCACCGCCTTATATGTGCGGGTTGAGAGCAGCAAGGTGTAAGCCTACCAGCGGGTATGTCATACTCCGTGTGGGGGCCTCCTGCTCGTAGCGGTGGGACCGGTTCGGCGTGTAGGCAGCGGTTGAAAGGTTGCCGCATACAACATCAGTGGAGTGTGCCTTCGCAGCTCCAAGTGTGGGTGTCATGCTATCCGGGTATCCCTGCAGGTGTATATCGATTCGAGTCGCCGTCCCTCGCGGTTATTGAGTACCGCTTGTTCACTAAGTCGTGACGTAGTTAATTATTTGGAGCTGGATATTATTTTATCATGCTTTATGGAATAATTATGTATTGATACTTGTATGTTTAGATCAGGTTGCTCACTAAATTTCAGATTCATGAAGCCTTAATTTGCTGCTAAAAGCTGAAAGTAAGGACTAACATTTAGGCGAGTCTTTTATTGCAAACTGCTGTCCTATCTTATGTATATCCTGCATATAGAGTTCCATGCTTAGTGGAGACGGTTAAGTCTTGCTGAGCCTTCATGCTCACAGTTGCTATTTTAAGTTTTTGCTGCAGGTGATGACCTTTTTGATGAAGGGTCCACCGGTGAGGTGTTGCCCCCGTCGGGGTACACGGTCGAGTGGTAACCCTGCACGCTGCCGTGATGTGGTCTGTGTGCTGCTAGTGTGATTCCATTCTAGGGCTAAACGGAATGACTTTTGCATAGCTTAGGCTTGAGTGTCGAGAGCTATGAACTTATCTTCTGCTGCAATGTATTGAAATGTATATTATTTGTAAAAGACAAAGCTTGTATAATACTATGTCGTTTTATGTAAAATGATGTACCTTTTTTTGTGTGCTGTTGGGTGTCGCATCACATGGCACCACCAAATTGTGATTCCTGTAATGTCGGGACTCTGGTCCCCACAACTAGGTATCAGAGCCGCATTGGGAATAGCACACTTCAAAAGATTGTATTACGAGAAAAATTAGGTTTATGGTGATGAATCGATAGTAGCCCACATAAGGACTATTATTAGCATAGTTACTTAAGGTGGCAAAGCTAACCTATGTGTTATTATATTCTGTAACGACACTCTGACGTCAGGTAAGAGGTAAGGTACACCAGCGCAAGTAGATCAATTGCGGTAAGCTCAAGATGCGAGAGGTAGCATGTGTTGGTTTCTGTTGCTTAGCACGGAAATTCAATATGAGTCTCTGAAACTCTTCATGTTTCTGAGAACATATGACACGCGATACCCCAGCGTGCTTCAAATTAGTGGGAGCCCCCATCGGGTGGGACATAACCCGATACGCCTTCTACTGGTGCAGCATTATGCAAAGACGTGGGACCCCGTCAGGTGGTAGAAAACCCGGTCATGTACCTCGAGACGTAGCTTAGCTCAGGGCATCCCATATGGAATGATACGGGACAAATGTTTTTACTTTCATATATACTATTGTGACTGCCTGAAATGATCACCCGTGTGGGTTGTGCCGTACGACACCATAATGAGTGTTTTGTGAACTGTGTGTCTTATGCAGCACTGACCGTGTGATCTTATTGCGCTTAGAAATCGTTTGCGAGTGAACGTCATTAAGGCCACCGTTGAGACGTATGCCGGAATACCGGCTAATAATTTTCACTTTTGTGAGGCACGTAGTACCGACATGTATTCCGTTGATGCATTAACCACTTCAATGTAAAATGGAACTGAGAAGATGTAAAAATACTTATATTAGCTATCGAGCTCCGATTTCAAACTAAGTTTTCAAGATTGGAGTAGGTTTTTGAGTCACCAATTCAAAAACAGAGTGTTCTGTTTTCTGCCAGAAAAAAACCTTACTTTGAGAAACCATATCTCCCATTATAAAACTCCAGTTAAGGTGTATCATACATGTATGGAAATTTTAGGAAGTACTTTAAAATTGTTATGTTTAACTCCAGAACTGAATTCTCCTATAAACTGTTCAAAATTTCAAGGTTCCAAAATCTGCCGAACTGGACAGAAACTGGAACCCTCTCTGGACTCCTTACTGTTTTTACCATATCTCACTCTAGAAAAATCGAGCAGGACCATGCATGACATTTCTGTAATCCTTGTAATTTGTATTACCATTTTGTAACCTGTGGCTGTTGTAAATTGTGAAGTTTTATATCTGGAAATTGTGGCCCAAAATCAGCATAAAAAAAGGAGATGCTGTCAAAATTTCCAGAAAACTGTCAGGTTTACAATGCCATATCTTCTAAACCAGAAATGATCAGGAGGAAAAACAATACTTTTTGGAAAAGTCTTGAAGTATAATTCAACTTTGTAGTTCACCTCAAGATCTTATTCTTCCATTTACTGGGTTAAATTTGTGTTTGAGTACAAGCTGGTCAGATTTCAACAGAAACTTCATTGGTTTGACATATTTTGGTCTTGTTATGAATCTGGTCCTCGATTTCACTTCGAGAAGTGTCATAACAGACCAGGTGTCGATACTCAAACATTTCCCAGTAGAATTGAGGGTTTGACCCACTCGAACCTCTTTTCTTTTTGTGACCACGTTTGTATCACATTGAAGATAAGAGAGTGTATTCGCATGATAACGCGCATAACGTCCCGTCGCGACCAACAGTAGTCGAAATGAACTTCAATCCATGGAGTTTATTATATTGGAGCTCGCTATTGTAAAATTGGTCCAAGGATGATGTATTTTGTATAAAGTCTATACTTTATCAATATATGTTACCGTTATGCAAGTTTAGTTATTAATACGCACACTATTGCTTTTATCCTTCAGTGATCTTACAATATCACGTCTCAAGTTGGATTCATGGTTGTGACTGCAGAATGGTGCGTACCCGTAACACGGTTGAGATCGGTGGCTCAAGCCAGGGAGGTGATGACTCCCACCAACAGAAAACTCAAGATCAGCGACAGCTGACACCGCCACCGCCACCTCCTCCTCCGCTTACATTGGCGTATGTGATTGCAGCAATGGTGGGTTCGCATGACGAGCAGACCGAGCTGCTGAGAACCCTCGTGCAGAATACGTCCCGTCAGCGTGGATGTCCAGATGGAGGCAATCTCAGCCTCAACACACCACCTACTCAGATTTCTTGGCGACTCATCCACCGGTCTTCACGGAGGCTGATGAACCTCTTGAGGTGGACAACTGGCTCCGCACTACTGAAGCAAATTTCGTGTTGCTCCAATGCACCGAACAGCAGAAGGCGCACTTCATGGTGCAGGAGCTTCATGGCTCCGCCGGCGCATGGTGGGAAAATTACACCGCCTCTCTGCCGGCTGATCACGCCGTGATATGGACGGAGTTCCGGGAGGCATTCCGCGCCTATCACATACCTCCCGGGATTATGAAGAGAAAGCTTCAAGAATTTCTTGAACTCAAGCAAGGCGGGAGGAGTGCTCACGTGTACTCCAAGGCTTTCAATCACTTGGCGCAATATGCGCCGGATCATGTGAACACTGAAGAAAAGAAACGGGACTGCTTCTATCAAGTCTTGAATGCAAAGATGAAGGACAAGCTCGCTTTGTTCAACCGCGGCATGTTCAATGATTTTGTCAACGCGGAAATTGTAAAAGAGGATGCAACATGCGAGTTGGTTACTGAGAAGAGGAGGAGTGCTCCGCAGGGCAGCAGTGGTGGAGCTCCACAAAAATACCGAATGGTGTACCAATCACTGTCCGGTCAAAGGTGGCAGCAACCGGCACAACCGCCAATGTTCCGTGGCCACCTGTTCAACGCTCCAAGTTTATGACCACCCCTGCCACAGCAGAAACAGCAGAAGCAACAGAGGATGATACCTCGTGCACCACCACAGCAGCAGCGTGCACCGGGTTTCCGTCCCCCGGCCTATGGTGGTCCGGCACAATACACATGCTACAACTGTGGACATGTCGGACATCTTTCCTACAACTGTTACGGACAAGCAAACCAGCGGATAAGCATCGTATCAGGGTGCCAATCAACCCCGCAACCAGCGCAAGAAACCAAAACCCAAACCCGGCACGTCCACCACATCGCCATTGAGGACGTACCGGAAGGCGAACCCGTACTCGCGGGTACGTTCACTCTCATCGATCACCCCATTATCATACTTTTTGATTCTAGATCCGCCCACAATTTCATTAGTAGTTAATATGTTTTCAAGAACCAACTACAAATATTTCCTACTAAATATCCATACGTCATTTGTTCATTGGGTGGGAAAATATCAGGTCATAGTATGATTCCTAAAGCACCACTGTGCATGGGTGGAAAAATATATCCAACCACTCTCATTGTCTCATGGTCAAAAGATCGATGTCATTTTAGGTATGTTGTGGTTACATCTGTAGGATCGAAGAACACGTGAAAGCTACCAGAGGAGGGATGAATGGTAGATTTTAAAATCTTACGCAGCGGAAACAATTAAATCCAAACCCCTTCGGCAGAAAAATGATCTGTTAGAGAAATCGTGTGTGAAACTAATCTAAACGTATTTCACCGTGACAAAAGTGATATATATCAGAGAGAATCAATTCACAAAGAAAACAAAAGAAGAATCACTCAAATCCATCGAGAAAACTTAAGTTATAATCGAAAGATGAAACAAAGGTCAATCTGTCCTACCCGAGAAAAACAGTTATGTAATGCTGTAAAGAAACTCGTGTAGATCAGGAACCACAGATTCAATGACCGCGAAATTTTGACAGATGATAGGTAATCAAGTTGTGAAGACAACCCAAAAAGAATCAAATCAATTGGATCTGTAAAACTTGAGTTATGATAAAACCACCGACGAAAGGTAGTGCTGTCCAGAAACTCGACGAGTAAAACTTATCTGGAACAAGTCGGACGAACAAGGCACAAAAGTTCCTTCAAACTACGAATTTTATTCAATAGAACACAAGAGGAACAGCCCCAAAGTCATACACCACGAGCTCTGGCCTCCCTTGCTTATATAACCAGCTCGAAAGCCAACTCAACTCAAATTAGGACTCTAATCCTACTCCGTTCATGAATCGAAACTTTCCATAACTGCTTGAGACTCTTCTATACGCAGATAGAAGCAATCTTAAGACTTCCAAACACCTTAGAAACGTATCCCACATTCCTAAAACAACTAAAATTTGTGACCCACACGAAATCCTATCATAACCAACTCGATACTTTCCATACCGAGCTATAACTGACTCCACCGCAACCAAAGTCATCAACCGATACGATCCGATCCTTCCAACCAGATCTTTCCATCCATAAACCATCTTCCGAACCATGTTGCCACGTCATGCACTGCATGCATACGTGCAAACACCTTCCTTTGACGTCCAGTAACCTTCATATGCACTGCCCTTGATTCAGTCATCCTGCACGACCTCCTGACCCGCTCAACCACAATTCCTCTTGAATTTGGTTGTTGGAACCTCATATCCTCCCTGAGACTAGTCCAAAGGATCCTGTCACCAGCCATGACTTGAACTCAAGCAACACCTGCATATGAACAAATAACCAATCCGTACGAGCCCAAGTCCGCGACTTGACTCAAGTCAGTTCTGAACACAACACCTTACGTGAGAACACCTTACGTGAGCACCTCACATAAGAATGTTGCAAAAACACAGTAAAACGATATCAGCCATATCAACCAAAACACACCAAAAACTTAACAAATGAATACTAAGCAATCTATCTAACAGAGTAAAGCAAGATCAAAACATTTCACAATAAAAATAGAAACATTACGATCAAGCTCTGAACCTAGAAAAAGCTAACCGGAGCTTGAGCCGGAGCTTACCAAAGCTAGTACAACCTAGCGACGAAGCTTATCAAAAATAGCAGGACCTAGCACCGGAGCTTACCAAAACTAGTCGAAACTAGTCATCCCAAAAGTGGGAGCTAGAAAAACATGTCAGAGCTAAAGTCGGACCTTGCTAAAAAAGATGTTTTAGCAGAATTTCAGAACTTTTATCATCAAAGCCAATGTATTCAGTACAAGCCAATGTATTCAGCACACATAGGTCTCCCCCTTGATGGATGCATTAGCAACACCACTTAAAATCCGAACATTGGCTTATTCACATTAAAAGTTTTGAAAACAATTTCTCCCCCTTTGTAAAACAGGAATAAAATGAGAAGAAAAACGAATCCCCCCCCCCCCCCCCCCCCGAGAAGAATCGTGCCAAAACAATTGTGAATATGTGCAATGTGTAATCAATTGTGAATATGTGCAATGTGTAATCAATTTCTCCCTTGCATACTTATCTTTAAAAATTCACATATTATCTCTCCCTATTTGACAATGTATTCAGCAAGGTTCAAAAGAGAAATTTTAATTATTATGAGCATATTATAACATATACATATAAAACAAAGCTCATCCAAGTCATACTATCAAGTAACTTACACTATCACATCAATGAGATACATAGAGTAGTGTAAGCCAAGCTAGATATCAAATGTAATTTTCAATTTAAACAAGTCATGATCTCACAAACTTAATTATTTCAATACCTGAAAGCATGACACTTGTTGATGCATTTTATTATTTTTCAAGGCACAAATTTAGATCATATGATATTTGCAAGAGATTATATGCGCATCTGCCTTATTCTAACCAACCAAACCAAGCCTATGTCATTTGACAATCAGAAGCTTAAGGACATGATTTTAGTCATACACAACTTCTTCCAAGTTCATATCTAAGTGCAATGATAAGCCATCTCAAAAGAAGAAGTGCGATGCATGTATATTCTCTTGATCTTTTCTCAACTTATATATGTTTATTAAAAAAGAACTCAACAAGTGAGTTGATTACTTTATTAATTCTTTATGATTAAAAGCACTTGTGAGCATGCAACAAGTTCAAAACAGCAAGAAAGTTTGACCATGACCATATTTAGTGTAAGTAATTATTCCAATTACTAGACATGGAAAAAACTACAAAATGTATAACACGAGTAATGTAGTAAGAACTTTCAGCATGTAAAAGGAATCACAAAGTCATATATGTATGAAAGACTATGCTCATATTATTTTAATTTCAGATTCACACATAGACTTCTCAAGTTTGAAAACTCCCCCTCAATGTAAGCCATGAGGATGCATAACCCCTATTTCACTACGAATGAAACAAAAACGAGTGAAATCCAAAGGTTTTGTAAAAATGTCAGCCAATCGTTGTTCGGTATCTACATGGTGAAGCACAATGTTTCCTTTTTCAACATTATCATGGAGAAAGTGATACCTAATATCAATGTGCTTAGTTCTAGAATGTTGCACAAGGTTTTTAGCAATGCAAATGGCACTAGTGTTATCACAAAACAGTGAAACACTATCTAGATCAACCCTATAGTCCTCAAGTGTTTGAACAATCCAAAGAATTTGTGAGCAAGCACTAGCAGCAGCTAGATACTCAGATTCGGCTGTGGATTGTGCAACTGAATTTTGTTTTCTAGAGGACAAAGCAACAAGTGCATTACCAAGAAAATGACAAGCACCGGAAGTACTTTTCCTATCAATCCTACAACCTCCAAAATTAGCATCGGAAAAAGCTTTCAAAGTAACGGTTGAGGAAGAAGGAAGAAAAATGCAAAATTCTTGAGTTCCATGTAAGTACCTGAGAATCCTTTTGATGGCTTGACGATCTGAAGCATGTGGGGGGGGGGGGGGATTGAAACCGTGCACAAAGGCATACGCTGAATTGTATGTCCGGTCTTGATGCCGTGAGGTACAAAAGTGATCCGATCATGCTTCTATATTCTTTTTGATCCACGGGTTCACGATCTTAATCAAGTTCAAGTGTTGTTGTTGTTCCCATTGGTGTCCGAAGAGGCTTGCTTTTGTCCATGTTGAAGCGCCTTAGGAGGTCTTTTGTATACTTCGTTTGATGCACAAAGATACCCTCCTTGGTTTGCTTGATTTGCAGCCCAAAAAGTACGTGAGTTATCTCATCATACTCATCTCAAATTCTGAACTCATCATGGCTGAAAACTTGGACACAAGATCATGAGAAGCACAACCAAAGATAATATCATACACATACACTTGAACGAATAATGAGTCATTGCCATGCTTAAGCACAAAAAGAGTTTTATCAACCTTGCCCATGGTAAACCCCTTTTCAAGTAAGAATGTTTTTAACCTATCATACCATGCTCTAGGGGCTTGTTTGAGACTGTACAAGGCTTTGGACACTTTGTAAACATGATTAGGAAAATCTGGATTTTCAAAACCTGGTGGTTGTTTGACATAAACCTCCTCATCTATGTAGCCATTAAGAAAAGCACGTTTAACATCCATTTGATATAACTTAAAACCTTTAGATGCAGCAAAAGCTAACAAAATTCTTATGGCTTATAGTCTAGCAACAGGAGCAAAAGTTTCATCAAAATCTAGACCTTCAACTTGAGTGAAACCTTGAGCAACCAACCTAGCCTTATTCCTAACCACAACCCCATCCTCACTTGTTTATTTTTAAACACCCATTTAGTTCCAATTAAAGTTTGACCTTGAGGAGGAGGTACAAGTTTCCAAACATTATTTCTTTCAAAATTTTTCTAACTCTTCTTGCATGGCAATAATCCAAGATTCATTAGTGAGTGCTGTGATATATCTTTGTGTTCAAAAGAAGCAACAAAAGCAGAATGAGCATGAGAGTTTGGATCGCAAAACCTGGACCGTGTAACTCGTTCATGCAAGCTTCTAATAATTTGTTGTGGAGGATGAATCTTGAGAACTCGAAGAGGAGTGGACACTTCACAAGCTTCTTCTTCTTCATGTTCATCACAAACCAATTAGCTTGTGACTTGAGGAGGATCTGGACCAGCAATGGTGGTCATTGGTGCTGGCTGTGAATCAAAATCAGGAGATCAAACAATGTCTTAGCTGCTGAATTTTCGGGCAGCAGCTCCACTTCTTCCTCATCTTCAACGAAAATGCCCTCCCCCTGCGGATATGGATCTAGACCTGCAATGTTTGAGCTAGTACCCAGGCTAGCTTCATCAAAAGACACTTCCCAAGTCTCCACAATTTTGTTAGTGTCAAGAAAAAGCACACGGTAGCCTCTAGTATGAGATGGATAACCAAGAAACATGCCATCAATGGATCTAGGTTCAAATTTATCAAGATTACCATGTTTCTTAACAAAGCATTTGCAACCAAAGACCCGAAAGTGTGTAACACTAGGCCTATGTCCAAACCGGAGTCATATGGTGTTTTACCTAGCTTAGCACGCAAGAAAACACGATTTGAGACATAACAAGTGATTGCAATCGCATCAGCCCAAAATTTCCTAGGACTTTGATATTCATCAAGCATAGACCAAGCCATCTCAACTAAGGTTCTATTCTTTGTTTCTACAACACCATTTTGTTGAGGTACATATGGTGAAGAAAATTGATGATCTATTCCATTTTCAGCACAAAAGTGATCAAAAGATTGATTTTTAAATCCAGTTCCGTTATCACTTCTAATTGCTTTTAAAGATCCTGGGTGATCAATTGATAATCTAAGAAATATATTTCTAAAGTGACTAAAAGCTTCATTCCTAGACTCCATAAAGTAAACCCAAGAGTATCTAGAATAATCATCAACAATAACAAGAACATACCGTTTACCTCCGAATGATTGAATACGTGAAGGTCCTACGGTGTCAAGGTGCAAAAGTTGATCCGGTTCAGTTGTCATGATCATTGTGAGAGGAGTATGTGAACCTGCAACCATCTTAGAACGTCTACATGAAGAGCACACAATTTCATTGTCCCCTTTAAGCTTAGGCAGCCCACGTATGCGATCAAGAGCACTAATACGCGTTAGGTGATCAAAACGTACGTGACCAAGTCTACGATGCCAAAAATATAAGTCCTTTGAATCATTAGCAACTAGACACCTATGCTTAGAGGAAGAAATATCAAAATCAGCTTTAAAAACTCTTCCAAACCGAGACATGTTAAAAATAATCTCACTATTTGAACCTACAACTTGCAACAGTTTTTATTGAAAATAATTTCCGGATTTTCATCTAGCAATTCTGAAACAGAAAGCAAGTTGTATTTCAAATTTTTTACAAGTGGCACATCCTTCAAAGTGTAGTGATCATTTATTATAACCGAACCCTTAGCAATTATAGGAGTTGAAGAATTATCGGCAAAAGTAACATTCTCTACGCATGACACAAAAGAGAGGGAGGAGAACCATTCTTTGTTATCGGTCATGTGGTGTGAGCAACCTGAATCCACAATCTAAATGTTCTCCTTCCTCAAGCATGTAACCTACATAGAAACACAATACGTCGATGACTCAATACTGGGGTTAGTCAAAAGACATTTAGGTATCCAGTACTGAGTCACACGATGTGCAGCAGGAAAAACACGAGAAAGCTGAGATGAAACATCACGTTTATGAGTCAAAGTTTGAGGGTTTTTATTCTTAACTACTGACCTATAAGGTGTTACTTGTGTAGCACAGAAATCAGTAGCTCCAGAGGCAAAAACAGAAGGTCCGGAGCTAAACTTTAAATGTTTTTGACTCACAACAGCTGGTTGCATGTTCCTGGCATTCGGTTTAATATGTGCAGCAAATTTTGCATGTAAGTTATGATATCTAGCAATCATTCTTTCCCTTTTCTGTTGTTTAGCTAGCCTATAACTAAAATCTATGACATGACCATCTCTACCACAGTAGGTACAATGAAGTTTAACTTTGTGTTCATGTCTAGATGAGCAAGCAATATTTTTATTTGAAACCGAATGAGACAACACTCCTGCAGATTTGAAAACCACTTCTTTTTGTTTAGGAACTGTTTGAATCAAACCACTTCCTAATGACTTTACAATTTTAGGTGGATGTGCCTTAGCATGAGCATGAGAATCAAAACCTAAACCAGTTTTATCATTGCAAGACTTGGAAGAATTCAGCAGCGAGTTTAGGTTCTTATTCCCATTACAAAACCGATCTAATGTCCTATGCATATTATCAAGTTTATTGGACAGGTCAAGGCAATTTTCACATGAAGTTTTTCCTTTTAATTTGCAATTGGAACAAAATTTATCTTCATGAGAACGTAAAGCATTGTTCAATATAGAAATTTCATTCATAGCATCTTTTAGTTTCTTTTCAAGATCATCACAACTAGAACAATGCAAATCAATTGTCGAACAAGAAGCATCTTTTAAGTTTCCAATGTCAAGTGCAGCAAGCATTTTGTTCTTTTCAATTTCAAGTTCAAGTCTATCTAGAGTAGAGGAATGTGCAGTTCTTAATGTGGACAATTGTTCATAGATTAAATCACATTGGGGACAAGAATCATCACTAGGAATCAAGATTTTCAAATGGTTGATTTCAGATTCTAGTGAATCAATTTTAGCAGCATTATTCCTAAGATTTTTGTCCTTTTTCTTTACAATAATAGTTGCACGAGAAATTGCATCACACATTTCATTACAGGTAGAACATACCTCATCGTCGTCACTGTTGTGTTCTGCGTCCTACTGACTTGATCTTGATCTTGTTTTGCCCGCCATGAAGCATAAGTTGGCCAAATCATCTTCATCTTCGTCACTTCCAATGTCCATGTCGCTTGAGCCAAGTTCCTGGAGTGCGGAGATAAAACTGTTCACCGGTTGGCGACCTGTAAAGCCCTTCTTCTTCTTCTTATCATTTGTTGAGGAGTGCTTCGTCCTTGATTGTTTTTCTTCCCGAGAAGTAGAACCTGAAAGTTTAGGGCATTCTGTACGAAAGTGTCCTGTCTTACCACATTCGAAGCATCGTTGAGGTCCGGAGCTTCTTCTCCTTCTAGTTCTCACATTTTACAATGCTTTTGAGAACCTAGTAGAGATAAGTGCTAGCTCCTCCTCTGGAAATTCCTCGATCTGCTCCAGTGTTCGTGAGGACAACAAAGCAAGAGCGTTGCAAGATGATGATTGGCCGGAGCTAGGCATATCACGTTGTGAGACAAATGCAATAGACTTATTTGGGTTCTTACGTGATAAGATGTCAATTTCATGAGTTTTGAGTTTACAATAAAGCACATCTAAAGTAAGTGTACTCATGACAGTATATTCACGGATAGATGTAACTTTCATTTCCCAGATTGACATGTCTAATGCACTAAGAAGTTGCCTAGCATTTTCAGCATCAGAAAAATTAACGTTGACACTACGCAAGTTACTGAGAATTTTGTTAAAGCGAGCAAAGAGATCATCGATGGACTCACCGGGTTGCATCTCGAAGCACATGTATTCTTTCTTGAACATGTCTTGCCTTACCTCCTTGATCATGTTGGATCCTTCGTGATAGTCACAAAGTGCTCTCCATACATCATATGCCGATCGGAGATGTGCAACACGGTTGAAGTCACTTTGAGTTAATTCTTGTATGATCAAGTTTCGAGCCTTGTTGTTGTTGTTGACATCTCTCAGATTTGTAGCTATAACTTGATCATTTGATGGCACTTCGTAAGGCTTGTATACCTTCTCCCATATTGCAAAGCCTTGCGCCTGGATGAAAGCCCCCATGCGTGCCTTCCAAACCTGAAAATCAATACCAGCAAACACACAAGGTTTGGCGGAGTATTTCTCCATGATGAATAGTCAAAAACATGTGCAAATCACAATGATTAGAGCAACGTGGCTCTGATACCAATGGTTGAATCGAAGAACACGTGAAAATCTACCAGGGGGGTTTAATGGTAGATTTTAACATCTTACGCAGCGCAAACAATTAAATCCCAACCCCTTCGGCAGAAAAACGATCTATTAGAGAAATCGTGTGTGAAACTAATCTAAATGTGTTTCACCATGAAAAAAGTGACATATATCAGAGAGAATCAAGTCACGAAGAAAACAAAAGAATAAACACTCAAATCCGTCGAGAAAACTCAAGTTATGATCGAAAGATCAAACAAAGGTCAATCTGTCCTACCTGAGAAAATAGTTCTGTAACGCTGCAAAGAAACTCGTGTAGATCAGAAACCACAAATCCAATGACTTTGAAATTTTTACAGATGATATATAATCAAGTTTTGAAGACAAACCAAAAAGAATCACGTCAATTGGATCTGTAAAACTCGAGTTATGATAAAACCACCGACGAAAGGTAGTGCTGTCCAGAAACTCGACGAGTTAAACTTGTCTGGAACAAGTCGGACGAACAAGGCACAAAAGTTCCTTCAAACTACTAATTTTGTTCAATAGAACACAAGAGGAACAGCCCCAAAGTCATCCACCACGAGCTCTGGCCTCCCTTGCTTATATAACCAAATTGAAAGCCAACTCAACTCAAATCCGGACTCTAATCCTACTCCGTTCACGAATTTAAACTTTCCATAACTGCTTGAGACTCTTCTATACGCAGATAGAAGCAATCTTAAGACTTCCAAACATCTTAGAAATGTATCATACATTCCTAAAACAACTCAAATTCCTGACCCACACGAAATCCTATCATAACCAACTCGATACTTTCCATACCGAGCCATAACCGACTCCGCCGTAGCCAAAGTCATCAACCGATACGATCCGATCCTTCCAACCTGATCTTCCCATCCATAAACCATCTTCGGAACCATGTTGCCACATCATGCACCGCATGCATACGTGCAAACACCTTCCTTCGACATCTAGTAATCTTCGTATGCATTGCCCTTGATTCAATCATCCTGCGCGACCTCCTGACCCGCTCAACAACAATTCCTCCTAAATTTTGTTGTTGGAACCTCATCTCCTCCCTGAGACTAGTCCAAAGGATCCTGTCACTAGCCATGACTTGAACTCAAGCAACACCTGCACATGAACAAATAACCAATCTGTACGAGCCCGAGTCCGTGACTTGACTCAAGTCAGTTCCGAACACAACACCTTACGTGAGCACCTCACATAAGCATGTTGCAAAAACACAGTAAAACGATATTAGCCATATCAACCAAAACGCACCAAAAACTTAGCAAATGAATACTAAGCAATCTTTCTAATAGAGTAAAGCAAGATCGAAACATTTCACATTAAAAACAGAAACATTACGATCAAGCTCTGAACCTAGAAAAAGCTAACCGGAGCTTGAGCTGGAGCTTATCAAAACTAGCAGGACCTAGCACCGGAGCTTACCAGAACTAGTCAGAACTAGTCATCCCAAAAGTTGGAGCTAGAAAAACATGTTGGAGCTAAAGTCGAACCTTGCTGAAAAAGATGTTTTAGCAGAATTTCAGAACTTTTATCATCAAAGCCAATGTATTCAGTACAAGCCAATGTATTCAGCACACATAGGTCTCACAACATCACCACGGTGCTGTTTTGGACATTGTTCCTCGAACCATCCATTTGGATTCTCCACTACACAGCCCACATACTCTCATTCTTGATCGATCCGTTCAAGAAGTTGCAGCAGCATACCACTCTGAATCCATTAAGTTGGAAGACATTCCGGTGGTCCGTGAATACCACGATATGTTTCCCGATGATCTACCGGGCATGCCGCCCGAACGTGATGTCGAGTTTAAGATTGAACTTGTGCCAGGAACCATACCGATATCTCCAAGACCTTATCGAATGGAGCCCAATGAGCTAGCTAAATTAAAGGAACATCTAAAGGACCTGCTGGATAAAGGTTTTATTCGCCCAAGCTCATCACCTTGGGGCTGCTCCGCACTGTTTGTTAAGAAGAAGGATGAAACGTTACGGTTATTTGTGGACTATCGTCCGCTAAATGCCGTGACTATTAGGAACAAGTATACACTACCTCACATTGACATTCTCTTCAATCAATTAGTGGGTGCTAAGGTATTTTCCAAGATGAATCTTCAGTCCGGATATCATTAAATCAAAATTCAGCGAATATGGCATTCTCCACGCGATATGGAATATATTAATATCTCGTTATGTCATTTGGTCTTACCAATACTCCAGCCCACTTTATGTACCTTATGAACTCAGTGTTCATGCTGGAATTGGACAAGTTCGTTGTGGTCTTCATGCATGACATCTTGGTTTATTCCAAATCGGAGGAAGAACACGCCAACCACTTGCATATCGTCCTCCAACGATTGCGAGACCATAATCTCTATGAAAAAATCAACAAGTGTGAATTTTGGATCAGTCAAGTGCCATTCTTGGGACACATTATTTCAGCTGAGGACATTGCTGTGGACCCAAGTAAAATTGTTCAAGTGCTGAAATGGCAATCACCAACATCCGTACATGAAGTCTGAAGCATCCTTGGTTTAGCGGGATATTATCGAAGGTTCATCCCAAGCTTCTCAAAAATTGCTAAACCAATGACGGAGCTGTTGAAGAAAGGTATCAAATATATTTGGAGTGAAGCATGTGAGAAGGAATTTCAAACACTGGTGAAGTATCTCACAACAGCCCCGATTTTAGCTCAACCGGATACGACAAAACCATACAATGTTTATTGTGATGCATACGGCATCGGTCTTGGCTGCGTTCTCATGCAAGAAGGACGTGTGGTCGCTTATGGATCACGGCAGCTCTGCAATTATGAACAGCACTATACTACTCACGACTTGGAGCTCGCTGCCGTGGTGCTTGCTCTAAAAATGTGGAGGCATTATTTTCTTGGAAATATGGTTCACCTCTACACCGACCACAAAAGTTTGAAATATATCTTCACTCAGAAAGAACTGAACATGAGTCAACAAAGGTGGCTTGAGTTGATCAAGGATCATGCGATTGATATTCACTATCATCCCGACAAAGCTAATGTGGTTGCCAATGCGCTTAGCTGCAAATATCATGTCAATAACTTGACTATCACACCTATGGAAGAGGATGAACTGAGTCTATATTTGGTTCCATATGGATCTTTATACAATCTTGCTCTCATCCCAACAATTCGAGATGAGATTATTGAAGCTCAAAAGAAGGACAAGGGAATGTCTCACATACTCAAGAATTGACAGCGGTGAGATGAAGTGTTTTCGAAGAGATGAACATGGTGTTCTATGGTTCAAGAATCGGATTGTAGTGCCCCGTGACATGGACCTTCGAAAAAAAATCTTTGAAGAGGCTCACTTGTCCAAATATTCTATTCATCCGGGCAGCAATAAAATGTATCAAGACTTGAAGACTATGTTTCAGTGGACACGATTGAAGCGTGAGATTGCTAAGTACGTATCCGAGTGTGATACGTCTCGGCGAGTGAAGGCCGACCATATTTAGAAAGCGGGACATCTGCAACCACTGAATATTCTGGCATGGAAATGGGAGGATGTGAGTATGGATTTCATCGTTGGATTGCCACTCACATTCCGGAAGATGATTCGATTTGGGTGATAGTCGATCGACTAACCAAGTCAGAACAATTCATCCCGCTAAATGTCGGATTCAATGCCAAGAAATATGCGGAGTTGTATATATCAAGAATCGTGTGCCTACACGGCATTCCTCGCACGATTATTTCAGATCGAGGCTCGCTGTTTGTTGCTCGTTTCTGGGAGCAGCTGCACGCCTCGTTGGGTACTAGACTGATTAGAAGCTCCGCCTATCACCCGCAGACCGATGGACAAACTGAGCGGGTGAATCAAGTACTTGAGGACATGTTGCGAGCGTGTGCCATCTACCATGGTAGAAATTCGTATGATCATTTACCATTGGAAGAATTCTGGTACAATAATGGTTATCAAGCGAGTATCAAGATGACACCATATGAAGCTCTCTACGGCCGAAAATGCCGCACACCGCTGAATTGGTGCGAGTCTGCGAAAGAGTGACATTCGGGATTGATCCAGTCAACAAAGCCGAGGAACAAGTTCGAATCATTCAAGCGAACTTGAGAGCGGCTCAATCTCGACAGAAGAATTATGCAGACAAGCGGTGTCGCCCGCTGCAGTTCAATGCCGGGGATCACGTATACCTACGCGTGTCTCCGATGAAAGGAATTCACTGGTTCGGAGTAAAAGGAAAGCTAGCTCCCCGGTTTATTGGTCCATTTGCTATTACGGAAAAGTGCAGACCTGTGGCTTATAGATTCGATTTACCGGCATCTCTCGCTGGTATTCATGACATTTTCCACATATCTCAGCTCTGGAAATGTCTCAAGTTCACAGCTGCAGTCCACACGAATGAAATCGGCGAGTTGCGACCGGATCTCACATACTCCAAACATCTGATTCAGATTCTCGATGAGAAGGCTCGAACAACGTGGAACCGCACGCTGTGGTTCTATAAAGTGTTATGGAGCAACCATACTGCTGAAGAAGCAACATGGGAATCCGAAGAATATCTCCGCTCCAACTATCCGGATTTCTTATCGTCTCATATCCGGTAATTTCTCTCCTACTTTCGTCTCTTCTTTGTAATCTCGGGACGAGATTCTTTTAAGGGAGGAGGAATGTAAAAGCCCTAACTTCTATAATGCAAACTTCAGTTAGGACTAAAAATTTTGAATGATAAAAAGAAATAAAAATAAAATGAGAAAAACAAATTAATTCAAACTCCAGAAGAGGGAATTCAAAAAGAAAACTTAGCTACTGTTCAAATGAAGTTAACATGAAGATTTGAGTTGACCATTGGATTCCAAATATTTCAAATAGCCTCCCTGCAAACTTTCATAATTTTTGAAGCAAGTTTGCTATTTAACTCAATGGCTACATTGAGTTCATCTTAAATTCAAATTCAAGTTTGAATTCAAATGAAACTTTGTCAAATCAAAAATCTGAATTCAGAACCAAATTCTCCATAATTAATCTAGCCCTCCAACAAATAACTAGATAATTTTTGGACTGAATTAGGTGGTAGAAGTGAATGAGCAAGGATGAGGATGAGGGATAGAAGTGGGACCCACTTGTCATGCATTGTGCTCTGCTCTTTTCTTCCCAGGGTGACATCACACGCATGCAAATAGACACCCAGCTGCCTGCTTGCTTGAGGTCGCCTCCAGCTGCATAAAGCACTCCCAAGGCTCCTCCTTATACCCCTCCAAACCCCTGAGTCGATCACTTCGTCTCTGTTAAAGTTCCAGGCGCCATTTTTGCTCCCCACCCGAGTTCTTCTCTGTCCAGCCGAAATTGAGCCAAGGTACTTGGTGTTGATCAATTTTCTTTGCCTCTCCTCACTCCCCAACATCTTGCACACATGTACGATCATTTTTCTTGTGCAGTTGTGCCACCCCGAAGCTCCAAAAACTGAAACGCGCCCGCCGTTCCTCTGTTCTTCCCGGCTCAGCTTCTGCTCCACCGCGGACCTGACGATACAATCCTTTTTCTCACCTGAGACCTTGAAGGAAAAAGGTGCGCTATAGTACCTATAATATGCTCGTAAAGTTTCAGCCCTTGCCATCCCTCCTAGCTCGAGTATTAGTGATTTTCCGTATGAGCTTCGTGTATGAACTGAGTTAGGTCTCGGTCCAGATTTGTTTTCCACATTTGATTATCTCTAATGGCCATGAGATTTTATATTCCTCATGTTCCCACACACCTTATCGAAGAAAATCAAAGAGATTCATCAAGTAGATACTTGGGAAATCAAGATTTTCCTAGCCGCCGGCCGAAAAAGACGACCTCACAGTCGAATGCATATTTTCCCAACCTTTTCGTCATTTTGGAATACCCTATCAGCATCCCTAGGTCTCCAGCAACACTTTGGAGTTTACCCCGACCAAAATAAGGCACCATAGGGCCCAACCGACATGGCCAGAACCCTAGCTCCGCCCGCCGCCGTCGCACCGCCATCTCCGGCTGCCAATAGCCATCGGGAGCCTTACTGTCGTGTTCTCCGTCAGATTTTAGGCGGGGGCGGCGAGTTTGGAGGGCCGCCATGCCCTGGAACGGGCACCGGTGAGCGGCTATTGTCAGGCGCCACCGCGGTTGCCCCCTGGCACCGTCGGTGTCGCGAGGTTGACGAAGGACTGTGGGGCCTGACCGTCAGACTAATGGCGCGCGCCCCGGATTTGCTGTGGCCCGGTGATCCCATGTGGCCACGCCATTATCTCTGTGGCCCCTGTGTGGCTTGAACGCCACTGGTCCATTTTAAAATCGTAGGGCCTACTGTTTAATTCAAATTTTTCTATTTAGATTTAATTCTATATTTCGCTCCAACTTTGAAAACCGATATCTCCTAGAATACTTGTCCAAAAATTCCCAAATAAATTTTTTGGAACCAGCGTGATCTGTACATTAATGTGGTGCGCTTGTATCTGTATGAAAATCCATAAATTATTCTCAATAATTCCGTAAAGCAAAATGCTATTGTAATTAATTACTGGTGCCCCATTCATTCAAAAATTCTCAAATTTGTCCACATTATTCCAAATAAATCTATTGAGTTCAAGTAAACATTTCAGGTCCATCTGAGTTCATTTGAATAGCCAAATTGTGTTTCCAATCTCTATGTAGCTAAAAATTCCAAAATATCCAGAAACATTTCAGCAAATTGTCCAAACTTCTAAATTGAATATCTCACAGTAGAATGCTTAGAAAATTGTGAATCCAATTTTGTTGAGTCTCTCTTGACGTCCTCTAAACATAACACCAACTTTTGCCCATTTAAAGTCCCAGATTGCCCATGAAAATTCTGGGAAGGGTTTATATACATTGAATTTTATACAACAGAGACTTCCATGAACTTAGCCAGTTTTGGCTAGAACCTCGCACATAGTGCCTAGTATCCCCTGTAAAACTTTCAGTTTAAGTGGCCATCTTTTAATATACTTAACTGTGTTTCTATTCAGATATGTAATAATACCAATATTGATTCACTTGCATTATTCTTTGCATATCGAATAGTTGCCGAGCTCGAGGAGACCCCGGAGCCATTGGAAGTCATCAACCCAGAGACTAACTTTAACCCTGTCTCGCAGCCAGGCAAGCCCCAATTTGCATTTAACAGCGTTTTAAACTTTGATTTGTGTCACACTATATGGGCTAGTATGTATGTGCATGAAGTCTAGGTTTTTCTTGGAGTTTTCCACATGCATGACCAGATAACCCATGAGATAAGGGTAGATGGTTAAGTCCTCGATGTGTCCATGCTATGCTTAATCTTATAGTTGCTTCGGTAGAAGTCGAGTAGTTGGAATCTACTCGCGAGTTCAGGAAATTGGTTCACACGGAAATGGGTCGGGTGAGAGATTCATCATTTGGTTAAATATGAGACTTGGCATGGAGTAGGAGCAGCAGGACATAGGGGCCCGTGAGTTGTAGCTGTGCCTGTGTTGGTTAAGGACCGATCTGTGTGTGGCCCTGTTGAGCAAGTTTGAATGTACCAAAGAAATACTGGATATATGGGACCCAGTAAACCAATGTAACTTGTCCACCTTAGCGTCAAGGCATACCCCACCGCCTTATAGGTGTGGGCTGAGAGCAGTAAGGTGTAAACCTACCAGCGGGTATGTCGTACTCCGTGTGGGGGCCTCCTGCTCGTAGCGGTGGGACCGGTTCGGCGTGTAGGTAGCGGGTGAAAGGTTGCCACATACAACATCAGTAGAGTGTGGATTCGCAGCTCCGAGTGCAGGCGTATGTGTCGTGCTATTCGGATATCCCCGCAGGTGTATATCGATTCGAGTTGCCATCCCTCACGGTTATTGAGTACCGCTTGTTCACTGAGTCGAGACGTAGTTAATCATTTGGAGCTGAATATTATTGAATCATGCTTTATGGAATAATTATGTATTGATACTTGTATGTTTAGATCAGGTGGCTCACTAAATTTCAGATTCATGAAGCCTTAATTTGCTGCTAAAAGCTGAAAGTAAGGTCTAACATTTAGGCGAGTCTTTTATTGCAAACTGCTGTCCTATCTTACGTATATCCTGTATATAGAGTTCCATGCTTAGTGGAGATGGTTAAGTCTTGCTGAGCCTTCGTGCTCACAGATGCTATTTTAAGTTTTTGCTGCAGGTGATGATATTTTTGATGAAGAGTTCACCGGTGAGGCGTTGCCCCCGTCGGGGTACACGACCGAGTGGGAACCCTGCACGCCACCGTGATATGTCCTATGTGATTCTAGTGTGATTCTTTTCTAGGGCTGAACACAATGACTTTTGCATATCTTAGGCTTGAGTGTCGAGAGCTATGAACTTATCTCCCGTTGTAGTGTATTTAAATATATATTATTTGTAAAAGACAAAGCTTGTATAATACTATGTTGTTTTATGTAATATGATGTACCTTTTTATGTGTGTTGTTGGGCATCGCACGACACCACAATATTGCAATTCCTGGAATGTCGGGACTCCGGTCCCCACAAGACGCAAATCAGAGATGTGCAACACGATCGAAGTGTTTCGAGACAATCCTTGTATGATCAAGTTTCGTGCGTTATTGATGTTGTCGACGTCTCTCATGTTTGCAGCTATGACTTGATCATTTGGTGGCATGTCAAAGGGCTTGTACACCTTTTCCTATCTGGCGAAGCCTTGCGCCTGTATGTAAGCCTCCATACGTGCCTTCCAAACCTGAAAACCAACGCCATGGAACCCACAAGGTTTTGCAGAGTATTTCTCTGTGACAATTAGTCAAATAAATGTGCAAATCATAAAGATTGGAGCACCATGGCTCTATTACCAATTGTAGGACCGAAAAGCACATGAAAATCTACCAGGGGGGAGGGTGAATGATTGATTAAAACTTTTTCAGCGGAAGCAACAAAAATCCCCCTAGCGGAAAATCAATCTGATAGAGAAATTGTGTGTGCGATTGCTTACAACGTGTTCAAAATGTGACAAATCAGTGTAGATCTTAGGGAATCAAATCATTTAAACATGACAACAAGAATCAAGATAAAACATTGAGTAAAACTCAAGTTATGACTGGAACTCTGAGCAAACGTCAATCTATTCTAACAAAGAGCAAACAAATCTGCTACGCTGCAAAGAAACTCGTGCAACTAAAAACTTATGAATCCAGTGATTGTGAAATTTTCATATATGATAGAGTATTGAGTTGCGAAGACAAAACGAAAAGAATCATATCAATTGGATCTCACAAACGAAAGATACAATCAATACAATGAAGAAAGGTCGGGCAACACAGAGACTCGACAAGAAAGACTTGATGAAAACAAGTCGCACAAACAAGGCATAAAAGCTCCTCTAAAACTATGATCTTTATTAAATAGAACACAATAGGAATATCCCAAAGTCATCTCACCACGAGCTTTGGCATCCTTTGCTTATATAACCAGCCCTTAGGCCAAACCAATCCTAACTAGGACTCCAATCCTACTCAGTTTCAACCGAAACTTTCCATAGCAGCTCAAGACTCTTCCATATGCAAATAGAAATATACTTAAGACTTCCAAACATCTTAGGAACGTCGAAAACATTATTAAAAAAACTCAACTTCGTGCTCAACACGAAATCTAACCATAACTAACCCGAAACTTTCCATATTCGAAATGTAACCACTTCAGTCGTAGCCTGAGGCATAATCCACCCGGTTGGACCTTTCCGTCCACATCTTCGTCCATATCTCTTCACCACGTCTTGGAACAATGTAGGCACGTCCATGCACCCCTTGCACACATGCAGACACTTTCCAACAACGTTCATGATACCTTCATATGCATTGTTCTTGACCCAAACATGTTGCGTGACCTCTCGATCAACTCAACCACAATTCCTCGCGAACTTGGTTGTTGAACCTCATCTTCTCCGTAAGACTAGTTTAATGGATCCTGTCACCGGCCATGTCTTGACCTTAAGCCACAGCTGCACATGAACAAACAACCAAATCTTCCGAGCACTAGTTCGCGACTTGAGGCACATTATTCCGGAAACCACAACACCTTACGTGAGCACGTCACATAAGTATGTTGCAAACCATAGCAATGTTTAACCACCATAATCAGCCATAACACATCAAAAACTTTGTAAGAGATTACTAAGCAAACGCTCCATAAGACAAAACAAGTTTGGAACATTGCAAGTTAAAACACAGCAAAACAAAGCAACCGAACTCATAATGAAAACTCTGCGCAGTAACTGTTACACCTGATATGCATTGAGAAAGTTTAGACAGCCATAAACCATCAAGGGTAACATTACTCCCAATTTTTTTTTTGAAAAGATCGGCCCTTGTCGACTCACATACATCTCACGTGTGTGAAAGTTCGGACAATCCTAAGTGTCGAACATGTGCAAGTCACATGAGAAAGGTTCAGAAAATCCAAAGCGAGAAACCTGTGCAACTCTTGCGCTATGAAGTTCGAACACTCCAAAGTGGGTTTCTCGGGTAGGTTCAAACTTTACATGTAAACCCTTCACTTTTTATTCTAATTGCCAATGTACTCAACACACATAGGTCTCACAAGTAGTCACTTATGCGTATAGATGGGTACAGAGACAAAAAGCAATGGTGACAACGGCAAGCTCCCAAACATGGACGACAGCATGCGACGAAGAATAAAGTACAACAGATGTCTCTCGCAAAGCCGTTCAACTATTATTGGCGGGCCCAAATGGGTATAACTTAGGATGGTGACCTAGGTCCCTGTCTCTCTCTCGTTCTTTCCTCCTCTCTCTCTCTCTCTCTCTCGTTCTTTCCTCTCTCTAGTAAATGATTCAAAATTGAAAGATTAACGTAACCTGTACAATATGCGTTACCCACTTTGAACCGGTCCATCTCACATGTGTTACGCATGTGAGGCGTGTAGGTTCGGAATTGTCCCTTTTTTTGGGAAACCTGAGAGTGACTGGGGGGTGTGGCTTGTGAAGAGATGCGGGTCTGGATCTGGACAAGATTTCAACAACATAACCCTGATGTTCTCTGGAGCACCATTTTTGGGCGTGCAGTTGGAGAACAACGGGGTTATGCTGATGAAATTTCGTCTGGATCCAGACCACACGTCTGGTCATAAGCATGCCCCCTCGGTCATTCTTGGGTGGGTTTAGGACCAATCCTTTCCAATAGATGTAGAGCCTTGACATTAAACAAAGTATAAAGTAACCATAATTTCACTGGCTTTATACTGCAGAGTCAAACATGGGTGAAGACCACAGTTGGATGTATACTGGTTGGAAAAGCTGATCTGGTGGTTACTCAGATGATTGGTTTGCCAAGACAGATGCTTTTGTAGACTGAGCTTTTTCGTTGTCAAATATCGATAAGGTGCGGTACCCATGTATGAAATACCGGAACACAAAGTTTTTGGACAAAGTGGAAATTTTGATACACTTGTGTCGAAATGGTTACACGTCACATTATGAGTTGTAGTACTTCCACGGTGAGACAACTTCTCAAGCTGTACAAGAAGTGGAAGCGATTGTTCCTGTCAAAAAAAAAAAACTACTAGGCACATGAGATGGTACGAAGAAGGTGTACGTCAAAACAATGCAGTCATGATGTACCCATCCGACGATGAGACATGGAAGGCGCTGGGCAGATTTGACCCTAATTTCGGTCATGAAGTGAGAAATGTTTGCATCAGGTTGGCGACAAATGGATTCTTGTCGTTCAGTACAAACGCCACACCATACACTTGTTGGCCTGTCTTTGTCACTCCGTACAACCTACCACTGGCTTTTTGCATGAAGTGTGAGTTCATGTTTCTTAGCCTCATTGTACATTGGTCGGATCATCCTGGGCCACGTCTTAATGTGATGTTGAAACCGTTGATCAAAGAATTGAAAATGTTGCTGATAGGAGTCAAAGCGTACCACTGTTACAGAAAGCATAAATTCAACCTCCGAACTGCTTATTTTTGGCCTGTCTATGATTTCTCGGCATACGACATGTGTTTGGATGGAGCACTCTTGATTTTTTGACGTGTTCGATATGTCTTTCGAACACGAATTGCTTTCGACTTATTCATGGAGGCAAGATAAACTACTTCGATTGTCATAGACGTTGGCTGCCTTCGAATCACATGTTTAGGCAACAGAGGGATGTATTCAGAAAGGACACGGTTGTCACTAAAGGACCATCGAAATGTCTTAACGGGTCAGAAATATCTGGTACGTTGAACAAATTGGTGCCAGATAAAGGCGATGCAAGATATTTACTTAGTTACATAGAGGATCACAATTGAACTCATATATTGGACTATGGGAGCTCCCATATGTGAAGTCATTGATACTAATGCATAATAGTGATGTCATGCATCAAGAGCATAACATGGGAAAATGTATGACATGCACATGCATGGACATCACGGGCAAAATGAAAGACAATTTAAAGACTCGAAAGGATCTGGCTGAGCTTAGTAACCGCCCAACTCTTGAGCTCTCCGAAAGTGGTGGTAAACCAAGTGCTTCTTTCTGTCTTTGACCTAATGAAAAGAAAGAACTTCTCAAATGGTTGCAAACTTTTAAATTCCCTGATGGTTACTCAGCTAGTCTGAGACGAGCCATGAATGTGAAAACGAGAAAACTCATTGGGTCAAAGAGTCATGATTATCACATAATCATGAAAAGACTTCTACCTGTTATGTTTCAGGGCTATTTTGATAATCTGATGTGAAAGGTGTTAGCCGAGCTTAGCCACTTCTAGACAACTCCGTGCTAAAGAAATCATGACAGAGATGATGAATACGTCGGAGAAGGAGATACCAGTAGTATTGTGTAATATGGAAAAAATTCCCTCCAAGGTACTTCAATCCAATGCAACATCTCCTTATCCATATTCCATTTGAAGCGAAAGTTGACAGTCCCGTGCAATATAGGTGGATGTATCATATTGAAGGAGAACTAAGATATCTGAAACCAATGGTTCATAACAGGGCAGGAATTGAAGGGTGCATCACCAAAGCTTTTTCTTAAGGAAGTAGGATACTTCTGAAGTTGTAGGATCGAAGAGCACATGAAAATCTACCAGAGGTGGGGGGGTGAATGGTAGATTTAAAAATCTTACGCAGCAGAAACAATTAAACCCCAATCCCTTCGGCAGAAAAACGATCTATTAAAGAAATCGTGTGTGAGACTAATCTAAACGTGTTTCACCATGATAAAAGTGATATATATCAGAGATAATCAAGTCACGAAGACAACACAACGCGAATCACTCAAATCCGTCGTGAAAAACTCAAGTTATGATTGAAAGATCAAACAAAGTTCAATCTGTCCTACCCGAGAAAAAAAACAGTTCTGGAACGCTGCAAAGAAACTCGTGTAGATCATAGACCACAAATCCAATGACCGTGAAATTTTTACAGATGATAGATAATCAAGTTGTGAATACAACCAAAAAATAATCACGTCAATTGGATCTGTAAAACTCGATTTATGATAAAACCACCGACGAAAGGTAGTGCTGTCCAGAAACTCGACGAGTAAAACTTGTCTGGAACAAGTCGGACGTACAAGGCACAAAAGTTCCTTCAAACTACAAATTTTATTCAATAGAACACAAGAGGAACAGCCCCAAAGTCTTACACCACGAGCTTTGGGCTCCCTTGCTTATATAACCAGCTCGAAAGCCAACTCAACTCAAATCAGGAACCTAATCCTACTCTGTTCACGAATCGTAACTTTCCATAACTGCTTAGGATTATTCTATACGCAGATGGAAGCAATCTTAAGACTTCCAAACACCTTAGGAATGTATCCCACATTCCTAAAAAACTCAAATTCGTGACCCACACGAAATCCTATCATAACCAACTCAAATCTTTCCATATTTGAGTCAAACCCAACTCAGCCGTAGCCTAAGTACGTAACCTAGTCGGTTGGACCTTTCCGACCAACTCTTTACGTCCACATCTCATCATCACGTCTCGGAACCATGTAGCCATGTCCATGCACTCCTTGAACACGTGCAAACATCTTCCAATGACGTCCACGATACCTTAACATGCATTGTTCTTGATTCAATCATGCTGCGCAACCTCCTGATCAGCTCAACCACAATTCCTCCCGAATTGGTTGTTGGAACCTCATCTCCTCCCCGAGACTAGTCCAATGGATGCCATCACCAGCCATGTATTGAACTCAATCAACACCTGCACATGAATAAACAACCAATCCATACGAGCCCAAGTCCTTAACTTGACTCAAGTTAGTTCTGAACACAACACCTTACGTGAGAACCTCACATAAGCATGTTGCAAAACCACAGTAACACGATATCATCTATGTCAACGAAAAACGCACCAAGGACTTAGCAAATGAATACTAAGCAATCTTTCCAGAGATGTAAAGCAAGTACGAAACATTGTAAATGAAAAACAGAAGCATTGCAGTCAAGTTCCGGACCTTGCCAGAGCAACCCGGACCTTGAGCCGGAGCTAACAAAAGCTAGTAGAACCTAGCACCGGAACTTATCAAAACTAGTATAACCGCCAGAAATTACCAAAACTAGTATAACCAAGCTCCTGCCAGAGCTTACAAAACTAGCAGGACCTAGCGCCAGAGCTAACCAGAACTAGTCGGACTTTAATAAAAAGGTGTTTTGGTGATATTCAAAACTTTTATCGCCAAAGCAAGTGTATTCACTACAAGCCAATGTATTCAGCACACATAGGTCTTACAACCTCCCTCTTGATGAATTCATTGGCAACACCATTTAAAATCTGAACATTGGCTTATTTACATAAAAGTTTTGAAGGCAATTTCTCCCCCTTTATAAATCAAAAGTAAAATGAGAAGAAAATCCAAAAATTATCCCATATTATCTCTCCCCCTTTATTATCTCTCCTTATGCACATATTCTCTTTCTCTTCATGCTTATCTCTCCCCCTTTGACAATGTATTCAGCAAGTCATGAGCATATAAACAAATTATCTCTCCCCCTTTAGTTGTTATGAGCATATTATAACATATACATATAAACAAAGCTCATCCAGGTCATACTATCAAGTACCTTACATTATCACATCAATGAAATACATAAAGTAGTATAAGCCATGCTAGAGATCAAATGTAATTTTCAATTTAAGTAAGTCATGATATCACAAACTTAACTATTTCAAAACCTGAAATCATGACACTAGTTGTTGTATTTTATTATTTTTCAAAGCATAAATTTAGATCATATGATATTTGCAAGAGATTATATGCGCATCTGCCTTATTCTAACCAACCAAGCCAAGCCTATGTCATTTGACAATCAGAAGCTTAAGGACATCGTTTTAGTCATACACAACTTCTTCCAAGTTCATATCTAAGTGCAATGATAAGCCATCTCAAAAGAAGAAGTGCGATGCATGCATATTCTCTTGATCTTTTCTCAATTTATATTTGTTCATAAAAACTCAACATGTTAGTTGATTACTTGATTAATTCTTAATGATTAAAAGCACTTGTGAACATGTAACAAGTTCAAAACAGCAAGAAAGTTCGACCATGACCAGTTTTAGTGTAAGTAATTATTCCAATTACTAGACATGGCAAAAACTAAAAAATGTATAACACAAGTAATGTAGTAAGAACTTTCAGCATGTAAAAGGAATCACAAAGTCATATATGTATGAAATACTATGCTCATATTATTTTAATTTCAGATTCACACATAGACTTCTCAAGTTTGAAAACTCCCCCTCAATTTAAGCCACGAGGATGCATAACCCCTATTTCACTACGAATGTAAAAAGAACGAGTGAAATCCAAAGGTTTTGTAAAAATGTCAGCCAATTGTTGTTCGATATCTACATGGTGAAGCACAATGTTTCCTTTTTCAACATTATCTCGGAGAAAGTGATACCTAATGTCAATGTGCTTAGTTCTAGAATGTTGCACGGGGTTTTTAGCAATGCAAATGGCACTAGTGTTATCACAGAACAGTGGAACACTATCTAGATCAACCCCATAGTCCTTAAGTGTTTGAACAATGCAAAGAATTTGTGAGCAAGCACTAGCAGCAGCTATATATTCAGATTCGGTTGTGGATTGTGCAATTGAATTTTGTTTTCTAGAGGACCAAGCAACAAGAGAATTACCAAGAAAATGACAAGCACCGGAAGTATTTTTCCTATCAATCCTACAACCCCCAAAATCAGCATCCGAAAAAGCTTTCAAAGTAACGGTTGAGGAAGAAGGAAGAAAAATTCCAAATTCTTGAGTTCCATGTAAGTACCTGAGAATCCTTTTGACGGCTTGATGATGTGAAGCACGTGGGGAGGCTTGAAACCGTGCACAAAGACATACGCTGAATTGTATGTCCGGTCTTGATGTCGTGAGGTACAAAAGTGATCCGATCATGCTTCTATATTCTTTTTGATCCATGGGTTCACCATCTTCATCAAGTACAAGTGTTGTTGCTGTTCCCATTGGTGTCCGAAGAGGCTTGCTTTTGTCCATGTTGAAGCGCCTTAGGGGATCTTTTGTATACTTCGTTTGATGCACAAAGGTACCCTCCTTTGTTTGCTTGATTCGCAGCCCCAAAAAGTAAGCGAGTTCACCTATCATACTCATTTCAAATTCGGAACTCATCATTGCTGAAAACTTGGACACAAGATCATGAGAAGCACAACCAAAGATAATATCATCCACATACACTTGAACGAATAATGAGTCATTGCCATGCTTAAGCACAAAAAGAGTTTTATCAACCTTGCCCATGGTAAACCCTTTTTCAATTAATAATGTTTTTAACATATTATACCATGCTCTAGGGGCTTGTTTGAGACCGTAGAAGGCTTTGGACAGTTTGTAAACATGATTAGGAAAATCTAGATTTTCAAAACCCGGTGGTTGTTTCACATAAACCTCCTCATCTATGTAGCCATTAAGAAAAGCACTTTTAACATCCATTTGATATAGCTTAAAACCATTTGATGTAGCAAAAGCTAGCAAAATTCTTATGGCTTCTAATCTAGCAACAGAAGCAAATGTTCCATCAAAATCTAGACCTTCAACTTGAGTGAAACCTTGAGCAACCAACCTAGCGTTATTCCTAACCACAACCCCATCCTCACTTTGTTTATTTTTAAATACCCATTTAGTTCCAATTAAAGTGTGACCTTGAGGTGGAGGTACAAGTTTCCAAACATTATTTCTTTCAAAATTTTCTAACTCTTCTTGCATGGCAATAATCCAAGATTCATTAGTGAATGCGTGTGATATATCTTTGGGTTCAAAAGAAGAAACAAAAGCAGAATGAGCACAATAGTTTGGATCGCAAAACCTGGACCGTGTGACTCGTTCGTGCAAGCTTCCAATCATCTGTTGTGGGGGATGATCTTTGTAAAACCGTAGGGGAACAGATTTCTCACAAGCTTCTTCTTCTTCATGTTCATCACAAATCGATGAGCTTGTGACTTGAAGATGATTTGAATCAGCATTGATGGTTGTCAGTGCTGGTTGAGAAACATCCGGAGCTGAACCAAAGTCTTTAGCTGCTGAATTTTTGGACATCAGCTCCAATTCTTCCTCATCTTCAACGAAAATGCTCCCCCCCCTGCGGATATGGATCTGGACCTGCAACACCGGAGCTAGTACCTGAGCTAGCTTCATCAAAAGACACTTCACAAATCTCCACAATTTTGTTAGTGTCAAGTAAAAGCACACGGTAGCCTCTAGTATGAGATGGATAACCAAGAAACATGCCATCAATGGATCTAGGTTCAAATTTATCAAGATTACCATGTTTCTTAACAAAGCATTTGCAACCAAAGATCCGAAAGTGTGTAACACTAGGCCTATGTCCAAACCGGAGCTCATATGGTGTTTTACCTAGCTTAGCACGCAAGAAAACATGATTTGAGACATAACAAGCGGTTGCTAACGCATCAGCCCAAAATTTCCTAGGAGTTTGATATTCATCAAGCATAGTCCTAGCCATCTCAACTAAGGTTCTGTTCTTTCTTTCTACAACACCGTTTGTTGAGGTACATATGGTGAAGAAAATTGATGATTTATTCTATTTTCAGCACAAAAGTGCTCAAAAGATTGATTTTTAAATTTAGTTCCATTATCACTTCTAATTGCCTTTAAAGATCCTGGGTGATCAATTGATAATCTAAGAAAAAAAGTTCTAAAGTGACTAAAAACTTCATTCTTCGACGCCATAAAGTAAACCCAAGAGTATCTAGAATAATCATCAACAATCATAAGTACATACCATTTACCTCCGAAGGATTGAACACGTGAAGGTCCTACGGTGTCAAGATGCAAAAGTTGACATGGTCCAGTTGTCATGATCATTGTGAGAGGAGTATGTGAACCTGCAACCATCTTAGCATGTCTACAAGAAGAGCACACAATTTCTTTGTCCCTTTTAAGCTTAGGCAGCCCACGTATGAGATCAAGAGCACTAACACGCGTTAGGTGATCAAAGCCTACGTGACCAAGTCTACGATGCCAAAAAAATAAGTCCTTTGAATCATTAGCAACTAGACACCTATGCTTAGAGGAAGACATATCAAAATCAGCTTTGAAAACTCTTTCAAACCGAGACATGTTAAAAATAAGCTCACTATTTGAACCTACAACTTTGCAGCAGTTTTTATTGAAAATAATTTCCAGATTTTCATCTAGCAATTGTGAAACAGAAAGCAAGTTGTATTTCTAATTTTTGACAAGTGTCACATCCTTCAAAGTGTAGTGATCATTTACTCTAACCGAACCCTTAGCAATTACATGAGTTGAAGAATTATCAGCAAAAGTAACATTCTCTACACATGACACAAAAGAGAGGGAGGGGAACCAATCTTTGTTACCAGTCATGTGCCGTGAGCAACCTGAATTCACAATCCAAATGTTCCCCTTCCTCAAACATGTAACCTACATCGAAGCACAATACATCGATGACTCAATACTGGGGTTAGTCAAAAGGCATTTAGGAATCCAGTATTGAGTCACACGACGTGCAGCAGGAAAAACACGCGAAAGCTGAAACGAAACAGCAGGTTTATGAGTCAAAGTTTGAGATTTTTTATTCTTAACTACTGACCTATAAGGTGTTACTTGTGTAGCACAAAAATCAGTAGATCCGGAGGCAAAAACAGAAGGTCCGGAGGTAAACTTTGAATGTTTTTGACTCAAAACAGCAGGTTGTACATTCGGTTCAATATGTGCAGCAAATTTTGCATGAAAGTTATGAGATCTAGCAACCATTCTTTCCCTTTTCTGTTGTTTATCTAGTCTATAACAAAAATCTATGACATGACCATCTCTACCACAGTAGGTACAAAGAAATTTAACTTTGTGTTCATGTCTAGATGAGCAAGCAATTTTTTTATTTGAAACTGAATGAGACAACACTCCTGCAGATTTGAAAACCACTCCTTTTTGTTTAGGAACTGTTTGAATCAAACCACTTTCTAATGACTTTACAATTTTAGATGGATGTGCCTTAGCATGAGCATGAGAATCAAAACCTAAACCAGTTTTATCATTGCATGACTTGGAAGATTTCAGCAGCAAGTTTAGGTTCTTATTCCCATTACAAAACCAATCTAATGTCCTATGCATGTCATCAAGTTTATTGGACAGATCAAGACGATTTTCACATGAAGTTTTTCCTTTTAGTTTGAAATTGGAACAAAATTTAACTTCATAAGAATGTAAAGCATTGTTCAATATAGAAATTTCATTCATAGCATCCTGTAGTTTCTAGTCAAATCATCACAAGTAGAACAATGCAAATCAATTGTAGAACAGCTAGCATCTTTCAAGTTTTTATCATTAAGTGCAGCAAGCTCTTTGTTCTTTTCAATTTCTAACTCAAGTTTATCAAGTGTGGAGGTGTGCACACTTCTTAATGAGGACAATTGTTCATATATTAAATCACATGAGGGACATGCATCATCACTAGGAATCAAAGTTTTTAAACGGTTGATTTCAGACTCTAGTGATTCAATTTTAGCAGCACTATCCCTAAGATTTTTGTCCTTTTTCTTAACAATAATAGTGGCATGATAAATAGCATCACACATTTCTTCGCAAGTAGGACATACCTCTTCATTGTCTTTGTTGTGTTCTGCCTCCTCCATACTTGATCTTGACTTGCCTGCCATAAAGCACAAGTTTGCCAAATCATCTTCATCTTCATCACTTCCAATGTCCACGTCACTTGAACTGAACTCTTGAAGCGCGGTGATGAAACTGTTGGTCATCTTGCGTCCTATGGTACCTTTCTTCTTCTTGTTGGAATTTCCAGAGGAGGTCTGGACATTTCTTTGTTTTTCTTCCCAGGTGGTCGGACCTGAAAGGTTAGAGCATTCTATACGAAAGTGTCCTGTTTTACCACATTCAAAACAGCGTTGAGGTCCGGTGCTTCCTCTCCTTCTAGTTCTCACATTTTGCAATGCTTTTGAGAATCTAGTAGAGATGAGTTCCAACTCCTCTTCTGGAAATTCTTCGATCTGCTCCAGGGTTAGTGAGGACAACAAAGCAAGAGTATTGCAAGATGTTGATTGGCCGGAGCTAGACATATCACATTGTGAAATAAATGCAATAGACTTATTTGGGTTCTTACGTACTAGGATGTCAATTTCATGAGTTTTTAGTTTAGAATAGTGTACATCTAATGTAAGAGAACTCATGACAGTAGATTCACGAATAGATGTGACTTTCATCTACCAAATTGACATATCTAATGCACTTAGCAATTGCCTAGCATTTTCAGCATCTGAAAAATTAACATTGACACTACGCAAGTTGCTGAGAATTTTATTAAAGCGAGCAAAAAGGTCATCAATAGACTCACCGGGTTGCATCTCGAAGCGCATGTATTCCTTTTTGAACATGTCTTGCCTTACCTCTTTGATCGTGTTGGATCCTTCGTGGTAGTCACAAAGTTCTTTCTACACATCGTATGCAGATCGGAGGTGTGCAACACGGTCGAAGTCGCTTTGAGTTAATCCTTGTATGATCAAGATCCGAGCCTTGTTGTTGTTGTCGACATCTCTCAGATTTGTAGCTGTAACTTGATCGTTTGATGGCACTTCATAAGGCTTGTATACCTTCTCCCATATTGCAAAGCCTTGTGCCTGGATGAAAGCCTCCATGTGTGCCTTCCAATCCTAAAAATCAATACCAGCAAACACACAAGGTTTGGCGGAGTACTTCTCCATGATGATTTGTCAAAAACACGTGCAAATCACAAAGATTAGAGCATCTTGGCTCTGATACCAATTGTAGGATCGAAGATCACGTGAAAAGCTACCAAAGGGGGGGGGTGAATGGTAGATTTAAAAATCTTACGCAGTGGAAACAATTAAACCCCAATCCCTTCGGCAAAAAACAATCTATTAAAGAAATCATGTGTGAGACTAATCTAAACGTGTTTCACCATGACAAAAGTGATAGATATTAGAGAGAATCAAGTCGCGTAGAAAACAAAACAAGAATCACTCAAATCCGTCGAGAAAAACTCAAGTTATGATCGAAAGATCAAACAAAGGTCAATCTGTCCTACCCGAGAAAAAAACAGTTCTGGAATGCTGCAAAGAAACTCGTGTAGATCATAGAGAACAAATCCAATGACCGTGAAATTTTGACAGATGATAGATAATCAAGTTTTGAAGACAACCCAAAAAGAATCACATCAATTGGATCTGTAAAACTCGAGTTATGATAAAACCACCGACGAATAGGAGTGCTGTCCAGAAACTCGACGAGTAAAACTTGTCTGGAACAAGTCAGACGAACAAGGCACACAAGTTCTTTCAAACTACGAATTTTTTTCAATAGAACACAAGAGGAACAGCCCCAAAATCGTGCACCACGAGCTCTGGGCCCCCTTGCTTATATAACCAGCTCGAAAGCCAACTCAACTAAAATCAGGAACCTAATCCTACTCTGTTCACGAATTGTAACTTTCCATAACTGCTTAGGATTCTTCTATACGTAGGTAGAAGCAATCTTAAGACTTCCAAACACCTTAGGAATGTATCCCACATTCCTAAACAACTCAAATTCGTGACCCACATGAAATTCTATCATAACCAACTCAAATCTTTCCATATTTGAGTCAAACCTGACTCAGCCGTAGCCTAAGTCCATAACCTAGTTAGTTGGACCTTTCCGACCAACTCTTTACGTCCACATCTCTTCATTACGACTCGGAACCATGTAGCCTCGTCCATGCACTCTTTTCACACGTGCAAAAATCTTCCAATGACATCCACGATACCTTCACATGCATTGTTCTTGATTCAATCATGCTGCGCAACCTCCTGATCAGCTCAACCACAATTCCCCCTGAATTTGGTTGTTGGAACCTCATCTCCTCCATAAGACTAGTCCAATGGATCCCATCACCAGCCATGTCTTGAACTCAAGCAACACCTTCACATGAATAAACAACCAATCCATACGAGCCCAAGTCCCCGACTTGACTCAAGTTAGTTCTGAACACAACACCTTACGTGAGAACCTCACATAAGCATGTTGCAAACCCACAGTAACACGATATCATCTATGTCAACAAAAAACGCACCAAGGACTTATCAAATGAATACTAAGCAATCTTTCCAGAGATGTAAAGCAAGTACGAACAGTGCAAATGAAAAACAGAAGCATTGCAGTCAAGTTCCGGACCTTGCCAGAGCAACTCAGACCTTGAGTCGGAGCTAACAAAAGCTAGTAGAACCTAGCGCCGGAACTTATGAAAACTAGTATAACCGCCGAAACTTACCGAAACTAGTATAACCAAGCTCCTGCCAGAGCTTACAAAACTATCAGGACCTAGCGCCGGAGCTCACCAGAACTAGTCGGACTTTAATAAAAAGGTGTTTTGGTGATATTCAAAACTTTTATCGTCAAAGCAAGTGTATTCACTAGAAGCCAATCTATTCAGCACACATAGGTCTTACACAAGTGTTTACTTTGCAGAGAAACACAATGTCAATACTTCGGCAATGCGGTACAATATGGATGAGCAATCTTCTTGTAGCAATCTCTCTATTTTTGCAACAAGAGGCACTACTATTGGTAGTTGCACTACCTACAACTTTAGCGAATAAGAAAGAAGTGTTGCTTTCCTCTACATGTACGTTATTATAGATGAGATGGACAAATATTTAGAGTATGTGTTTGTCCTACATTTATGCTAATCAACATATTTTGCAACACATCTATTCTAAAAGGTTTTGTTTTTGTACAGTGAGTTACACAAGCAAAACTAGACACATAGACAACAACCTACGAGCAAATAAGTAGAAACGATGCGATGGGATGGAATAAATGGAGGACCTAATTTTCTATCCTAGTTTTGAGATCATGTAACATTTTCTCGTTAACTTATCAATATTTACAAAGTTTTTTAATCACTTACAAATTTTTACAAAGTTTTCTAATAACTTCATATCTCGGACTCTGCATGAAAGATGTCATCCATGAAGACTTGCAACAACTATCCTATGGAATGGTTGAAGTTAGAAGCTACGATCCATATGACGTCAACGGCTTCCGATTCTGTACAACTCAATTGGAATCTCTTCGTCCTCTTGCGGCAACATGTAACACTGGAGTTGGGTGAGGGCAACCAATTTTCTCATGGACATGAAACTAATTACTATGAGATTATTAAAAAAATCCTTGAATTTGCTTTTGTTGGAAACAAGGATCTTCGAGCAGTATTATTTGACTTTGATTGGTTTGATGCCAATCGTGGAATCTGACTAAACAAATTTAGCATGGTGGAAATATAACACAAGGAATGGCTACGAGGATTCGATTCATTTGTTCTTGCACACCAAGTGTAGCAAGTGTACTATCTACCTTATACATGCAAAAAAATCAAAGCTCTGTGTGTGGTACATAAGGTAAATCCTTGTGAGCGGTTATACACTCTAGGAGATGATGATTACCATGAAGAAGATGAGGTTGATGAGGTTTACCAAGAGGAAGATTTGCTAGACTCGTTCATAGTCGAGCCTGGTTAGGACTCGATGACTTAGTTGGAGATGCTCAAGATATCGAGACTGCTGCTATGCGAAAACGGAAACGAAATGCAATCGAGACGCTCACGGAAGAAGATTGGTTGTTTGTTTTAAGGAGTATGGTACATGACTGTGACCTTAATGAATTTTTATATTTATGAAGTAACGTTTTCTTCACTAACTTAATATGAATTTTGTATCTTATCTTAGCATATTTATCAATCATTCCTTACAACATGATGTCATCACCGAAGGGGAAAAAGGGGAAGGGGGTGGGAGGGTTCCTCACCTAGGCATGAGAGGTTTTCCCAGGTACCTCGTCAGGTGCGAGCAGACTCTCTCAACTGATGAGGCACCATCCAGACCTTGCGGACCGAGCTGTGGCCTTTCAGCGCACAGAGGTAAATTTTAGTTGACAAGCACATTATTTTAAATTGCACTCATCAATAATTAGTTATTATCAATTTTCTATTTTTGCAGTCTGACTCAAAGTCATCTGAGTCAGAGTCGGAGGTTGGGGCGTCGCCATAGGCTATCCACCCCACGAAGCCGTCAGGCGTGGAGCCTTTGGGCTCCAATGGTGACTAGGAGGATTCTCCAATGGAGCCTTCTGGGTCACCGGACGTGGTACCGCCGCAGGGACGATAGAGGAGGAGGACCCACTTTGCAGCTCCTCCTCCTGTTCCTCATAAGCGGATCACTATTCATCTAGTCGGGGATAGATAAAAACCTTATAGTATTAAATATTATATGTTGTCATCCGATACTTAATGAGTTTAAAATTTTTGCAGATCTTGGTATGACTGTTCATTCAGGGTTCAAGGACACCACAGGCAGGTTAATAGTGTCATCAGGGCTTTAGAGCGTTTGCACTATTACGGTATCATTAATGGTATCCCTGCTCTGTCGTGGGAAAACGACGCTTGTGTCTCTAAAAAGGTTCACGGCACCCTTCAGGGAGCCGTGTGGAACAATTTTATAGTACGTTTAACTGTTTAAATGTTTTCAACTCTTATTTAAATTGTTAATGCATATCACTTAAATGTATGTTTGCTTAAAGATGAGGTACCGGTTAGAGGAACCGAGCGAGCGCATGGAGGAGCACGTGAGACGCGTGTTCCACCACAATGCTCGAAGGATCGTAATGTTGGCATTGTCGTACGCCCGGATTCAGGCCGTGAACAACTACCTAAAGCGGCATCAGCAGCAGCAGGAATGGGGCCCGTTCATGAAGCACTACAACATGTACTTATTGTTAAATATTTACAATAGTTATGTATGTTAACACTATTGATGAAATATGAAATATGTGCATGTTAGTATTTTTTGGTTACAGGGTCAACCTGCAGCATACCGAGCTCTCCTTTAGTATGGGGCTTGCGATGCTTTCATTGCTATGTCAATGAAGACTGGAGAATGCAGGGGGTCAGATGGGAAACACAACTATGGCGGCGATGGCTATTTGCGTTTGGCTAAACGCATGGTAAGTATGTTTTATGTCCCTTTATGTGTTCATATTATATTAAACCTACTAACATGGCTATACATGAGCGAGAGACCGGTCAGGAGCCGACCCCGACCCAGGTTTGGAAGAGAGGTCACGGGAGAAGTGACACTTGCCATCCTAGGCAGTATAGTCGAGTCATAGTCGATCGACTGGTAAGTTTTCAAAATTCATCAATTTAATTATAACTGATACTATTATTGACACGCTTAAAACATTTCTTTGTTTTTCTAGGCAAAGTACGTGTAGGAGGTCGTGAAGATACAGGTGAAGGGTACAACTGTGAAAATGCGCCGATTGACCCCCAAGTCGTGTACGCAAGCGGAGGCGGGAAGGCCCATGGACGGTGAGTTGATCAATTGTTTTATTTTTTCAATCTTCCTTATTTTTATTCATTATTTTTCATTCTTGTTCAGGTTTGCTATTTTTGATGGAGTTGTCGACTCGAGGTCGGCGCGACCTTCGAGAGGCGCTTCATCGATGAAGGCTTCATCCGTTTGGCCGTCAAGTGGCACTCTCTCGCATAGATTCCTAGAGTTCCATGCAATGAAGGAGACACTGACGCGAACTCAGGAGGAGTTTGACAGGATGAGGGCCATCCAGGAGGCCATGACCAGGTACATGGCCCAGATGCAGGCAACGATGGAGGTAAGTAATTTAAACTATTGTAGTTTAATTTCATATCATTTCAGTAATATATATCTTCTAATATTTTGCAATGGCAGACCATAGCTCGACAGAACAGCCACCAGATCGAGATTCCTATGTTTTAGCTGCCGCAGGTGACTTCGGCACAAGCACCCCCAGGACAGGTGGCCCTGACACAGGTAATAAACTCTTTAATAGTGTCGTATTAATTTAACTTAGGGAGAGAAGGAGGTGGAACATAGGTTGAGAATGAGAGGACGATATAGAGGTGGAGTAAGAGAGACAAAGGTAGGTTGAGAGAGAGAGACGAGTGAGATAGAGGTGGAGTAATAGAGACATAGATAATGAGGGATTTAGTGCGAGGGGGAGTCTAAAGTGAGAGAGAGAGGATGCTAGAGAGGGAGAGGAAGAGAGTGAGAGAAAGAGAGAGGAAGAGAGACAGGGAGAGGAAGAGAGTGTGAGTGAGAGTGAGAAAGAGAGCGAGAGAATGAGAGAAAGAGAGGGAGTGGTATAGAGTGAGAGAAAGAGAGGGAGATGAAGAGGAAGAGAGTGAGAGAAAGAGAGAAAGAGAGGGAGAGGAAGAGAGAAAGAGAGGGAGAGGAAGAGGAAGAGAGTGAGAGAAAGAGAGAGATGGAGAGGAAGAGAGTGAGAGGATGGAAGTTAGAGTGTGGAAGCGTGTGAGAGAAAGAAAAGGATAGATGCATGTCTAACTCTAATGTGCTTTTGCAGGGTTCGACGATGGAGGCACAAACTCCATCGCCACAGGTACCGTACCCGGAGGAATGCGCGAAGATGAGGTTTGTGGCTATGGAGGTAGTCGAGGGGCTAGTGTGTAGCCCGTTTGGATGTAGTGTTAGGGTTCAATGTTTATTGCCATTGTTTGGAGACCTTCACTATTATTGCTGTTGTTTGTGAATGAATCTGTGTATATTTTTGTTTTGTGAGCTCGCCATCGTGTGAGGTTAGGCAGTTTCTGTTTCTGTTTTAAAAAAATTCCACACTTAACTTCTTTCAGCTATGGCATTGTCAACGTAAGTTATCCCAGGTGAACTTACATCAGCGCAATGATGCCGATGTAAGTTATCCCAGGCTACTTACGTCGGCTTCAGCCTGCCGACGTAAATTAAGCATCTTACTTATGTCGGCCAGGGCTGGCCGACTAAGTGGTTTTGCCCAGCGTGCAGCCCAGCCTGGGTACGTACATACATTGGCTTCGGGCTGCAGACGTAAATTAACTAACTTACTTCGGCAGCCGATGTAATTTAGTAAATTCATGACTAAACCCTTACGGCAGCCAATAACCATTGTGATTAAGGGAAACCCAATGTAAGTTAGTTAATTACATCGGTTTAGGCCTTAATTACGAGGGCCATGGCCGATGTAAGTCATCGGGATTACTGTAGTGACACCAGGCGAGAGGTCCTCCCGGCCCGTGTCTCCGTTTAGGCCTCCGCAACGGCGGCGGTGGCCCCGCAGATTTGGCGATGGAGAATGGAGAGAGTTCATGATGAGGCTTCGTGTTTGTCAACGCACATGCAGATCACCATGGGGAAGGTGGTGCTGCAGTGGATCCAGAACAAGATCAGCCGGCAGGTGACTTCCGCCAACCAACGGAACGGCCGGCTCAAGAAGGCCTACCAACTCTCCATCTTCCACGAAGCTGAAGTCGCACTCATCCCTTTTGCCACGCCGTCTGCCTCTACCAGTTCTTAGACTTAGTAAGGCCAAAATTTCAGTAATTAGACTTTCCCCCTTTGCTAGTTATCATACTGTTCTGGATCTCTTTATGCATTTTAACCTTTTTTCATTGTACATATACATATAGTTGCATCACTATTTGCTGTGATTTTTCTTATCACAGGTTGTTCATGACCCTTGAGAGATACCAGAGGTTCATCTATGCTTCTGCTGATGCGGCGGTGCCATCGATTGCCGATATGCAGGTGTGAGGATTATCCATTAAATATGTGTCTAAGTGGAATGTTAGTATAGATGTTACTGATTTTAACTTTAACATCTTTCTGTTGCATGCGACTGAAACTACGTATAATAAGTTAAGATTGCTACAAATTTAATACTACTATTGATAATAACCGAATTGATTTATCGGGTCGGTTCCTCAACACTTTATCAAGTTGTACATCTCACAATACTACAAAAAAACATTATCTCAAATGGCTCTAAACATATTATCTCAAACAATATTGAAAACCGCTTGTGAACAAGCGTATGTGATAATCAGTCATTTTCACAGGCGACCGCCGAAACCGCCTGTGATAATATCTTGACAACCACGAGCCGCCCATGGTAAAGCCTTTTCACAGAGAGTTCTTTACAACCACAAATGACCATGAAAATGCATTATCACAGACTATTCTTGAGAACTACGAACCACCTGTGATAAAGCCTTTTCACATTCGGTTCTTTACAACCATGAACCCACTGTGAAAATGCATTATCACAGTCTATTATTGACAACCACGAACCGCCTGTGATAAAACCTTTTCACATGCGGTTCTTTAGAATGACGAACTAGTCCTGATAAGATATTATCACATGCGGTTCTTTACATACCCCAAACCGCATGTGAAAATGGCCTATTATCACAAGTGGTTCTTTACTACCGATCACCTATGATTCAAATACAGCTCAAATTCAAGTACAAATTCACAGACAGCACAAACACTATATTTTCACAAGCAACATTCACACACCAATCACAATATAAAAGTCAACTCATATACATACAGTGCAAGTACAAGTACACATATTTTACAAGTTTCACTAACACTTTTTTTTTTATCAAAGTTTCACAGTTCTGGCACATCGACATGTGGAGTTCTGTCGTTGATGAACAGCCCACTTCGGTGAATAATTTCGCGATGCATGAAAACAAACATTTTACTCACAATATTATCAACTCCTTTGTTTGGCATATCCCTAGGAACCGACGAATCTTCGTTCACATTCTTGTACTGCAATGAAAACATAATATAAGTATTAGAATATGTTGGTGACAATGAAAGCATAATATAAGTGTTAGAAGACGCTATTGACAATGAAAATGAAACTCAAATGTAAGAAAATACAATATCAACACTAAAGATAACTTACATCCTCACGATTCACTCTATATGAAGCGGAGCCCGAAGCTGCTCGCGGACATAATATCCGCAAGGGACACTACAAGGACGCTCCTTGACACAAGAATGATATGTTCCTATTTGCAATATGGTCCTGTTAGCAAGTCGCTCACCACCAAGTTGTTTCCAGGAATACGCCCAAGCGCTTACATATATGGAATGTCATATAAGAATTGCCAACCTATATACTTGTGTACATAAAGGTATAGAATGCCCGTACTTTTTAAAAATGTCCATGAAATCTTTGTAGTCCTTTGCTGGGAAATGGGCTGAGTCAGCGACCATCGCTGAACCCAACTTTTGCTTGATTAAGATACAAATGTAGTGCTTACTACTCACCTACGGTACATGTGTTAAGTTAAAGATTAACAATAATTGCCATTTCAATGTCATGTGTCAAACTTAGCCGAATTGGTGCGGAGCATTTATGAGGTCATTGCCAGCTCTTACAAAGTTATAAATAACTTGTCCTATATAGCTTGGCACTTCCACCTTTTTTTCTTCTTCAACTCTTGATTTATCTTTGTAAATTCTTTATCTGTCATTTTCAAGTATTCATCTGAATACCGGTCCTTTATCACATCAAAATTTGACTTAACAATCCTTCACTACAGGAAACTCGTCCATTTATGATTATTAAACTAATTTAAGATGGTCTGCCATCATAAATTACATAACTTATGACGGCCCACCGTCACCATAGTTAATTAGGGTGTTATGGCATCTACCGGCCCATAGTCGTCGTAAGTAAAATGATTGTCGTAGGTTAGAAGTCAACTTATGAAGACCCAACCCTAAACCATCGTAAGTTAGACCACACTCTGCGCCGCTCCAAGGCTGTCTTGATGCTCGACGCCCCCCCCCCCCCCCCCCCACCTCACCGGATAGTGCCGCCACCCCAATGTCGGCCGGCCGCCGACGCCCTCACGCCGCCCCCCATTGTCGGCCGATGGCTCCCCACCGAGCCTATGTCAATTTTTTTTTATTTTTTCTTATTATGTAGATTAGTTTTAATTATGCTTGTTTAGATAAATTGATATTATTTTGTTAATTATGCTTGTTTAGTTATTTATTCTTGTTTTGATTAATTGATATTAAGTTTGTTATTTATGCTTGTTTAATTATTTATTCTTGTTTAGATTAATGGATGTTAGACTTTTCAATTATGCTTGTTTAATTATTTATTCTTGTTTATATTAATTGATACGGACCAATATTAGGGTTGTTAATTAGTCTTGTTTAATTGTTTATTGTTGTTTAGAGTAATTGACATTACGTTTGTTGATTATTCTTTTTTATTTGTTTATAATTGATGCATATGAGTTTAGTATAGTAGTTTACTTGATAATTGTTTAATTATTACTTTGATTGATTGAGTGTTTAATTACAATATGTAAATAAACATGCTTTGGGCCGGCTCGGTCTGGCACAAAATATTTAGGGCCCGTACTACCCATTTAGTGGTAACCTCCAGGTTTCTTTAACTCAATGCAACATCTCCTTATCCATCTTTCGTTTGAAGCTAAAGTTGGTGTTCCTGTGTAATATAGCTGGATGTATCACATTGAAAGAATGCTAAGATATCTGAAAACATTCGTTAGCAATAGGGCAAGGGTGGAAGGATGCATTGCCGCAGCGTTTACTCTCAAGGAAGTAGGATACTTTTCAAGTGTTTACTTTGTAGAGAAACACAATGTTAATACTTTGGCAATGCGGTACAATGTAAATGAACAACCAACATGTGTTGATCTCTCCATTTTTGCAACAAGGAGCACTATTGTTGGTAGCAGCACGACGTGATATTTTACCAAAGCAGAAAGGTAGGTCGCTTTATTGTGCATGTACGCTAATATATATGGCATAGACAAATATTTTGAGCAAGTTTTTGTCATACATTTGTGCTAATCAGCGTATTTTGCAACACATGTATTCTATAAAGTGTTTTTCTGTACAGTGATTCCACGAGCGAAATTGAACACATAGGCATCAACCTACGAGCAAACAAGTGTAAAAGCCCGCTTTTCGGAAGAACAAAAACGCAAAAATGCGAACTTAAAAATTTTGAAAGTGGACTTGGAAATCCAAACTCACATGAACCATACGAGTTAACCCATGTTCACTAAAAATAGGAACTGTTAAAAATTTTACATTTAGAACATGGTTGCTAATGTATATGGATCTTAAGGGGTAAAATCCTTAATTTCCAGGTATTCACATTTTCAATGAAAAGTTAAAGGAGAAAAGAAAACAAAATGGAGAGAAAGAAAAAGGAATTATTCCAACCCTAAAAAGGGACATTCAAAAAAATTCAAATCTAAGGCTGTAAATTTTTCCATGACCTTCTAATATTCCAAATAGACTCTCGGTAAAGTTTCAAAATTTTTGAAGCACGTTTTCCATTTATTGGACACGTACTGAGAATCTAATCAGAGTCGACTTCAAATTTAAACTTTGTACTTAAATTTGTCCAAATCCATTCCAAATTTTTCCTGAGGTCCCTTATTGTTCAAAAAGGTTAACTCTAAAGTTTCAGAATTTTTGAACCTAATCTACCATTTATTTCATTGCATCAAGTATCACCGCTTGAATTCAAATTCAAACCTGAGTTCGAAAATCAACTTGCTCAGTTTTGAAATCTGATTGCACCATAAAATTCTTCACATTTTATCTGGTCATTGGGCCAAAGTTGACTATTTTTGAAACATGTTTGCTAGCCCTATTTGAATTTTGGAAAGAAGAGTGAGGGAGGTGGGTCCCACAAGTGGTCCCCACAGGTCAGGTCGGCACAAGCCTTCTCTTTCCTCCCCTGCCTCCACGCTGACGCGCTGCATGCGCCACCGCGATGGACAACGTCGGTCCTTATCCCAAGCGCCCTGCCTTCTCCCGGTCTTATCCACGGCCGCCGCTCACCTCCCTGATGCGCCTCACTCCTGCTCGCCTTGGCCCCGGCTGTGCGTGCCTCCTCACCGGCGCCGTCCGTGCCTACCAGCCCGCGCGTGTTGCCCCGGCTCCTCCTTGGCCGCGCCTTACCACGCGCCTCCCCGTGCTCCATGTCGCCCACGACGACTGTGCCGCCCCACGACGGCCGTCGGCTTGCCCTGCTCGCCCTGACCGCTCCCGACGGCGCCCTGGCCGCTGCTCACGCCTCCTCGCCGGAGCCACACCACCCCGCAACGCCACGCCACCACGCGCCATCAACACCGCGCGCGCCTCCTCCCTGCACCACCTGCGCCGCCGCCGACCTAGCTTCCTCATGGTCGCGCCGCTCCCGCCGAGTCCCCCCTGCTCGCGCGCGTCGCCCCGCTCCTCCCGTCATCCGCCGGCTCGCCCGCCCCCACGGCACCTCGCTTCCCTCTGCGGCCTCGTCGCTGCCCCCTGCGCGCTGCTCGCCCAACCGCCACGCCACGCCCAGCGCCGCGCTCCTGAGCAATGGCGCCCCGACGACGCGCCCGCCCTGTTCCGGCATGCGCCCACACCAGTAGCGGCGCTCCTGCTCTCACACTCGCCGAGCGTCGTGCCCTGGCTGGTGCTGCTCGCCGACGCCCCTGCAGTGCATGTGCCCGTGCAGCACACCACCTTTCTCCGGCTGCTCGCCCGTGGCCGCACATCTCTAGTGCCTCTGCTGCGTCCTTGCCACCGCTGCGCGCCACACCTATCCACGCCGGTCGTCCGCTCGCCGCCCAGGCCTGCTGTCCGCGCCTTGGCCACGCTTTGCATGTGCTTTTTCGGATGCCATTGTCGACTTGATGTTGTCACAGCGTTCTTCTCACATGCCGCGTCCAAACAGTGCGAGGATTGATGGAGGTGATGTATGAGATGCAAGAACACGTCGACAACACAACAGCAACAACAAGTGGTTCAAGGATAGCTCTGAATTGTGCAAAGATTAGTTGGGACAGTGCTGCAGCCAAGGTGTTCGATGAAATGTTCACGAGGAAAGAACCAACTTTGTTGTTGTTTAGAACTGGTCTGTGATGCAGGGGTAGGATTATGTTGCGACCGACAAGCCTAAGTGCCAAGATGCCCTTTGAATGGTGATGAAGCAACGGAAATCAAGTACACACACAAGATGTTTGGTGAAATGCCTACAAGGTGAGCCTTGCCCTGAATTGCCTTGCTTGATGCACCGAAGTCCATTCGTCGTAATCGCTAAGGGTACTCATATGTCGTCAAGCCGTACGTCCATTTTCCGCCGTGATATCATTCCTTTAGGAATCCCCAAGCCGACCTCCTTTGTCGTTTGTATCACGTTGGCTTGTCTGTGCGTGCTCGTGGTGCTCCACCATGAGCCGCGTCGACGTCGGTGACCACATGACATCGTCGTGACGCTCTGAGCCATCATCGTGCCCTGGCATCGTGATAAAGGATGCTTGTGATGAGTGTGGTGCTGAAACACCAGCACGACTCGTCGGACAATGGTTGTCAAGCCAAATTAGGTTTAGTCATTGCGAGAGCAATCGATTCCTAAGTGTAGCCAAGGTGCTCGATAAAAGGCCTTCTAGGTCAACCACGAGTATTGGTGATCACCGATCACCTATGGTTGAGTAATGCAAGAACGTTGCGACCAACAAGGAGAACTAGACCAAGGGGGACCTTGGATAAGAGTTCCTTGGTTGTGTCGAGAATGTTCCCTAATCGATCACACGATTGGTTAACTTGGTGTACTACTTCATCGACGGCAGGTTCGTCGAGTCGCTTATCAACAACCGAGTCGACATCACTAGCCTTAAGACTCATAAGCTGGTGTTCGGGGTTCCACTCACCCCATTGACGAGTCCGGGCTGATGTGGACGTCGCTAAGACGATCTTCTCGAGATGGCAAAGCATGCCTTCACGGCATGGTCTCGTATCTTGTTTAAGTCCCAAGATCTTACCGAGCTCACCTGGACAGGCTTGCGGGAGACACTACATTAGTGTCGTCGTGTAAGAACTTGAACGATGCTCGAGAAGCTTGCCGTAGAAACTACTTTACCTAAAGGTCATTTGAACCTTGTCTTGGTACTCATGCTAGGTTAACAGTGCTTGTAATGACTTCTTAAGTCCAAGCCATGTTGGTCTCAATTCAGTCCTAAGTGTCGTTAGCTTCCATCATGGTTCATCCTAAGTTGGGTCCCTACGGCAGCACTGCTCACTTAACTAGGTTTACTCATTTATGAATTAAGTCAAGTTCATTGGTCGACTGCTAAATCGCGGCCTTCATCTTGTACACTCCACTCATACTCAAGTTTTTGATGTCCCACCTTGATTTTTTGGGTCGTCCTTACACTTCTCCGCCCAACACTTCTTCACCATTCAGATTTGTCAATCTCGCGTGGCATAGCTTGAAGTGTGGTATGCTAAGTTGCAATGTAGCTTTATGTTGTACCTTTCAGTTCATACTGACACTACTATGTCCACCTTGACTCATCCTCTGGTTACCCACACAACAGAGGCATATCTGTCCTTCCTAGTCAAACTCCTCATTCTTAAAGTTTACATAACCCTGTGGAGTCCATTATTAAATTACTTAATTACTTAATTACTTTTATGCATATCATGTCGATAGGAACGTGCTGATAGGTGATTGACAAGAAACTTTTCTTGGAGGAGAAGGCCAAGGTGTTTCCTCTGAAGTTCCATGGCAGTTTTTTTTCAGGAAGACCAAGCCCTAACAATTGACATTTATTCGGGTCGCAAACTAAGGCAAGCCCCGGTTCACATTTAAGTCATTTATAAAATTTTGCTTTATCACTATGATGAGTAGTATATAAATTGTGCATTACGTTTAGGATGATTGATACTCCACATACATGACCAAAAATAATAGGGATTGGTTGGAATGGGTTACAGTTTGACCTGTAGTAACCGCTTTGCTAATGTATAGGAAATCTGGTAGAAGTCGAGTAGTTGGAATCTACTCACGAAAAATGTAGGACATATCTCACAGGATTGGTTAATGGCTTAATATAATAAAACTGAGACCGGACAGGGGATGGATAGGAAGCGGCGAGAATTGAGTCTCGGTCGCATAGCCGTGCCTGTGTCGATTAAGGCCCGTCCGTATGAAGCCCCTTCGGACAAGCTTGAATTGTACCGGCAACATAATGGACATATGGGATACAATAAACTGACGTAACTCGATAACTGGGGTGTCGAGGCCCATTAACTCACCATCGATAGGGGTGGGTTGAGGACAGTAAGGTATAAATCGGTCGGCGGACACATGAGGTGTTCCGTGCGTAGACCTTCTGTTTGCGAAGGTGAGGCGGGCCCGACGTTCGGGTTTCTTGTGAAAGGTGATCATATACGCCTAGTAATGAAGTGTTATGTAGGTACAGGTGTACTCGCTGACACTTCCGAACGACGTATGTGTCGTGTTGTCCGGGTGTGTCCTGATTGCAATCACCGTCCCTCGCGGTAATAGAGTACCACTTGTTCACTGAGCGGTGACGTAGTAAATACTAAAGAAGCCAGAAAAATATATTGTATTGAATTATAATTGCTTTGCAACCTTGTTTGGCTTAGAGATAGTAGAATTAAAAGTTTACAGTTTCCCCATACTTTACCTGTAATAGCATTATGTGCTTTGGGCATGTCATATCATCGGCAAAGCGTTTCTTGTTTGATTGTGGAGTCTATGATGTGTCGTGCCCGAAGAATGTCATTTGCTACTTAAAACTTGACTCTAAGGATCCACTTATAGGCGAGTCTATTTATGCTATTCCTTACCTATGCTTAGTACTTACCCCTGCATATGTCTAGTGAGACGGGTTAGTCTTGCTGAGCCTTATGCTCACGTTTGCGCTTTAACGATTTTTGCAGGTATTAGTTTTATTTCTGTTGTCCAGGTTGCACATGAGACTCGAGGTGTCGAGATAAATCTCATGTGAACCACGCCGCTGCTGAATGTTCTTCATGTTGCTAGTGAGAATCGTCCTAGGGCATGGACGTCTTCTCTCCTGCTTAGTTAGGTGAGATTATGAGTATGTATTTTCCGCTGCGTGTGTATCCCTGTTGTACACTCTTTTGTAAACTCTTCTTATTATGAAATGAAAACTTTATATGTTTTGGTATCCTTTTTGTGTGTGTTGTTAGGTGCCACATCGCACGACACCACCCAATGAGATCCTCGGATGTGTGGACTCGGGTCCCCACAGACATGGTATCTGAGCTTCATTGGGAATAGCACGCTCGAAAAGAGCCTATTTTCGAAAACTCCGAAGTAGTCAAGTGAGGATTAGCTATATACCCATTAAGGACTACTACTAGTATAAGTCATAAAGGTGGTGAACTAACTTGTTATATTATTCTGTAACGACGCTCCGTCTTCAAGGTAAGAGGTAAGGTACGCCGCTGAGAGCGGATCAATCTCGGTAAACTCTGCATACGAGATATGGTATGTGATATTTCCGTGGCTTGGCATGGAAAGTTAATATGAGTCTCTGAAACTTTTCATGTTTCTGAGAACATATGACACGCGGTACCCCAGCGTGACAAAAAATTAGTGGGAGCCCCCGTCGGGTGGTGTATAATCCGATAGTGTGCATCTCTAGAACTATTCATGTTCTATGAGATCATGCGAAACACGTATGCCCGAGCGTGTATAAGCCGGTTCGTACGGGAGTCTTTGCTGTACAGACGTATTTACAGCCATGTACCTGGAGACATGACCTTGCTCGAGGGCGACTCATATCAGAGTCGTATACATTTACTTTTGATTATATCTTATTGTGATTGCCTGTCGTGTTTCCCTATGTCGCCCTTGAGGTGTGAAGGTGTGAAAGGGGATTGTTTGTCTTCTGCAGGTACACTAACTTCGGTAGCGACCCGTGTAGCAAACGTTTGTGAGTGATCGATATTATGACCACCTATAGACGTATCCGGATGTACCGGGTTAGAATTTTCTTTGGTAAGGAACATAGTACCATCAGTATCACAATTGATACTTTGACCACTCCCCACGAAAGAATGGCTTCATTATCATCTTGTAAGATCCAACTACCAGATGCTGGCAAGATTTGGATCAAATTTTCGACATGGAACGTACAATGTGAAGAAGGATGAAAATTAAGGCTTTTGTGTACTCTTGACAGAATCTAGCTCAATTATGTCAAGATGGGCTTCTAGTTAAACTTCATAGGACATCGTAGTATGCTATAGGGATGGGGGAGATATTCAGGTCCTTGGCGATTTCTCTATGGACGAGTTGGACGGAACAACACTGGAGAAACTCGTCCAAATCATTAGAAACCAGCATTTCTTCACCTCTTTGATATAATGAACTAGCCTCGGCATTTCAACCATAACTCTTTGTAGAATCGTCGAATACCTTCATGTAATACATTTCCGGAAACCTTGCGACTTTTACAACTAGTTTGTGATGGGACTTGCTGTCAAATTGTGAGGTTATCCATCTGAAAATCAGTGGCCAAATCAGCTTTAAAACCCCATGATCTATCAAACTAAATTCTGAAACCTGAACCTATTGTTCCACTTCAAAAATCCGTGTCTCTTCAACCTGGAGGTCTTTGGAGACAAGTGAATACTTTTTGGAAATATTTTGAAATCTTCTATAAGTTTTCTATTGACCTCCAAGCCAAAAGACGCTTTTATGGTGATGAAAATGCACCGTTGTCACAGCAGCTGCTGTTCTGAAACTACATGGACCAGCCTCTGAATTTTTGCCATATTTCCTTGTAGAAAGCTCTTCTATTCCATTATGATACATTTATGGATAGGGGAAGAGCTGTTTTACAACTTTGTTATTCAGTGTTACCTCAAATTCAGTTTAGAACTAATTAGAAACTGAAGTTGAAGATAGTACATGTATATAGGTGCTATCTGAAACAGTCAGAAAAATTCTGAACTTTGAACGGCCATAACTCTTAAACTAGAAATGCAACCTAGGCATATTTATACATGCCTGGAAATCTTAAAGAGTCCTCTATCTACTTCCTATGAAACACGAAGGATAAAACTCACATTAACAAGGTCTAAATTGAAGTGTCGTTTAAGAGGTTCTGGCAGCCCGGAAGAGGGGACAGAATCTGAACTCTTCACCAATTGAATCATAACTTTCTGCATACGTCACTGATTCAGGCCTACTTTATGTGGTTGGAAATTGTAGAGAGTCATCTACAAGGTTTCTATAGAACTCCAGAGCAGAAAACATCTCTAGCATACTCAAAATTTCAAATTTCTAAACTTGATAAAATCTGGACAGCGAGTGGACAGTCCTGTATACAGTTACTGTTTCTCGCATAACTCGCTGTAGAATTGTCGAAAACTTCATAAGTTTCATTTCTGGAATCCTGCGAATGTATGCAAAAAGTGTGCTATGTGTTATTTTTGCAAATGTTGATATTTGTATATCTGAAAATTGTGGACAAAATCAGCCTTAAACAAAAGAGGTGCTGTCCAAATTTTCAGAAAAACTGTCAATTTGCAAATGCCATATCTTCTCAACCAGAAGTGCTACGAGGGCAAGTAAGTACTCCATAGAAATTTTTGGAAGTCCTCTAAAAGTTCTCTATTCAGCTCAAGACCAAAATCGTTTCTTAAGTGGGTGAAATTTTGGATAACCGCAGAGACTGTCCAGGCATACCCAAACTGGACAGCAATCTGTACACCTCTGAATTTGACCCATAACTAGCAGATTTTGCATCCAATGGTGTCGTGCGAGTAACCGTTGGACAGGATAGAGAGTCAGCTATAATTTTTGTAATTGTCTCCAGACCTGAATCTGTCGTCTACTTTTTCCAAATCGAGTTTGAATACAATGTGGTCAATCTGAACTGAATATAAATGTCTGAATGCTGAAATTTCAGCAAACTTTAAAAATGCATACCTCTTAAACCAGGACTTATATGAAGACAAGTACATTCTGGAAAGCTTATTACCTTGGATACAACTTTGTTAATAAGAATATTTCCAGGTTTCTAACGGAACAGTCTGAAAACTGTAGATCAAAACTGGTACTTTTTAAGCAGGTTCTGCTGAAAGTGCAGAAAATTCTGTTAACTCTAAAATAGCATAACTTGAAACCAGATATGATATAGAGGCAAACCTATACTTTTTGGAAAGGTCTTAAAGTTTACTTTAACTTTGTTATTCACCTCAAGTTCTGATTTTGCCATTAACTGGATCAAAATCGAGTTTGCGTTCAGACTGGTCGTTTGTCACCATAGCCTGGCCAGTTTGAACCTTTTGGTTTTTGTTAGGCATTTGGTTATCGAGTTCAACTCGAGGAGTTTCATAACATCACAGGTGTTGTGATTCAACAATAATAATCATCAGAGTTGAGTATTAAACTCAATCAAATCTCTTGGGCTCGGTTGCTCATGATTAGTGTTCTAATTAGGCAACCGTGCACCCCACACTTTAAGGGTGTATTGAGCATGTACTGCACCTCCATTAGTAAACGACCCTCCCCGTAAGGATCATTTGGGGTAAATTTCTCGCTTACCTAGCTTAAACCTTAAGGGGGAAGGAGTGCACCTAGTAATCAAAGTGATACGTTCACCTAGGTGTCATACCAAGGTACATCGACACCGAACCAACGTGCTGGAAGCAATGCTCAAGTAAGTAGGACCGAGTACAACATTGACTCATTGGGTCAATGCGAAGCTTAAGTAACGGATCTTCTCGAACCCCGTTTCTTGGGGGAACTCAATCATCGAGTTAAAGAAGTCAGTTGATTCTTCACGCTAAACCACTCCCTGCTTCAGTCTCTGAGACGAGAAGCCATAGGTGAGTAGTATGAGCTGGAAATTCTTTAGAAAGAACGTGGATCACTAACCAAGGTCGTGCCTAGCACAGTACCTTGTCAAACACTTAGTGTAACCCACGGAAGTGATGAGAACCTTACTCTTCAAAGGTTACTCGCTTTGCAACTTCTGAAGGCAACCTTACCGCTCCTTTTAAAGTTAAGACATGCTACCTTAGGAATCCTACGTGATGAAAAACCTGACCCTTTGTTAAGAAATCACATCTACCTGTAAGCTGTGAATAGCAAGCTTCAGGGAACTTCACATCAACATGAAGTTCCATCATTTTGTTCCATTATGTACACTCCGTTGCCTTGAGATGAACCTCATCATTCCTTGTTAATGTTCTTACCTTGAAATTCTTGAATTTGATCAAGACGTGAAAGTGACATTCGTCGTTCGACACTTTTAATGACCAAGTCACTTAATCCTTCTGTATCTAGGGTACTTTTGTTTGTGTCTGAGTTGTCTTACCTATTTTTGCTCAAAGCATAATACTGAATGTACCATACCTTGCATAGTTATCCGCGGAGTTGCACTGTGTCTGCATAACACCATCCGGTTTGTGATGCATCATGAAACGTAATTACTAATGAGTTTTGAGCAAGAATATGTGACCCCGTTCAGATACTTAAGTAGTGCCTAACATTTTTAAGTTGTGATCAATTTTATCATTCGCAACGCCTTCGCTTGGTTTCATTATCTTGAGTAGCACAAGGGACACATTGTGACTAAAACATAGTTGAGTCATTGTCCTTGACTTGTTGAAACTCAAATCGCCTTGAGTACAGGCAACTGAATGTTTCTAGCTGCGAGGAGTTTCTTATTGACTTCTCGACCTCACTAGAACCTTAAAATCTTTCTATTCGCAAGATTATTATTGATTACCAAACTTTGGAACTCTTTGACTTGTACTGCCTGATGGCATTGCTTCGGCTACAAGACCAAAGAAGAAAAGTCTTCATAAGGGAAACATCCAGAGTTAAGGACGCTTAACTATCTTAGAACTCTAAGTACCTCTTCAATGAAGAAGGTTACTTCATTTTGACGGAAAGAAGCGGATCTCAACACCTCAACATAACTTTTTAAGACCCAAGTTTTACGATGTGATATTTTCATGTCGAGCATCCGATCAAGGTTATCAACCTAAAGAGTGGAATCACTTGAAGCAAACTTTAGAATTTCTTAAGATGCCTGAAGATAATAACTATTTCGTAGAACCCAAGTCTTTAAGGGCATTGCCATTTTCCTGAGTCAATGACCCTCTTTTACGGATCGTTCCCTCATTGTTTCTATTATTCTACTTGTTAGAATCTCGGGACGAGATTCCTTTAAGGGGAAAGGATTGTAAAAGCCCGCTTTTCGGAAGAACAAAAACGCAAAAATGAGAACTTAAAAATTTTGAAAGTGGACTTGGAAATCCAAACTCACATGAACCATACGAGTTAACCCATGTTCACTAAAAATAGGAACTGTTAAAAAATTTACATTTAGAACATGGTTGCTAATGTATTTGCAACTTAAGGGGTAAAATCCTTAATTTCCAGGTATTCACATTTTTAATGAAAAATTAAAGGAGAAAAGAAAACAAAATGGAGAGAAAGAAAAAGGAATTATTCCAACCCTAAAAAGGGACATTCAAAAAAATTCAAACCTAAGGCTGTAAATTTTTCCATGACCTTCTAATATTCCAAATAGACTCTCGGTAAAGTTTCAAAATTTTTGAAGCATGTTTTACATTTATTGGACACGTACTGAGAATCTAATCAGAGCCGACTTCAAATTTAAACTTTGTACTTAACTTTGTACAAATCCATTCCAAATTTTTCCTGAGGTCCCTTATGGTTCAAAAAGGTTAACTCTAAAGTTTCATGATTTTTGAACCTAATCTACCATTTATTTCATTGAATCAAGCATCACCGCTTGAATTCAAATTCAAACCTGAGTTCAAAATTCAACTTGCTCAGTTTTGAAATCTGATTGCACCATAAAATTCTTCACATTTTATTTGGTCATTGTGCCAAAGTTGACTATTTTTGAAACATGTTTGCTAGCCCTATTTGAATTTTGGAAAGAAGAGTGAGGGAGGTGGGGCCCACAAGTAGTCCCCACAGGTCAGGTCGGCACAGGCATTCTCTTTCCTCCCCTTCCTCCACGCCGACGCGTTGCATGCGCCACTGCGATGGACAACGTCAGTCCTTATCCCCAGCGCCCTGCCTTCTCCCGGTCTTAACCACGGCCGCTGCTCACCTCCCCGATGCGCCTCACTCCCGCTTGCCTTGGCCCCGGCTGTGCGCGCCTCCTCACCGGCGCCGTCCGTGCCTACCGGCCCGCGTGCGTCGCCCCGGCTCCTCCTTGGCCGCGCCTTACCACGTGCCTCCCCGTGCTCCATGTCGCTCACGACGACTGCGCTGCCCCACGACGGCCGTCGGCTTGCCCCACTCGCCCTGACCGCTCCCGACGGCGCCCTGGCCGCTGCTCACGCCTCCTCGCCGGAGCCGCACCACCCCGCAATGCCACGCCACCATGCGCCGCCAACGCCGCGTGCGCCTCCTCCCTGCACCGCCTGCGCCGCCGCCGACCCAGCTTCCTCATGGTCGCGCTGCTCCCGCTGAGTCCCCCCTGCTCGCGCAGGTCGCCCCGCTCCTCCCGTCGGCCGCCAGCTCGCCCGCTCCCACGGCACCTCGCTTCCCTCCGCGGCCGCGTCGCTGCCCCCGGCGTGCTGCACGCCCAACTGCCACGCCGCGCCCAGCGCCGCGCTCCTGAGCAACGGCGCCCCAACGACGAGCCCGCCCTGTTGCGGCGCACGCCCACACCAGTAGCGGCGCTCCTGCTCTCACACTCGCCGAGCGTCGTGCCCTGGCCGGTGCTGCTCGACGACGCCCCTGCAGCGCATGTGCCCACGCAGCACACCACCTTTCTCCGGCTGCTCGCCCGCGGCCGCACATCTCTAGTGCCGCTGCTGCGTCCTTGCCACCGCTGCGCGCTGCACCTTTCCACGCTGGTCTTCCGCTCGCCGCCCAGGCCCGTTGTCCGCGCCTTGGCCGCACTTCTCATGTGCTGTTTTGGATGCCATTGTCGACTTGATGTCGTCACAGCGTTCTTCTCACATGTCGCGTCCAAACAATGCAAGGATTGATGGAGGTGATGTATGAGATGCAAGAACACGTCGACGACACAACGGCAACAACAAGTGGTTCAAGGTTAGCTCTGAATTGTGCAAAGATTAGTTGGGACAGTGCTGCAGCCAAGGTGTTCGATGAAATGCTCACGAGGAAAGGACCAACTTTGTTGATGTTTAGAACTGGTCTGTGATGCAGGGGTAGGATTATGTTGCGACTGACAAGCCTAAGTGCCAAGATGCCCTTTGAATGGTGATGAAGCAACGGAAATCAAGTACACACACAAGCTGTTCGGTGAAATGCCTACAAGGTGAGCCTTGCCCTGAATTGCCTTGCTTGATGCACCGAAGTCCGTTCGTCGTAATCGCTAAGGGTACTCATATGTTGTCAAGCCGTACGTCCATTTTCCGCCATGATATCATTCCTTTAGAAATCCCCAAGTCGACCTCCTTTGTCGTCTGTATCACGTTGGCTTGTCCGTGCGTGCTTGTGATGCTCCACCATGAGCCGCGTCGACGTCGGTGACCACATGACGTCTTCGTGACGCTATGAGCCGTCATCGTGCCCTGGCATCGAGATGAAGGATGCTTGTGATGAGTGTGGTGCTGAAACACTAGCACGACTCATCGGACAATGGTTGTCAAGCCAAATTAGGTTTAGTCGTTGCGAGAGCAATTGAGTCCTAAGTGTAGCCAAGGTGCTCGATAAAAGGCCTTCTAGGTCAACCACGGGTATTGGTGATCACCGATCACCTATGGTTAAGTAATGCAAGAACGTTGCAACCAACAAGGAGAACTAGACCAAGGGGAACCTTGGATAAGAGTTCCTTGGTTGTGTCGAGAATGTTCCCTACTGATCACAGGATTGGTTAACTTGGTGTACCACTTCATCGATGGCAGGTTCGTCGAGTCGCTTATCAACAACCGAGTCGACATTACTAGCCTTAAGACTAACAAGGTGGTGTTCGAGGTTCCGCTCACCCTATTGATGAGTTCGGGTTGATGTGAACGTCGCTAAGACGATCTTCTCGAGATGGCAAAGCATGCCTTCATGGCACGGTCTCGCATCATGTTTAAGTCCCAAGAGCTTACCGATCTCACCTGGACAGGCTTGCAGGAGACACTACATTAGTGTCGTCGTGTAGGCACTTGAACGATGCTCGAGAAGCTTGCCGTAGAAACTACTTTACCTAAAAGTCATTTGAACGTTGTCTTGGTACTCATGCTAGGTTAACAGTGCTTGTAATGACTTCTTAAGTCCAAGCCATGTTGGTCTCAATTCAGTCCTAATTGTCGTTAGGTTCCATCATGGTTCATCCTAAGTCGGGACCCTACGACAGCACTGCTCACTTAACTAGGTTTACTCAATTATGAATTAAGTCAAGTTCATTGGTCGACTGCTAAATCGCGACCTTCGTCTTGTACACTCCACTCATACTCAAGTTTTCGATGTCCCACCTTGATTTTTTGGGTCGTCCTTACACTTCTCCGCCCAACACTTCTTCACCATTCAGATTTGTCAATATGGCATGGCATAGCTTGAAGTTTGGTATGCTAAGTTGCAATGTAGCTTTATGTTGTACCTTTCAGCTCATACCGACACTACTATGTCCACCTCGACTCATCCTCTGGTTACCCACACAACAGAGGCATATCTGTCCTTCCTAGTCAAACTCCTCATTCTTAAAGTTTACATAACCCTGTGGAGTCCATTACTTAATTACTTAATTACTTAATTACTTTTATGCATATCATGTCGATAGGAATGTGCTGATAGGTGATCGACAAGAAACTTCGCTTGGAGGAGAAGGCCAAGGTGTTTCCACTGAAGTTCCATGGCAGGTTTTCCGGAGGAAGACCAAGCCCTAACAATTGAAATTTATTCGAGTCGCAAACCAAGGCAAGCCCCGGTTTGCATTTAAGTCTTTTATAAAATTTTGCTTTATCACTATGATGAGTAGTATATGAATTGTGCATTATGTTTAGGATGATTGATACTCCACATGCATGACAAAAAATCCCAGGGATTGGTTGGAACAGGTTACAGTTTGACCTGTAGTAACTGCTTTGCTAATGTATAGGAAATCCAGTAGAAGTTGAGTAGTTGGAATCTACTCGCGAGAAATGTAGGACATATCTCACAGGATTGGTTAATGGCTTAATATAATAAAACTGAGACCGGGCAGGGGATGGATCGGAAGCGGCGAGAATTGAGTCTCGGTCGCATAGCCCTGCCTGTGTCGATTAAGGCCCGTCCGTATGCAGCCCCTTCGGACAAGCTTGAATTGTACCGGCAACACAATGGACATATCGGATCCAATAAACTGACGTAACTCGATAACTGGTGTGTCGAGGCCCATTAACTCACCATCAATAGGGGTGGGTTGAGGACAGTAAGGTGTAAATCGGTCGGCGGACACATGAGGTGTTCCGTGCGGAGACCTTCTATTTGCGAAGGTGAGACGGGCTCGGCGTTCGGGTTTCTTGTGAAAGGTGGCCATATACGCCTAGTACTGAAGTGTTATGTAGGTACAGGTGTACTCGCTGACACTTCCGAACGACGTATGTGTCGTGTTATCCGGTGTGTCCTGATTGCAATCACCGTCCCTCGCGGTAATAGAGTACCACTTGTTCACTGAGCGGTGACGTAGTAAATACTAAAGATGCCAGAAAAATATATTGTATTAAATTATAATTGCTTTGCGACCTTGTTTGGCTTAGAGATAGTATAATTAAAAGTTTACAATTTCCCCATACTTTACCTGCAATAGCATTATGTGCTTTGGGCATGTCATATCATCGGCAAAGCGTTTCTTGTTTGATTGTGGAGTCTATGATGTGCCGTGCCCAAAGAATGTCATTTTCTACTTAAAACTTGACTCTAAGGATCCACTTATTGGTGAGTCTATTTATGATATTCCTTACCTATGCTTAGTACTTACCCCTGCATATGTCTAGTGAGACGGGTTAGTCTTGTTGAGCCTTATGCTCACGTTTGCGCTTTAACGATTTTTGCAGGTATTAGTTTTATTTCTGCTGTTCAGGTTGCACATGAGACTCAAGGTGTCGAGATAAATCTCATGTGAACCACGCCGCTACTGAATGTTCTTCATGTTGCTAGTGAGAATCGTCCTAGGGCACGGACGTCTTCTCTCCTGCTTAGTTAGGTGAGATTATGAGTATCTATTTTCCGCTGCGTGTGTACCCCTGTTGTACACTCTTTTGTAAACTCTTCTTATTATGAAATGAAAACTTTATGTGTTTTGGTATCCTTTTTGTGTGTGCTATTAGGTGCCGCATCGCACGACACCACCCAATGATATCCTGGGATGAGTGGACTCGGGTCCCCAAAACAAGTAGAAGCAATGCGACGGGATATAATAAATGAAGGGCCTAATTTCCTATCATCGTTTAAAGCTCATGTAGTATTGTCTCGTCTTCTTTCTATTTTAACTTACCAGTATTTAAGAAGTATGCATATGACTTACTATTTTGTACAATGCATGAATATCGACATCCATCATGACTTGTCGCAACTATCATATGGATTGGTGAAAGTTAGAAGATATGGTTGATATGACGTAAACAACTTCCGATTCTGTCGATACCCTGCATACCAGTTATCCTTTCGTGCAAGAAGAAGACACGTTGAGTTCCATCTTCTAGTATTGTGGACTTTTGGAGGCAACACGTGTCCTGCAATACCGGACCTAACTCCCTCCTCAGGGTGGCTCCAGTTCTGCCACGTGTCCCACAGTGCCGGATCTGCCTCCCTTCTTAGGGTGGCTCTGGTGCTGCCACGTGTCTCACGGTGCCAGACCTACCTCCCTTTTTAGCGTGGCTCTAGTGCTGCCACGTGTCTTGTCGTACCGGACTTGCCTCCCTCCTTAGGGTGGCTCCGGCCCTGCCACGTGTTCCATAGTGCCGGACCTGCCCTCCTCCTCAGAGTGGCTCCAGTGCTGCCACGTGTCCAGTAGCTCCGTACCTGCCTCCCCGCAGAGGGAAGCTCTAGAGCCACCACGTGTCACACGACTGGATCCAAGTCTGCGATGGGAAGACTTTATGATCTCCAACAGCGCGGACATTCAAGGACTATCAATCGGCCGTTACAAGACCTGGTTAACATTTCATTAATGCCATATTAATGATGCATGATCAGAGGACTGTCAAGACCGGTAACGCTGCCATTAAGGCACATTATCATGCTATGAACCATCGTCAACACGTTTACATCATGTATAGGGTGGTTATTACAGCCGGGGCTACCTGTCGGGCCACGGCGGACACTGTAACATCCAATCCTTGTCATATAAAAGGGCTGCACTGCACGGTAGAACTCAGGCTAAGCTAAGCTAAGAACACGCAAGTCATCTCAGGCTTATGCATTCTCATATAAGCAACACACACTCCGTGGAGTAGGGTATTACACTCAGGCGGCCGGAACCACGTAAAACTCCTCGTGTCACCTTGCTCTTGAACCTTGATTAGCGCCCTGCCTAAATATGGACCTCTGTGGACTACTTCATAGTAGTACCATGGGAAGTGTCGTTGGCACATTTCGACATTCAGCATGTTGGGTAGGGGCCTTATCAAGATCTCCAAGATGGTGAACTCAACCGCTGCTTCCAATGGACCAGCTACAAAAGTTGTGGGTATAAATCCCTCCAATGCCCATCAGCCGATCACAGTTGTCCCGGCAAAAGTGGTTCCACCACCACCACTATGTGCTGTAGCAGCCAACACTGGACAGCAGGATGGTGAAGTGGCATCGGTCACGAAATCAACGAACAACACGGAGAACGCGCTGAACGCAGCGCGGACTCTACTTCAGCGTCCTCCGACACCGCGCTGGAACATTGCCCACTAATGTTGAGCATCTGGTTTCCGTCGCAGCCATTGCGCTCAACAACCAGGGTCTGCACCATGAAAGGCAGGCACCTTCTCGTATCAGGACATTGTTTGGAAGGCTTGGTCCTGCGGTGTCACAGCCACGGAGACGTGCACCCTCTCAACACGCGACATCTCTGCCTCCGGGGCTCGTCGTACTCATACGGCATCAAGGCTGCCGACTTAGGACCTTCGGTCGGAGCTCGACCGCCAGTACATGAGGCAGGATGGCCGCATCAACATCGAGCATACTCGCGAGAGGCGACTTGCTCGAGAAATCCCTTCTCCTCTAGCAATTGGTGGCAGCTGTTCGGCTCTCGCCATGCATCTCCTCATGGTGGAATGGCTACCCAAGTTTTGGCCTCATCCTTCGAAGAAATACGACCGGATAGTCAACCCCGTCGTGTTTATTCAAATCTACTCAACCGCCATCCTTGCTGCTGGAGGGAATGAGGCCGTCATGGGCAACTACTTCCCCGTGGCTTTGACCAGAACTGCAAGGTCCTGATTTCTGAGCCTACTCCTTACTCCATCTACAGTTTGGGGGAACTCTGTCACTAGTTCACTGCCAACTTCGGGAGCTCTTACACCTGGCCTGGCATCAAGCTAGATCTCTTCGCTATAGAGCAAAAATCGGGAGAGTCACTGCGATCATTCGTCCAACGATTCTCTCAGGTATGGAACACCATACCTTCTATCTCCATGGCTTATGTCGTTGTTGCATTCCGACAGAGAGTTCGAGATAAGAAGATGCCGAAGAAGCTGGCAACCAAGGTTGTCAGCAGCGTCCCGTAACTCTTTAGTCTGGATGACAAATGTTTAAGAGCTGCAGAGGGCCGTGAGATGCACTCCAAACTAGCTGCAGAGGCTGGTCAATCTGCCTCCAAAGCCGAAGATACTACCATCAGCAGTGGGAAAAAGAAAAAGAAATCAAGTGGCAAGAAGAAGTCACTTGCCAGCACACCAACTGCTGTTGTTGCCGCAGCACCCGATGGGCAGGGGCCATGACCTGACAAGCGACCTCGACAATCATCTGAGGATGGTGACAAGATGTGGTGCCTAATCCATAAATCCACGGGCCATAATCTTGAAGATTGTCGCGAGGTAAAGAGGCTTGTTGAATGCAATAGCAAGCGTCAAGATGAAACCCCTTTCCACCAAAGGGAAGGAAAGCAAAAAGTGGACGAAGCTCCATCTGATCAGAATGTAGGCTTCCAAGATGCCAAGAAGGTCTTAAAGGCGGTCTACAACACCGTCAACGACTTCGACACCAACTCTGACAACGAACGCCAGAAGACTCTCCATATGATGTATGGAGGGTCCTGGGATATCACCTCTAGTAGCATTCTGAAAACTATGCATCAGAAGATGGCTTATGCTGCTCCTACCACCAATGCGGAACATTATCGGAAGTGGATGGACACTCCCATCACCTTCAATGCTTTAAACTATCAGAAGAACATGGCAGGAGTTGGACAATTGCCCCTAATGGTCTCCCAGACTATCATCAATGACCAGCTCTTCCCTGTCCTAGTATATGGAGACGCGGTGCTCAACCTCATCAGCTTTGTATCCTTTGCGAATCTCCATCTTAGACTCTCGGACCTCAGGCCCTCACCCCCATTCTTTGTAGTGGGTCCGGGAGCTATCACACCACTCGGGTCAGTTACTCTCCCAGTGACCTTCGGGACACAAGAGAACTACCAGTCTGAGAAGCTGGTGTTTGATGTGGCACACATCAATCTTCCCTTCAACGCCATCCTAGGTTGGTGGTTGCCCACTATGGCTACCCCGTGTTGAAGATGCTAACTCCATCAGGCGTCCTCTGAATCTGAGGGGACCACACTTTTGGAGTCACTGCGCTGTAGAAACTTCATGCGCTCACAACAACTCAAGAAGATGAATTCGACATGGAGTAATCTGCTCAGCAACCACTGAGCTCGCGCCAATGTGGGTCAACTTCTGCACCACATGTGCAGCCAAGCAGCGACACCGATGTTCCCTTCAAAGTTGTCCAAATTGGTTCAAATACCACCCAGACCACTCGTATATCAGGAGGTCTTCGACCTAAAGAAAATAAAGTACTTCTAAAATGGTTGCAAACTTTTAAATTCCCATATGGTTATGCAACTAGTCTGAGACGAGCCGTGAATGTGAAAACAATAAAGCTCATTGGGTTGAAGAGTCATGATTATCACATAATCATGAAAAGGCTTCTACCTGTTATGTTTCAGGGCTATTTTGACGATGCAATGTGAAAGGTGTTAGCCGAGCTTAGCCACTTCTAGACAACTACGTGCTAAAGAAATCACGACAGAGATGATGAATACGTTGGAGAATGAGATACCTGTACTATTGTGTAATATGGAAAAAATTTCCTCCAGTGTACTTCAATGCAATGCAAAATCTCCTTATCCATGTTCCATTTGAAGCGAAAGTTGAAGGTGCCGTGCAATATAGGTGGATGTATCACATTGAAAGAGAACTGAGATATCTAAAACTAACGGTTCATAACAGGGCAAGAATTGAAGGGTGCATCGCCGAAGCTTTTTCTTAAGAAAGTAGGATACTTATCAAGTGTTTACTTTGCAGAGGAACACAATGTCAATACTTCGGCAATGCGGTACAATATGGAGGGCAACCTTCTTGTAGCAATCTCTCTATATTTGCAACAAGAGGCAGTATCGTTGGTAGTTGCACTACCTACGACTTTAGCGAATAAGAAATGTGTGTTGCTTTCCTCTACATGTACATTAATATAGATGAGATGGACATATATTTAGAGTAAGTGTTTGTCCTAAATTTATGCTAATCAGCATATTTTGCAACACATCTATTCTGAAAGGTTTTCTTTTCGTACAGTGAGTTACACAAGCAAAACTAGACACATAGACAACAACCTACGAGCAAATAAGTAGAAACGATGCGATGGGATGGAATAAATGGAGGACCTAATTTTCTATCCTAGTTTTGATATCATGTAAAATTTTCTCGTTAACTTACAAAGTTTTTTAGTAACATACAAATTTTTGCAAAGTTTTCTAATAACTTCATATCTCGGACAGTGCATAAAAGATGCCATCCATGAAGACTTGCAACAACTATCCTATGGAATGGTTAAAGTTAGAAGCTACGATCGATATGACGTCAACGGCTTCTGATTCCATACAACTAAATTGGAATCTCTTTGTCCTCTTGCGGCAACATGTAACACTGGAGTTGGATGAGGGCAACCGATTTTCTCAAGGACATGAAACTAACTACTATGGGATTATTAAAAAAATCCTTGAATTTGCTTTTGTCGGAAACAAGGATCTTCGAGCAATATTCTTTGACTTTGATTGGTTTGATGCCAATTGTGGAATCTGACTAAACAAATTTAGCATGGTGGAAATATAACACAAGGAATGGCTACTAGGATTCGATTCATTTGTTCTTGCACACCAAGTGGAGCAAGTGTACTATCTACCTTATCCATGCAAAAAAATCAAAGCTTGATGGGTGGTACATAAGGTGAATTCTCGTGAGAGGTTATACACTCCAGGAGATGATGATTACCATGAAGAAGATGAGGTTGATGAGGTTTACCAAGAGGAAGATTTGCTAGTGTCGTTCATAGTTGACCCTGGTTAGGACTCGATGACTTAGTTGGAGATGCTCAAGATATCGAGAATGCTGCTATGCGGAAACGGAAATGAAATGGAATCGAGATGCTCATGGAAGAAGATTGGTTGTCTGTTTTAAGGAGTATGGTACGTGACTGTGACATTAATGAATTTTTAAATTTATAAAGTAACATTTTCTTCACTAACTTAATATGAATTTTGTATCTTATCTTAGCATATTTATCAATCATTCCTTACAACAGGATGTCATCACGGAAGGGGAAAAAGGGGATGGGGGTGAGACGGTTTCTCACCTAGGCACGAGAGGTTTTCCCAGGTACCTCGTTAGGTGCAAGCAGACTCTCTCTGCTGATGAGGCACCTTCCAGACCTTGTGGACCGAGCTGTGGCCTTTCAGTGCATAGAGGTAAATTTCAGTTGACAATCGTATTATTTTAAATTGCACTCATCAATAATTAGTTCTTATCAATTTTCTATTTTTGCAGTCTGACTCAAAGTCATCTGAGTCAGAGTCAGAGGTTAGGGCGCCGCCATAGGCTAGCCAACCCACGAAGCCGTCGGGCGTGGAGCCTTCGGGCTCTAGTGGTGACCAAGAGGACGCTCCAGTGGAGCCTTCTGCGTCATCGGACATGGTTCCGCCGCAAGGGCGATAGAGGAGGAGGACCCACTTTGTGGCTCCTCCTCCTGTTCCTCATGAGCGTGTCACTATTCATCCAATTGGAGACAGGTAAAAAACCGTATAGTATTAAATATTATATGTTGTCATCCGATACTTAATGAGTTTAAAATTTTTGCAGATCTTGGTATCACTATTCATTCAGGGGCCAAGGACACCACAGGCAGGTTAATAGTGTCACTAGGGCTTTAGTGCGTTTGCACTATTACGATACTATTGATGGTTTCCTTGCTCTGTCGTGGGACAACGGCGCTTGTGTCTCTCACAAGGTTCATGACACCCTTCAGGGAGCCGTGTGGAACAATTTTATAGTAAGTTTAATTGTTTAAATGTTTTCAACTCTTATTTAAATTGTTAATGCATATCACTTAAATGTATGTTTGCTTAAAGCTAAGATAGTAGTTAGGGGAACTGAGTGAGCACATGGAGGAGCACGCGAGACGCGTGTTCCACCACAACGCTCGGAGGCTTGTAACGTCGGCGTTGTCGTACGCCCGGATTCAAGTCATGAACAACTACCTAAAGCGGCATCATCAGCAGCAGGAACGGGGCCCGTTCATGAAGGACTACAACACGTACTTAATTGAGGAGCAGTACGCGAAGGTAAGTTTTTATTGTTAAATATTTACAATAGTTATGTATGTTAACACTGTTGATGAAATATGAAATATGTGCATGTTAGTATTTTTTCGGTTACAGGGTTAACTTGCAACATACTGAGCTCTCTGTCAGTACGGCGCTAGCGATGCTTTCATCGCTAAGTCCGTGAAGGCTGGAGAATGCAGGGGGTCGGATAGGATGCACAACTACTGCGGCGGTGGCTATTTGCGTTTGGCTAAATGCATGGTAAGTACATTTTAAGTTCATTTACGTGTTCATATTATATTTAACCTACTAACATGGCTATACATGAGCGAGAGACTGGTCAGGAGCCGACCCCGACTCGGGTTTGGAAGAGAGGTCAAGGGAGAAGTGACCCTTGCCAGCGTAGGCAGTACAGTCGGGTCGTAGTCGATCGACTGGTAAGTTTTGAAAATTCATCAATTTAATTATAACTGATACTAATATTGTCATGCTTAAACAATTTCTTTGTTTTTTAGGAAAAGTACATGTAGGTGGTCGTGAAAATACACGGTGAAGGGTATAATTGTGAAAATGCGCCAATTGACCCCCAAGTCGTGTATGCAAGCAAAGGGGGGAAGGCCCATGAACGGTGAGTTGATCATTTGTTTTTTTCAATCTTCCTTCTTTTATTCATTATTTTCATTCTTGTTCAGGTTTGCCATTTTTGATGGAGTTGTCGACTCGAGTTAGGTGCGACCTTCGAGAGGTGCTTCATCGATGCAGGCTTCATCCGTTTGGTTGTCAAGTGGCACTCTCTCGCAGAGAGACCTGGAGTTCCATGCAACGAAGGAGACGCTGAGATGAACTAAGGAGGAGTTTGACAAGATGAGAGCCATCCAAGAGGCCATGACCAGGTACATGGCCCAGATGCAGGCAACGATGGAGGTAAGTAATTTAAATAATATATATCTTCTAATATTTTGCAATGGCAGGCCATAGCTTGACAGAACGACCACCAGATCGAGATAACTATGTTTTAGCTACCGCATGCTACTTTAGCACAGGTGCCCCCAGGACAGGTGGCCCTGACACAGGTAATAAACTCTTTAATATTGTCGTATTAATTTAACATAGGGAGAGAAGGAGGTGGAACATAGGTTGAGAATGAGAGGGTGATATAGAGGTGGAGTAAGAGAGACAAAGGTAGGTTGAGAGAGAGAGAGAGGAGTGAGATAGAGGTGGGGTAAGAGAGACATATGATAATGAGGGATTTAGTGCGAGAGGGAGTCTAAAGTGAGAGAGAGAGGATGCTAGAGAGGGAGAGGAAGAGAGTGAGAGAAAGAGAGAGGAAGAGAGACAGGGAGAGGAAGAGAGTGAGAGTGAGAGTGAGGAAGAGAGAGAGAGAATGAGAGAAAGAGAGGGAGTGGTATAGAGTGAGAGAAAGAGCGGGAGATGAAGAGGAAGAGAGTGAGAGAAAGAGAGAAAGAGAGGGAGAGGAAGAGAGAAATTGAGGGAGAGGAAGAGGAAGAGAGTGAGAGAAAGAGGGAGCTGGAGAGGAAGAGAGTGAGAGGATGGAAGTTAGAGAGTGGAAGATTGTGAGAGAAAGAAAATGATAGATGCATGTCTAACTCTAATGTGCTTTTGCAGGGTTCGAAGACGGAGGCGCAAACTCCATCGCCACAGGTACCGTACCCAGAGGAATGCGCGGAGATGAGGTTTGCCGCTTTGGAGGTAGTCAAGGGGCTATTGTGTAGCCCGTTTGGATGTAGTGTTAGGGTTCAATGTTTATTGCCATTGTTTGGAGACCTTCACTATTATAGCTGTTTTTTGTGAATGAATCTGTGTATATTGTTGTTTTGTGAGCTCGCCATCGTGTGAGGTTAGGCAGTTTCTGTTTTTGTTTTAAAAAAATTCCACACTTAACTTACGTCATCTATGGCATTGCCAACGTAAGTTAGCCCATGTGAACTTACATCGCCGCGATGACGCTGACGTAAGTTATCCCAGACTACTTACGTCGGCTTCAGCCTGCCGACGTAAGTTAAGCATCTTACTTATGTCGGCCAGGGCTGGCCGACTAAGTGGTTTTGCCCAGCGTGCAGCCCTGCCCGGGTACGTACATACAGTGGCTTTGGGCTGCGAATGTAAGTTAACTAACTTACATCGGCAGCCGACGTAATTTAGTAAATTTATGACTAAACCTTTACGTCAGCTAATAACCATTGTAATTAAGGGAAACCCGATGTAAGTTATTTAATTACATCAGTTTAGGCCTTAATTACGAGGTCCACGGCCGATGTAAGTCATCGGGATTACTGTAGTGACACCACGGCGAGAGGTCCTCCTGGCCCGTGTCTCCGTTCAGGCCTCCGTGACAGCGGCAGTGGCCCCGCAGATTTGGCGAGGGAGATTGGAGAAGAGAGTTCATGGTGAGGCTTCGTGTTTGTAAACGCACATGCAGATCACCATGGCGAAGGTGGTGCTGCAGTGGATCAAGAACAAGATCAGCCGGCAGGTGACTTTCGCCACCCAACGGAACGGCCGGTTCAAGAAGGCCTACCAACTCTACATCTTTTACGATGCCTAGGTCGCGCTCATCCTTTTTCCCATGCCGTCCGTCTCTACCAGTTCTTAGACTTAGTAAGGCCAAAATTTCAGTAATTAGTGTTTCCCCCTTTGCTAGTTAGCATAGTGTTCTGGATCTCTTTATGCATTTTAACCTTTTTTCATTGTACATATACATATAGTTGCATCACTATTTGCTGTGATTTTTCTTATCCCAGGTTGTTCATGACCCTTGTGAGATACCAGAGGTTCATCTATGCTTCTGCTGATGCGGCCGTGCCATCAATTGCCGTTATACAGGTGTGAGGATTATCCATTAAATATGTGTCTAAGTGAAACGTTAGTATAGATGTTACTGATTTTAATTTTAACATCTTTCTGTTGCATGAGACTGAAATACGTATAATAAGTTAAGATTGCTACAAATTTAATACTACTATTGACAATGAACGAATTGATTTATAGGGTCGGTACCTCAACACTTTATCAAGTTGTACATCTCACAATACTACAAAAAAAACATTATCTCAAATGGCTCTAAACATATTATCTCAGACGGTATTGACAACTGCTTGTGAACAAGGGTATGCGATAATCAGTCATTTTCACAAGCGGCCGCCGAAACCGCCTGTGATAATACATAATCACTGGCGGTTCTTTACAACCATTAACAATCAATGATAATGTTTTTTCACAAGCAGTTCCCTAATGGAGAATTGTCTATATGAAAAGTAATTATCAGTGTCGGTGCCTAACTAACTACGAACCGATTGTGAAAATTCATTATCACAGGCGGTTCCTTACTTACAGCAAACTGACTGTGAAAACACATTATCACAGGCGGTTCTTCACAACCATGAGCCACCTCTTGTAAATCCTTTTCATAGGCGGTCCCTTACAACAATGAACTGATTATGAAAACACATTACCAAAGTTGATTCTTGACAACCACGAGCCGCCTGTGGTAAAGCCTTTTCACAGGCAGTTCTTTACAACAACGAATGACTATGAAAATGCATTATCACAGGCTATTCTTGAGAACCATGAACCACCTTTGATAAAGCCTTTTCACATGCGATTCTTTACAACCACGAACCGACTGTGAAAATGCATTATCACAGGCTATTCTTTACAACCACGAACCGCTTGTGATAAAACCTTTTCACATGCGGTTCTTTAGAATGACGAACCGACCCTGATAAGATATTATCACATGCGGTTCTTTACATACCCCGAACCGCATGTGAAAATGGCCGATTATCACAAGTGGTTCTTTACTACCGATCACCTGTGATTCAAATACAGCTCAAATTCAAGTACAAATTCACAGACAGCACAAACACTATATTTTCACAAGCAACATTCACACACCAATCATAATATAAAAGTCAACTCATATACATACAGTGCAAGTACAAGTACACATATTTTACAAGTTTCACTAACACTTTTTTTAATCATAGTTTCACAGTTCTGGCACATCGACATGTGGAGTTCTGTCGTTGATGAACAGCCCACTTCTGTGAATAATTCCGCGATGCATGAAAATAAACATTTCACGCACATTATTATCAACTCCTTAGTTTGGCATATCCCTAGGAACCGACGAATCTTCGTTCACATTCTTATATTGTAATGAAAACATACTATAAGTATTAGAATTTGTTGGTGACAATGAAAGCATAATATATGTGTTAGAAGACGCTATTGACAATGAAAATGAAACTCAAAAGTAAGAAAATACAATATCGATACTAAAGATAACTCACATCCTCACGATTCACTCTATATGAAGCGGAGCTCGAAGCTGCTCGCGGACATAATATCCACAGAGGACACTAAAAGGAGGCTCCTTGACACAAGAATGATATGTTCCTATTTGCAATACGGTCCTGTTAGCAGGTCGCTCAGCACCAAGTTGTTTCCAGGAATACGCCCAAGCGCTTACATATAAGGAATGACATATAAGAATTGCCAACCTATATACTTGTGTACATAAAAGTATAGAATACCCGTACTTTTTCAAAATGTCCATGAAATCTTTGTAGTCCTTTGCTGGGAAATAGGCTGAGTCAGCGACCATCGCTGAACCCAACTTTGGCTTCATGAAGATACAAATGTAGTGCCTACTACACACCTACGGTACATGTGTTAAGTTAAAGATTAACAATAATTGCCATTTTAATGTCATGTGTCAAACTTAGCCGAATTGGTGTGGAGCATTTACGAGGTCCTTGTCAGCTCTTACAAATTTTTAAATAACTTGTCCTATATAGCTTGGCACTTCCACCTTTTTTCTTCTTCAACTCTTGATTTATCATTGTAAATTCTTTATCTGTCATTTTCAAGTATTCATCTGAATACCAGTCCTTTATCACATCGAAATTTGACTTAGCAATCCTTCACTACAGGAAACTCGTCCATTTATGATGACTAAACTAATTTAAGATGGACCGCCATCATAAGTTAAATAACTTATGACGGCCCACCGTCACCATCGTAAATTAGGGTGTTATGGCAGCAACTGGCCAATAGTCGTCTGAGGTAAAAGGACTATCGTAAGTTAGAAATCAACTTATGAAGACCCAACCCTAAACCATCATAAGTTAGACCATTATCGTAAATTAGAGCATAACTTACAACTGCTAACCCGAATGCCTCTGTTAATAGGAGGATATACCCACGTGACCCACATCTCTTCTCTCTTACATATCAACACCGCCGCCTGGAAGCGAGCTCCCCCCCCCCCCCCCCCCCCGACATCGACCGCCCTATCGCTGACTTCCTCCAACGCCAAGCTGCCCTCGACACCGCGCCACCACCTCCCCACACTCTGCGCCGCTCCAACGCTGTCTTGATGCTCGAGCCCCCCCCCCCCCCCATCTCGTCGGAAGGTCCCGCCACCCCAATGTCGGTCGGCGGCCGACGCCCCCACGCTGCCCCCCATTGTCGGCCGATGGCTCCCCACCGAGCCTAAGTCAATTTTTTATTTTTTCTTATTATGTTGATTAGGTTTAATTATGCTTGTTTAGATAAATTGATATTAGTTTGTTAATTATGCTTGTTTAATTATTTATTCTTGTTTAGATTAATGGATATTAAGTTTGTTAATTATGCTTAATTATTTATTTATTCTTGTTTAGATTAATTGGTGTTAGATTTTTTAATTATGCTTGTTTAATTATTTATTCTTGTTTATATTAATTGATATGAACTAATATTAGGGTTGTTAATTAGTCTTTTTTAATTGTTTGTTGTTGTTTAGAGTAATTGACGTTAAGTTTGTTGATTATTCCTTTTTATTTGTTTATGATTGATGCATATGACTTTAGTTTAGTAGTTTATTTGATAATTGTTTAATTATTACTTTGACTGATTGAGTGTTTAATTACAATATGTAAATAAATATGCTTTGGGCCGGCTCGGTCTGGCACAACCTATTTAGGGCCCGTACGACCCATTTAGTGGTAACCTCCAGGTTTCTGTATCTCAATGCAACATCTCCTTATCCATCTTTCGTTCAAAGCTATAATTGGTGTTCCTGTGCTATATAGGTGGATGTATCACATTGAAAGAACGCTAGGATATATGAAAACATTGGTTAGCAGTAGGGCAAGGGTGTAAGTATGCATCGCCGCAACATTTACTCTCAAGGAAGTAGGATACTTTTCAAGTGTTTACTTTGTAGAGAAACACAATGTCAATACTTTGGCAATGCGGTACAATGTCGATGAACAACCAACATGTGTTGATCTATCCATTTTTGCAACAAGGAGCACTATTGTGATAGCAGCACGACGTAATATTTTACCGAAGGAGAAAGGTAGGTTGCTTTACTTTGCATGTACGCTAATATAGATGGCATAGACAAATATTTTGAGCAAGTGTTTGTCATACATTTGTGCTAATCAGCGTATTTTGCAACACATGTATTCTACAGAGTATTTTTTCATACAGTGACTTCCACAAGCAAAATTGAACTCATAGGCATTAACCTACGAGCAAACAAGTAGAAGCAATGCTACAAGATATAATAAATGGAGGGCCTAATTTGCTATCCTGGTTTCGAGCTCATGTGGTACCCTCTCGTCTTCTTTGTATTTTAACTTACCAGTATTTAAGAAGTATGTATATGACTTACTATTTTGTATAGTGCATGAATATCGACATCCATTATGACTTGTGGCAACTATCTTATGGATTGGTGAAAGTTAGAAGCTATGGTTGATACGATGTAAACAGCTTGCGATTCTGTCGATAACCTGCATACCAGTTATCCCTTCGTACCAGAAGAAGACGCATCGAGTTCCATCTTCTAGTATTGTGGACTTTTGGAGGCAACACGTGTCCTGCAGTACCAGACCTACCTCCTTCCTTAGGGTGGCTCCAGTGCTACCACGTGTCATGCAGTGCCGGATCTGCCTCCCTTCTTAGGGTGGCTCTGGTGCTGCCACGTGTCCCACGGTGCCAGACCTAGCTCCCTTTTTATGGTGGCTCTGGTGCTTCCATGTGTCCCGTAGTACCAGACTTGTCTCCCTCCTTACTGTGGCTCCGGCCCTGCCACGTGTTCCGAAGTGCCGGACCTGCCCCCCCCCCCCCCCCCCCCAGAGTGGCTCCCGTGCTGCCACGTGTCCAGTAGCTCCGGACCTGCCTCCCTGCAGAGGGAAGCTCCAGAGCCACCACGTGACACACGATCGGATCCAAGTCTGCGATGGGAAGACTTCGTGATCTCCAACGGCGCAGAAATTCAAGGGCTATCAATCGGCCGTTACAAGACCTGGTTAACATGTCATTAATGTATATTAATGACGCACGATCAGAGGACTATCAAGACCGGTAATGCTGCCATTAAGGCACATTATCATGCTATGAACCACCCTTAACACCTTTAGATCATTTATAGGGTGGTTATTATAGTCGGGGCCACCTGTTGGGCAATGGTAGACACTGTAACATCCAGTCCTTGGCATATAAAAGGGCTGCACTGCACGTTAGAACTTAGGCTAAGCTAAGCTAAGCACACGCAAGTCATCTCAGGCTTACACATTCTCATATAAGCAACACACACTCCGTGGAGTAGGGTATTACCCTCAGGCGGCCCGAACCATGTAAAACTCCTCGTGTCACCTTGCTCTTGGATCTTGATTAGCGCCCTGCCTAAATTCGGACCTCTGTGGACTACTTCTTAGTAGTACCATGGAAAGTGTCGGTGGCACACTTCGACATTTGGCACGCCGGGTAGGGGCCTTATCATGATCACCAAGATGGTGAACTCAACCGCCGCTTCCAATGGACCAGCTGCAAAAGCCGTGGGTATAAATCCCTCCAATGCTGATCAGCCGATCACAGTTGTCCCGACAAAAGTCGTTCCACCACCACCATTATCTGCTGCAGCAGCCAACACTGGAAAACAAGATGGTGAAGTGGCATCGGTCACGAAATCGACGAACAACACAGAGAACACGCTGAACGCAGCGCGAGCTCTACTTCAGCGTCCTCTGACACCACGCTGGAACATTGCCGCACTGATGTTGAGCATCTGGTTGCCGCCGAAGCCACTGCGCTCAACAACAAATGTCTGAACCATGTAGGACAGGCACCTTCTCGTAACAGGACCTTGTTTGGAAGGCTTGGTCCTGCGATGTCGTAGCCACGGAGACGTGCACCCTCTCAGCACGCGACGTCTCTGCCCTCCGGGGCTCGTCGTACTCATACGGCATCAAGGCTCCCGAATCAGGATCTTCGGTCGGAGCTCGACCGCTAGTACATGAGGCAGGATGGCCGCATCAACATCGAGCGTACTCGTGAGAGGCAACTTGCTCGAGAAATCCCTTCTCCTCTAGGAATTGGTGGCAGCTGTTTGGCTCTTACCATGCATCTCCGCATGTTGGAATGGCCACCCAAGTTTCGGCCTCATCTTCCAAAGATATACGACAGGACAGTCATCCCTGTTGAGTTTTTTTAAATCTACTCCACCGCCATCCTCACGGCTGGAGGGAATGAGGCCGTCATGGCCAATTACTTCCCTATGGCTTTGACTGGGGTTGCAAGGTCCTGATTTAGGAGCCTACCTCCTTACTCCATCTACAGTTTGGGAGAACTATGTTGCTAGTTCACTGCCAACTTCGGGAGCTCTTACACCTGGCTTGGCATCGAGCTAGATCTCTTCGCCGTACAGCAGAAATCGGGAGAGTCACTACGATCATTCATCCAACGATTCTCTCAGGTATGGAACACCATACCTTCTGTGTCCATCGCTTATGTCGTTGTTGCATTCCGACAGAGAGTTCGAGATAAGAAGATGCTGAAGAAGCTGGCAACCGAAGATGTCAGCAGCATCACAAAACTCTTCAGCCTAGCTGACAAATGTTTTAAAGCTGCAGAGGGCCGTGAGATGCACTCCAAACCAGCTGTGGAGGCTGGTCAATCTGCCTCCAAAGCCGAAGCTACTTCCATCAGCAGTGGCAAAAAGAAAAAGAAATCAAGTGGCAAGAATAAGTCACTTGCCGGCACAACGACCGCTGTTGCTGCCGCAACCCCAGGTGGGCAGGGGCAATGACCTGACAAGCGACCTCGACAATCGTCTTAGGACAGTGACAAGATGTGGTGCCTAATCCTAAAATTCACAGGCCATAATATTGGAGGCTTGCTGAATCAACAGCAAGCATCAAGACGAAACCGCTTTCTGCTAGAGGGAAGGAAAGCAAAAAGTCGATGAAGCTCCATATGATCAGAAAATAGGCTTCCAAGACGCCAAGAAGGCGTTAAAGGCGGTCTACAATACTATCAATGACTCCAACACCAACTCTGACAATGAACGCCAAACGATTCTACATATGATGTATGGAGGATCCTGGGATATCACCTCTAGACGCATTCTAAAAACAATGCATTGGGAGATGGATGATGCTGCTCCTACCACCAAGGCGGAACATCATCGGAAGTGAATGGACACTCCCATCACCTTCAGTGCTTTAGACTATTAGAAGAACATGGCAGGAGATGGACAATTGCCCCTGATGGTCTCCCTGACTATCAACAATGTCCAGCTCTTCCCTATCTTGGTAAATGGAGACGCGGTGCTCAACCTCATCAGCGTTGTAGCCTTTTGCGAAGCTCCAGCTTAACCTCTCAGACCTCAGGCCCTCACCCCATTCTTCGGAGTGGGTCTGGGAGGTATCACACCACTCGGGTCTGTTACTCTCCCGGTGACCTTCGGGACATCGGAGAACTACCGGTCTGAAGCTGGTGTTTGATGTGGCACACATCAATCTTCCATTCATGGCCATCCTAGGCAGGCCAACCTTGTATAGGTTCATGGCGGTGGCCCACTATGGCCGCCTCATGTTGAAGATGCCATCCCCGTCAGGCGTCCTCCGAATCCGAGAGGACCGCACTGCTGGAGTCACTGCGCTGGAGAAACTTCATGCGCTCGCAACAACTCAAGAAGATGAATTCGACATGGAGTAATCTGCTCAGCAACCACCGAGCGCAGGCCAATGCGGGTCAACTTTAGCACCACATGTGCAGCCAAGTGGCGACACCAATGTTCCCATCAAAGTCGTCCAAATTGGTTCAGATACCACCCATACCACTCGTATATCAGGAGGTCTGGGTGACAAATAGGAACTCGCGCTTATCACTTTCCTCTGGGCAAATGTTGTTATGTTTGCATGGCAACCGTCACAAATGCTTGGGATCTCCAGAGAGGTGATCGAGCACCATCGGAAGATCTACCTCGACACACAACCTATACAACAGAAGCCCCAACAACAATCTATTGACCGACAGAACCTCATCTGTGAAGATGTCAAAAAGCTGCTTGATGCTAGATTCATCTAGGAGGTTAATCATCCTCGATGGCTGGCAAATCCAGTCGTTGTACCAAAGGCCGGCGTGAAACTTCGGATGTGCATAGACTACACCACTTTGAATAAGGCATGTCCAAAAGACCCCTTCCAACTATCGAGAATAGATCAGATAGTGGATTCTACCTTTGGGTGTGAGTTTCTATGTTTCTTAGGCACATATTCTGGATTCCATCAAATTCCAATTTCTATGGAAGATGAAGAGCACACTGCTTTCATTAAGGTAGATGGTTTCTAGTGCTACACATCAATGTCTTATGGTCTCAAAAATGCACTCTCCACCTATGTGCAAGCTATCCACAAAACCTTTGGGGAGCTCATTCGGGACCTAGTGGAAGTCTACGTCGATGACATTGTTGTCAAGGTGAAGAACAAAGATTCACTCCACGAAAACCTTCAATCCATCTTCGACAAGCTACGCTTAACAAGCACGAAGCTCAACCGTGACAAGTGTGTCTTCAGGGTTATCTCCGGAAAGCTTCTTGGTTTCTTGGTGACCCACCGAGGAATTGAAGCAAATCTAGCCAAGATCAAAGTCATTGAAGCGATGCGGCCTCAAACCCGTATCTCAAGGCTGTCAGAGCGGGCACTTCCCTTCTGCAAGCTATCGAGGAAGTCCGGACCATTCCATTGGCCTGAAGAAGCAGAGAAGCCATTCCAAGAGCTCAAGCAGCTTCTCACCACACTACCGATCATGGTAGATCCGGAACCTGGTGAGCCTCTTCTGTTTTATATAGCTGCAACTATGAAGGTTGTCTGCATGGTTCTGGTTGCGGAAAGACCAGAAACATCTTCAACTCAGGAGCATAGACCCCTCCGGGAGGGTCTGGAGCTACCTGAAAGCTAGTTTGGGTCAAGTACATGGTGCGCCTTGACTTCAAGGCGACCAACAACATGGCCGAATATGAAGCTCTCATCATTGGACTCAAGGTAGCACTATCATATGGCGTCTGACATCCACTGGTGAAGGGTGTCTCACAACTCATCATCAAACAAGTCAAAGTGAATGTAGTTGCAATAACCCTCAGCTGGCTGCATATCTACTTGAAGTCCAGAAGTTGCAGAAAGACTTCCACGTTATGGACCTCTGCCATGTCTAGCATCTCAACAACGCTGAAGCTGATAATCTTTCGACAAAGGCTTCAACCGGGGCTCAGGCACCCGACGAAGTTTATATCATAAGGTTACCAGCACCTACCGCTTATCCCTCCCAACTGAGTGATGGGGGTAAGACCAGCACCTCGAAGCTGGCAGTCTTGGTGGCCCTATTACCACGGCGTCCATCAATGATCGTAGGCGCTACAGGAAGCTCCAAGTGTGAGGACCGGAGTCTCAACATTCCAGGAATCACAATTTGGGTGGTTCCATGCAATGCGGCACCCAACAGCACACAGAAAAAGGTACATCATATTACATAAAACAACATAGTGTTATACAAGCTTTGTCTTTTACAAATAATATACATTAAAATACACTACAACAGAAGATAAGTTCATAGCTCTCGACACTCAAGCCTAAGCTATGCAACAGTCATTCCGCTCAGCCCGCGAACGGAATCACGCTAGAAGCACACAAATCACATCATGGCGCCGTGTAGGGTTCCCACTCGGCCGTGTACCCCGATGGGGGCAAGGCCTCATCGGTGAACCCTTCATCATATACATCATTATCTGCAGCAAAATCTTAAAATAGCAACCGTGAGCACGAAGGCCCAGCAAGACATAACCGTCTCCACTAAGCATGGAACTCTATATGCAGTATATACGTAATATAGGACAGCAGTTTGCAATAAAAGACTCGCCTTCATGTTAGTCCTTACTTTCAGCTTTTTGCAGCAAATTAAGGCTTCATGAATCTGAAATTTAGTGAGCAACCTGTTCTAAACATACAAGTATCAATACATCATTATTCCATTAAGCATTGTTCAATAATATTCAGCTCCAAATAATTAACTACGTCACGACTCAGTGAACAAGCGGTACTCAATAACCGCGAGGGAGAGCGACTCGATTCGTTATTCACCTGCAGGAATACCCGAATAGCACGACACATACACCCACAGTTGGAGCTGCGAAGGCATACTCCACTGATGTTGTATGCGGCAACCTTTCACCCGCTACCTACACGCTGCACCGGTCCCACCGCTACGAGCAGGACGCCCCCACACGGAGTACGACATACCCGCTGGCAGGTTTACACCTTGCTGCTCTCAACCCGCACCTATAAAGCGGTGGGGTATGCCTCGACGCCAAGGTGGACAAGTTACATTGGTTTACTGGGTCCCATATATCCAGTATGCCTTTGGTACATTCAAACTTGCTCAATAGGGTTGCACACGGATCGGTCCTTGACCGACATAGGCACAACTATAACTCACAGGCCCCTATGTCCTGCTGCTCCTACTCCATGCCCGGTCTCATATTTAATCAAATGGTGAATCTCTCACTTTACCAATCCCGTGTGAACCCAATTCCTGAACTCACGAGTAGATTTCAACTACTCAACTTCTATCGGAGCAACTATAACATTAAGAATAGCATGGACACATCGAGAACTTAAATATCAACCCTTCTCTCTTGGGTGCTCTGGTCATGCAAGTGGAAAACTCCAAGAAAACCTAGACCAAATGCACAATACATTCTAACCCATAGAGTGTGATACAAATAAAATTTTAAAATGCTGTTAAACGCAAACCGGGGCTTGCCTAGCTGCGAGACGGAGTTAAAGTTAGTCTCCGGGTTGATGACTTCCAGTGGCTCTGGGGTCTCCTCGAGCTCGGCAACTATTCAATATGCAAAGAATATGCAAAGTGATTCAATAGTGATATTATGACATAGCTGAATGGAAACACAGTTAAGTATATTAAATAATGGCCACTGGTTCCTGAAATTTTACAGAGGACACTAGGTACTATGGGCGACATTCTGGCCAAAATTGGGATCAATACATGGAAGTCTCTGTTGTCTAAAATTAATGTAGATAAATCATTCCCAGAATTTTCATGGGCAATCTGGGACTTTAACATGACGAAAAGTTTGTGTTCTGTCTAGAGTAGATCAAGAGTGACTCAACAAAATTGGTTTCATAATTTTCTAAGCATTTTACTGTGAGATATTGAATTTACAAGTTTGGACAATTGGCTGAAAAAGTTTCTGTACATTTTGGAATTTCCAGGCACATACAGATTGGAAACCCAATTTGTCTATTCAAATCAACTAAAATGAAGATTAAACTTTTACTGGAACTTCAGGGAATTATTTGGAATGATCTGGCCTGGTTTGGGAATTTTTGAATGAATGGAGCATCAGGAATTAATTTCAATAGCATTTTCCTTCATGAAATTATTGAGGACAAATTAATGATGTTCATACAGATCCAAGTGCAGCACTTGGATGTATAGAACATCCTGGTTCCGAAAAAATTTATTTGATAATTTTTGGAGAAGTATTCTAGGAGATATTGAGTTTTAAAGTTGGAATCAAATCTTGAATTAAATTAAATGGGAAATTTTGAATAAAGACAGGGGCCACGGGTTTAAAATGGACCAGTCAGATTTAAGCCAGATGGGACCACACGGTTTCTGGACTTTAGCCACATTGAATCCCATTGCCACACGAGATCCATGCTATGCGCCTTTAGTCTGACATCCGGGCCCCACCAGGAGTAGTCTTCCTCCTTGCGCTGGCGGCACTCGGGCGACGCCCGATGGCGGGCGGCGGCGCCTCGCCACAGCGCGCACTAGGGCACGGAGGGCCATGAAACTGGCTACCATGGCTTAAAATCAAATGGGGAATCACTTGCCCTAGGTGGCGCCGGCGATAGATGGCCAGAAATGGCGTTGCGACGGCGGCTGGCAGAACCTTGGGTTCCGCCGAGGTCAAACCCGCATAAAACTAGCTCAAACCACTTGGGAGCACTCTAAAATTTTCCCTAGATGATGTTGAGGATGAATAGAAGGTGTAAAATGGGTGGGACTGCCTGAAATTATGAGCTCGACGGTGAACCAGAACGTTTTCAAAAGCTGAGGGGAAAACTCGAAGTCCGGCCTAATACCTTGATTATTTCCTTTGTTTTTTAGTAGAGGGGATGTGATAAAGAATATATAATATAAATTCTAACTGGATTAAGAGATGGCTCGGAGTAGAAAACAAATTTAGACGGAAACCTAGCACCATCGTTTATACTTGGCCGAGATGAAAAATGGAATTTCTACGTCGAGGGGAATGAAAAGGGATGGGGTTTTCACCTTTATCAAGAGGGTGGACTGGTGCTTCTTTTTGCTATTGGGAGCAGCTCGTGAATCAGACGATAACGGCGGCGCCATGGGGTGCGGAGAGGCGGCAAAACAGGGGAGCTCGCCGGCTGCCTAAATTTCACCCCGGGGAGCTTCGGGGGGGGGGGGGGGGGGCTTGATCAGGGCATAAAACTTGGTCACAAAGCTGCGCAAATGGTTGAGGAGTAACCTAGTGCAAACAAAATCAATCAATACCGATGATCCTTGCTGGATTTTGAGTGGAAGGGGAAGAACTCATCAGGGAGCAAAGTCTTGCGACAGGGAATGAAGCAAAGACGAAGTGCTCGACTTTGGGGCTTGGAGGGCGATAAGGAGGAGCCTTGGGCATGCTGTATGCAGCTGGAAGCGACCTCAAGCAAGCAGGCAGCTCTGTGGCAATTGCATGCCATGTGGTGTCACCCTGGGAAGAAAAAACAGAGCATCCTTAGAATGACAGGTTGTCCCACTTTCTCTCCCTCATCCACATCTCTGATCATTCAATTCTACAAACTAATTCAGTCCCAAAATTTCTAGATATTTGTGGTAAGGTTAAATTAATATAAAGAATTGGATTATGATTTCAGATTGTCGACTTGACCAAGTTTCATTTGAATTCAAACTTGAATTTGATTTTGAGTTGAATTGAATGTAGCTATGTAATTAAATAGAAAACTTGCTTTAAAAATTATGAAAGTTTGAAGGAAGAATATTTGAAATATTTGGAATCCAATGGTCAACTCAATCTTCATGTTAAACTCATTTGAACAGTAGCTAAGTTTACTTTTTTGAATTCCCTCTTTTGGAGTTTGAATTACTTTGTTTTTCTCATTTCCTTTTATTTCTTTTTATCATTCAAATTTTTTTTGTCCTAACTGAAGTTTGCATTATGGAAATTAGGGCTTTTACATTCCTCCCCCATTAAAAGAATCTTGTCCCGAGATTACAATGAAGAGACGAAAGTAGGAGAGAAATTACCAGATATGAGATGATAAGAAATCCAGATAATTGGAGCGGAGGTAATCTTCGGTTTCCCACGTCGCTTCCTCAGCGGTATGGTTGCTCCATAAAACTTTATAGAACCACAACGTGCGGTTCCGTGTTGTTCAGGTCTTCTCGTAGAGAATCTGAACCGGATGTTCAGCGCATATGAGATCCGGTTGCAACTCGCCGATTTCATCCATGTGGACTGGAGCTGTGAATTTGAGACATTTCCGGAGCTGAGATACGTGGAAAAGTCATGAATATCAGCGAGAGATGCCGTTAATTCCAAACTATAAGCCACATGTCTGCACTTCTCCATAATAGAAAACGGACCAATAAATCGGGGAGCTAGCTTTCCTTTTACTCCGAACCGGCGAATTCCTTTCATAGGAGATACGCGTAGGTATACGTGATCCCCAACATTGAACTGCAGCGGGCGATGCCACTTGTTAATTCTTCTGTCGAGATTGAGCTGCTCTGAAGTTTGCTTGAATGATCCGAACTTGTTCCTCGGCTTCATTGACTAGATCAATCCCGAATGTCTCTCTTTCGCCGGACTCGCACCAGTTCAGCGGGGTGAGGCCTTTCCAGCCACAGAGAGCTTCATATGGTGTCATCTTGATACTCGATTGATAACCATTGTTGTACGAGAATTCCGCCAACGGCAAATGATCATCCCAATTTTTACGGTAGTGGATGTCACACGCGTGTAACATGCCTTCAAGTACTTGATTCACCCGCTCGGTTTGTCCACCGGTCTGCGGGTGATAGGCGGAGCTTCTAATCATTTTAGTACCCAACGAGGCGTGCAGCTGCTCCAAGAAACGAGCAACAAACAGCGATCCTCGATCTGAAATAATCATGCGAGGAATGCCGTGTAGGCACACGATTCTTGATATGTACAACTCCGCATATTTCTTGGCATTGAATCCAACATTCACAGGAATGAAGTGTGCTGATTTAGTTAGTCGGTCGACTATCACCCGAATCGAATCATGCTTCTGGAATGTGAGTAGCATTCCGACAATGAAATCCATACTCACATCCTCCCATCTCTATGCCGGAATATTCAGCGTTTGCAGCTGTCCCGCTTTCTTCATATGGTCGGCCTTCATTCGATGACATGTATCACATTCGGATACGTACTTAGCAATCTCATGCTTCATCTGTGTTCACCAAAACTTAGTCTTCAAGTCTTGATACATATTATTGCTGCCCGGATGAATGGAATATATGGACAAGTGAGATTCGTCCAAGATTTTCTTCTGAAGGTCCATGTCACGTGGCACTACAATTTGATTTTTAAACCCTAGAGCACCATGCTCATCTCTCCGAAAGAACTTCATCTCACCGCTGTCCGTTCTCTTGAGTATGTGAGACATCTTGTCCTTCTTTTGAGCTTCAATAATCTCATCTCGGATTGTGGGAATGAGAGCAAGATTGTATAAAGCTCCATATGGAACCAAGTATAAACTCGGTTCTTCCTCTTCCATAGGTGTGATGGTCAAATTATTGACATGAGACTTGAGGCTAAGCACATCAGCAACCACATTGGCTTTGACGAGATGATAATGAATCTCAATCTCATAATCCTTGATCAATGCTAACCACCTTCGTTGCCTCATGTTCAGCTCCTTTTGAGTGAAAATATACTTCAAACTTTTGTGGTCACTGTAGAGGTGAACCAGATTTCCAAGCAAATAATGCCTCCACATTTTTAGAGCAAGCACCACGGCAGCGAGCTCCAAGTCATGAGTAGGATAGTGCTGTTCATGATTGCAGAGCTGCCGTGATCCATAAGCGACCATATGTCCTTCTTGCATAAAAAAGCAACCAAGTCCGATGCCGGATGCATCGCAATAAACATCCAATGGTTTTGTTGTATCTGGTTGAGCTAAATTCGAGGCTCTGGTGAGATGATTCACCAATGTTTGAAATGCCTTCTACAAGCGTCACTCCAAATATTTGCCTTTCTTCAAAGCTCCGTCATAGGTTTAGCAATTTTTGAGAAGTTCAGTATGAATCTCCGATAATAAACGGCTAAACCAAGTAAGCTTCAAACTTCATGTACGGACTTTGGGGATTGCCATTTCAGCCGTTGAACAATGTTACTTGGGTCCACAACGATGCCTTTCAGCTGAAATAATGTGTCCCAAGAATGGCACTTGACTGATCCAAAATTCACACTTGCTGAATTTTGCATAGAGCTTATGGTCTCACAATCGTTGGAGCACGATATGCGAGTGTTTGGCGTGTTCTTTCTCCGATTTGGAATAAACCAAGAAGTTGTCGATGATGACCACTAAGAACTTATCCAACTCCGGCATGAACACTGAGTTCATGAGGTACATAAAGTTGGCTGTAGCTGTCGAGTGTTGGAGTCGGCAGATCTCCTGACACTACTAAAGTGTTGAAGGAGTTTGTAGTTCGGTGTGGGCGCGCGGAGACTCAAGAAGGTGAATCACGATTGGACACTAGAGACACAGTGGTTTACGTGGTTCGGGCCGTCTGAGCGTAATACCCTACTCCACGTGTGTGTGTGTGTTGTATTAGCTTGTGTGCCTGAGAGCGTTGAGAGCCTCTGAACTTTTTTTTTGTGTATCGTCGGTCTGTCCTTTTATAGTACAAGGACAAACCGTTACAAGTTAGCCTGGCCCGACATGTGGCCCCGGCGGTTACTAGTATTGATACACGATTAATTGTTGTTAATAACCCTGTAACGGGCCCCAACAGTGCCGTTACAGGTGTTAAGATTATCCGATTAAGTGTCATTAACATGGAATTAATGACAATTAATCAGGTCTTGAAGTCCGCGGCTATCCTTTGAAGATCCGGGGTCGTTACAATGTCTTCCGGAGGTTTGAGGCGGCCAGCTCCGACGTTTGGACACGTGGCAGCTCCGGAGCTTGCTTGTGGGAAGCGGGAAGCTCCGGGGTGGCCTGGCACGTGTCAGGTCCGGAGCTTCTCTCGGTCAGGGGTTAAGTCCGGAGGTGCCGTTTCGGTACCTAGCCCGGAGCTTCACCCTTGTGGGTAGTAGCTCCGGTCTGGCAGTACACGTGGCAACCTAGGGGTTAACCATGTTGGAGAAGCAGGTCCGGTTATGTCTGACAAGTGGGCCTCCGAGGGTCTTCAATTTGAGTAGACGTCCTTCCCTTGAGATTTTTTTAACCTCAGGGGGTGTATGGTTTTTAGGGTACCGACAGTGGCCCCCTGGACCTACCTCCGGGGAAAGTCACCAGGGTGAAGTCATTCCGTCGGAGGTGGGTCCATACTCGCGACTCTTGAACTTGGTCTCCAAGGGTCTTCGGAGGTGCCGTTGGCGGGGCTTTACGGTTAAATCCCGACGCGTGGCGCACCTCAGGCGGCAGATAAGATCTTTGACGTGCGGATCTCTCGCAATTGAAGGTCGCCGGTTCCCGATACGAAAACCGTATCGGTTCCGCGCGCCTTGTCAGTTCGCCGCCTTTGGGTTTCCCGCCTCGTGATGACAACTGTTCGCCTGGGTAAGAACCTCGACTTGATCGTCAGGGTGGTCCCGGGCCCTCTTGTCATCGGCAGGGTTGAATTCTTGAGTAGTGTCCCTGACTCTCCTGCAGTTTCCATCCAAGCGTTGCGAGGGCTTACTTAAGAAGGAAAGCGCACCGTCGGGAGTTCTTTACGCTTCCATCTGTTCTTGCGCTCAAACTCCCAACTCGTGCTTTGCTCCTCTTCTCCTGCCTAGCTGTGCTGCGATGGAGTTGGGTCTGCGTGAGAGTCGCTTGAAGACTGACAGCGATCTGAAGAAGGTACGAGCCCTCATGGGGTGGTCTTCGGACTTCTTCAACCGCTCGATCCGTGCCGGTGGAGGGCTCCCCTTTGAAAAGGAGCACGCTGGCGAGATGGTGTACTTTTCCTCGTACGCCATGGTGGGGCTGATCCCACCGTTTTCTTCTTTCTTCCTGATGCCGCTGGACTTCTATGGTCTGCAGCTGTACCACCTTGGCCCTCACTCCATTCTCCTTGTGTCCATCTTTGTCCACTTCTGCGAGATGTGGGTGGGCATCCCTCCCTGCATCGAGCTCTTTCGAACCTTCTTCACCGTCCAAACCACCGGCCGAAGCGATGAGTATCTTGGCTTCTACTACTTCGTGAAGCGCAAGAAGTGCCCGTTCAAGTACCTCCGGTCATTCCCTTCCGGGAAGTGGGATGACTGGAAGAAAGATTGGGTAGTCGTCCGGGTGGAGGAGCATGAGCGGTTGGAGTTGCCAGACGGTCTGCCCGGTATTGACACGTCGATATGGAGCGAAGTTCCGGTGCTGGCGGCAGCTTTCGACCCTGTCCTGACCAGGATCCGCCAATGTGTGGAGGGAGGATTGACTCCCCAGGCGGTGTTCTGCAACTTCCTGTCCAACAGGTGGGCGCCGCTGAAGAGGAGGGAAAAGCTCGCCTGGGCCCTCAACAGCGTGATGGACGAGGACCGGGTTGAGACCGGGTTGAAGTCCAGCATGGTGGGTAAGTCCTTGGAGTTTCACCTCAAGAAATTCCAGCACGGCATCGATGTTGACGGAGATTACTTGACTCCGCCGCCGGCTTTCCTCCCTCTGAACGTGGAAGTTGAGTTCAGCAGGGAGCTCCGGCGAAAGATGCCCGCGCTTGACGACCTTGGTGTCGTCGAGAGAAGATCAACTACCCGGTTGGCGATCCCCGGGTTGTCCGAAGGCGGTTCCGCCCCTGTCCCACAACCAAGAGCTGAGGTCATTGGCAAGGGCAAGGAGCTGGCGGAGGAGCCGGAGAGCCGGAAGAGAAAGCTGCGACATGCTGACGGAAGGTCCGTCGGGCCTGCCACTTCCCCCCCAGTTCCCCCTCCTCAGGAAGGAAGATCATCCGCCGCCGTGGCGACTGTCCCCGTGGTGGGGTCCTTCCGGAACGTTAATGTTCTGGCGGTGGGGTCCTCCCGGAGTGCGACTGTCCCCGCGATGGATCCCTCCCGTGGTGCTAGCTCCGGGCGTGCGACTCCGGCATCTGGAGCGGTGAGGGCCTCCAGGTCCAGGAGTTCCTCCCGATCAGGGAGAGCTCCGACCCGGGAAACGCCCGCGGCTGTGTCAAGTCCTGGCAGTCCTCCCAGAGCTCCTACGCCGACCGTGGCCAGCCCGGATCGTCCGGGAAAGAGGTTCCGCGCAAGCTGGTGCGTGAGTCTCCCAAGGTAATTTTTCTTTTTTACCTCGATTAACTTTTTAATTGTAGCATCCGTTTGTTCAATTTCTTCGTTCTTCATCTGCAGCGTTCCCAAGAAGGGGAGTGAAGCTCCATCCCCAGCCACAGTGTCTGAGGCTGCGAGGGCTTCTGTTCCAGCCCCGGTGCCGCCCCAAGCGGAGGCTGCGACAGCTCTGGCGCCGGCTGTCGTGGTCATGGACCTCGACTCGTCTCCGAAAGTTCCCGTGGTAGCGCCGGACCACGGGAATGAAGATGCGCCAGCGGCTCCCGTCCCGGAAGTGGAAGCTCCGGGTCCTGGTGCTGCAGTAGTAGAAGCTCCGGCTGTTGAGTCGGAGGAAGTAGCAGTCCCGGCTTTGGAGCCGGACAGTGCTGAAGCCCCGGCGATTGAGCCGGAGGTGGCTGAAGCCCCGGCATGCGGGCCGGAAGTTGAAGTAGTTCTGGCAGTTGAGCCGGTTACTTCTGAAGCTCCGGCCGCAGAGCCGGTGATTGTTGGAGCGCCGGCCGCAGAGCCGGCGGCTGAAGAGGCGAGGGAGCTTGAGCCTCCCTCAGAAGAAGTGTCCCGGCCGGAGCCAGTGGAGGCGACGACGTCGATGGTACCTGTGGCAGAGCCAGAGTGCCTGAACGAAGTTGCCGGCCCCCAGCCTGAGGGTGCAAATGAAGACTTGGTGGCGGGACCTCCTTCGATGGCGACTGAGGCCATCCCGGAGGAGGGCCCTAGCGCTTTGGAAGCTCGGGGTTCCACTCTCGTAGAGTGGGACCCAATTTTTGTAAGTGAAGACCCGCTTGAACCAGCGGAATAGATCCCAGTAGGTCCGGAGCCCATCCCGCTGTCGATGTCCATCGACAACGCCTGCTCCAGTCTACGTTAGGTCCAACTGGCCTTCTTCCACGACAGCAAGGCTCTTGAAGAGGAGCGCCAAACCCTTAGGCGGTGGCGTAATCGGCTCCACTTCGAGACTAAGCTAGCGCAGTCGAGGCTTGCGGATGACAAGGAATGGATCAGGCGGGAGAAGATCCGCCTGGAGCTCTGGGGTGAGCTATTGGACGAGAGGGAGAGCATGACTCACGCCCTAGATGCTCAATCCCGGGAGTTCCACGACCAAGCTAAGGCTGCTAACGACGCGGCCAATGCTCGGTTTGATCAGCTCGAGGCCATCAGTACCGCACTCATCAAGCGCCGAGAGGCACTTGAAGGGAGGGAAAGACGGCTCGAGGATGAGGAGCAAAAACTCCTGAAGCTACGAGATGACGTCTTGCGACGGGAAGAAGAGCTCGCCGAGAAAACAGCTCTGGCGGACAAGGGCCTCGAGGAGTGCGCTAAGAAATTGGAAGAGCGCAGCCTCGAGGAGGAGGAGAAGACCTGGGTGCGGGGGCAGGAACTCTACGAATACGAGTGTGCCCTTGTCGCCCGGGAGAAGAAAGTAGAGGCTAGGGAGAAGGACCTGGTCGACCGCCGGAACAAGATCCACCTCCGGGAGGAGGAGCTCGGAAGACTTGAGAAGCGGGTTGCTGCGAAGATCCAGCAAAACGCCAAAGAAGTTGAGCGTCTCGCCCACGAGAATTCGGAGCTGACGGCGGCCCGGAGATCCCTGGAGGAGATGAAGAACTTGAGGAAGGCGGACTCCCTGCAGATTTGGGAGTTCCTGGGCAAGGCCGACGACGTGCTGACGCCGATGGGTTTCAGCCCCGTGCACCCGGATGATCCGGAGCCAGAGCCGGACCTCGCGTTGCAAGCGTTGAGCGCCGCAGGCAGCAAGCTCTCCAAGGTGGGCGACGTTATTGCGGACCAGCTGGAGGTCGAGGGGCAATCCCTGGCTAGGAACGTCACAGAATATGTGTTGACGTGCTACACCAGCCGGAACCCTCGATTTCCTCTGGAACCGGTGCTTGAAGGCCCCGTCGAAGGAGAAGGCGAAGCTACCCGAGCCCGCGTGTCGGAGGTCGCCCAGAAGGTCGCCGAGTTCTTCCATAGGGTCTAGGACCGTCTCTTTTAGCCTTTACTTGTATCTTTTCTTCATCCTCAATTTTGTAATCCCTTGTCTCCAGATGTAATCTCCGGTCTTCAGATGAAATGAAATCCCCAGTTTTTTGCGAATTTCATTTTTTTGTCTTCAACATCTTTATCTTCACTTGGCCCCCTGGTAGATGTGCACAATTTGATTGTGGACATGTACTAAAAGGATGTTGAGTTTTGTTGAAGACGAATTTGCTTCGAACTTGTGGAATTTAGGTCCGAAGTTTTTGATAGTGAAGGTCCCCTGAAGTTGTCGGAGCTTAGAAGCTCCGGCACTGTCCATCGCTGGAGCTTAGTAGCTCCGGCAATAGCCTCTATCAACACGTTGAGCGTCGATAGTTAATACTCCAAGGTGTCGGAGCTTAGCAGCTCCGGCAATAACCTTTGCCACACTTAGTTTGTTGGCAACAGACTCCAGTGACGGGGTCTTCACACCATCTTTTAGTCAACGCCGACGGTTGACGCCCTGGTGGGAGTCGGAACTTGGTTAGTTCCGGTTTTTCTCCATCTACGTAGGGTTCATTTTTCCTGCACACTTAAGCCAAGAAAAATAGTAAAATTCATTTCTTGTCTATAACTTCGTCGCGGCTTACGGTTCTTAAGAAAATTTTAAGTTGAACACGATTTTTAATACGACTGGATGAATTGTCTTTTCTTTTAGATCCAATTGTCCATGGACCCACCTTACTTCGGCCTGCCGGGATGTAGGTAGAGTGGCGTACTTAGGGTGCTTGACCAGGCTAAGTCGATAGCGCACTCCGGCCCTAGAATGGCTTGGCGGCTTTCAGGCGAGTTGGCCACAGACGATATTTAAATCCAAAGAATCTGACAATTCAACTCGAATCGTATGTAAACCGGTCAAACTAGAACTTCTTAAGAATTGCACATTTCTGTTATAGACAAGAAAGAGAAAAATAAAAATGTCGAGCCTATGCAAAAATGAATGCACGTGGAGTCTATTTCACATGAAGATGTCTTTCATTATAGGTCCGGGGTACAGGGGAAACAAGTACACTCTTAGGGTACGGAACCAGGCTAAGTGTGTTTGGTTTCTCGTTTGACCCAGGGTAGCTAGCCACACTTTTAGTCCGGAGACTGTGTCAAGTGTTGCATGAGCTTTTCAAACCTTTCGGGAAAGGTCCGGCTGCTTTCCCGGAGGAACTACCCGACTCTGTACAATGACTCTATAACATACATTTCAAGTTACTTAAGACTCACCTCCGTGGGATTAAGCGTAGAACTTATGGAGGTGCTCGATGTTCCAAGGATTTGGGAGAGGTGTCCCATCCTCGGTAGCCAAGCGAACGCTTCCGGGACGGGATACTTTGATCACTCGAAAGGGCCCTTCCCAGCCGGGGGAGAGTTTGTTTTGCCCTTCTCTAGATAGTATTCTCCGTAGCACCAGATCGCCTTCCTCGAGCTGTCGGTTGTTTACATGCCGCTGGTGATAGCGCCATAGAGCTTGGCGGTATCGGGCATTCCGAACAGCTGCTTGGCACCTTCCCTCCTCGAGGAGGTCTAGGTCTTCACGCCGGAGCTGGTCCTGCGCGGCTTCGTCGAAGGTCCGGACTCGGAGGGAACCCAAGGTGATTTCCGGAGGAAGGATCGCTTCGGCTCCGTACACCAGAAAGAAGGGTGTTTCTCCGGTTGCCCGACTTGGAGAAGTCCTGTTGGCCCATAAAGTGGGCGGAAGCTCTTCGATCCAATTGGCTCCGTGCTTTTTCAAGCGCTCATAAGTGCGTGTTTTGAGTCCTTTAAGGATCTCTGCGTTTGCTCTCTCGGCTTGTCCATTGCTGGCAGGATGAGCTACGGAAGCGTAGCAAACTTGTATGCCGAGGTCTTCGCAATATCCTTGAAATGCGGAGCTTGTGAATTGAGTCCCATTATCAGTGATGATCTTATTTGGGACTCCGAATCTGCTCACGATGGATTGTAGAAAATTGATTGCAGATTGTTTGTTGATCGTCACAACGGGAGTAGCTTCCGGCCACTTGGTGAACTTGTCGATGGCGACGTACAGGAACTTGTAACCTCTGACGGCTCATGGGAAGGGTCCCAAGATGTCCATCCCCCACACAGCGAAAGGCCATGTGGGAGGTATCATTTGTAAGGACTGGGCAGGTGTATGAATTTGCTTTGCATGAAATTGGCATGCTTTGCATTTCTTCACCAGCTCAGTGGCATCCTGGAGCGCTGTAGGCCAGTAGAAGCCATGCCGAAAGGCTTTTCCGACCAGCGTGCGGGAAGATGCGTGGTTCCCACACTCGCCTCCATGGATTTCTGCGAGGAGCTCGCAGCCTTCTTCCCTTGTGATGCACCGCATTAGGATGCCGTTGGCACCGCGCCGGTAGAGATCCCCTTCTACCAACGTGTATCTTTTAGCCAATCTGACTACCCGGTCAGCGGATACATCATCGTCAGGAAGGATGTTGTCTTTCAAGTAGCTCTGGATCTCCGAGATCCATGCATCGGAACTGACTTGAGCATTTGAGTCTTGCGTGTTGGGTTGCTCGGAGCTTCCGGCAGCACCTACGACCCTTGATGGCTGCCATGGTAACAGGGCCATTGGGATCGTCAGCTTCGGGATGCTGATCTCGTCCCCTTCGTTCAGTTCGGCAGGCTGAACTGTGGGTTTTTACAACCTCCGGACAAAGGTTCCGTCAGGAGCCGGAGCTCCAGTTGACGCCTTGGTCGAGAGTTCGTCAGCTTCAGCGTTGTGAGCATGCTGAACATGGTGAAGGTCTAGGACTTCGAAGTCCTTCTGAAGCCTCTGGACTTCAAGGAGGTAAGCAGCCAGCTGGAGATTATTGCAGGAGCATTCACCCTTCACCTGCTTGATGACGAGTTGTGAATCTCCTTGGACCAGCAATTGCTTGACACCGTATGATAGTGCCACCTTTAATCCATAGATGAGTGCTTCATACTCCGCCATGTTGTTGGTTGCCTTGAAGTCAAGGTGTACCATGTATTTCACCTTCTCCCCAGTTGGTGCAAGGAGAAGGATTCCAGCTCCGGCTCCCTGCTTCTGCATGGAGCCGTCGAAGTAAAGGGTCCAGTGAGGCTTAGTGAAGGTTGGAACTTGAGGTTCCGTCTTCTGCTCGCTGGGGCCCCCAGGGTTTAATGGAGAGGGAGTCCATTCTGCCACGAAATCTGCCAACGCTTGACTCTTGATTGCTTGCCTCGGAATGAATTCAAGATCGAATTCTGCCAATTCTGCTGCCCACTTTGCAATATTCCCAGTTGAATTGGGATTATGCAGGATCGCTCGAAGTGGATATGAGGTCACCACCGAAACTTTGTGAGCTTGGAAATAGTGTCGAAGCTTCCTTGAGGCAATAAGAACTGCATAAAGCAGTTTATGCACCTCTAGATATCGAGTCTTGGCATCATGTAATACTTCACTGATGAAGTATACCGGGCGTTGAATGGTATGGACCCTCCCGGAGGGGTCCGGAGCTTCCTCTTCATTGATCTGGACCCTCTCGGAGGAGTCCAGACTCTCTTCGGGGACCTCCGGGTTCTGGGTGGAGGAACCCGGAGCTTCTTCAGAAATGACCTGGACCCTTTTAGAGGGGTCCGGGTTCTTTGAAGTGGCTTCTTGTAGGTTTGAGTCTGGGAGCTGGGACCCAGACCCGTTTTCAGGAACCTCCGGACCCTCCCGAAGGGGCCTGGATCCCTGAGTATTGGGTAGTTCCGGTCTCTCCGCAACCAGAACCATACTGACGACTTCGTCAGTAGCTGAAATGTAAAGCAATAAAGGCTCACCAGGGTTCGGAGCTACCAAGATTGGTAGGGTGGTGAGGAACTGTTTCAGCTCCTGGAATGCCTTCTCTGCTTCTTCAGACCATTGGAATGGTCCGGCCTTCCTCAGTAACTTGAAGAAGGGAAGTGCTCTTTCCGCCAGTCTTGAAATGAACCGGCTGAGGGCTGCTAGACATCCAGTTAATTTTTGGACGTCTTTGATGCGGGTTGGTGGCCGCATGTCTTCAATGGCTTTTATCTTCGCCGGATTAGCTTCTATGCCCCGGTGACTTACCAGGAAACCAAGAAGCTTTCCGGAACTAACCCCGAAGACTCACTTGTCTGGGTTTAGCTTCGTGCGGGTGGCCCGCAGCTTGTCGAAGACAGCCTGCAAGGTGTCCAAGAGGGACTCCTTGTTTTTGACTTTGACCACGATGTCATCGACGTACACTTCCACTATGTCCCTGATGAGTTCTTCGAAAGTTTTGTACATAGCTCGTACAAAAGTTGAAGCTGCATTCTTGAGACCAAACGGCATGGCTGTGTAACAATACAATCCATCCACTGTGATGAATGAAGTATGCTCTTCATCCTCCCTAGACATCCTGATTTGATGATATCCAGAATATGCGTCTAGAAAACACAGTAACTCGCACCCGGAGGTGGAATCCACTATCTGATCTATTCTAGGTAGTGGGAATGGATCTTTTGGACATGCCTTATTCAGTGTGGTGTAGTCGATGCACATCCGAAGTTTCCCGCCGGCCTTGGGCACAACGACTGGGTTTGCCAGCCATTTTGGATGGTAGACTTCTCGGATAAATCCGGCTTCGAGCAACTTCTTCACTTCTTGTCGGATGAAGTTTTGTCGCTCTACAGATTGCTTCCGAGGTTTCTGATGCACAGGCCGAGTGTCGGGGTAAATCTTCAGATTGTGCTCAATCACTTCCCTGGGGATCCCAGGCATTTGTGACGGTTGCCAAGCAAATACGTCAACGTTAGCCCGGAGGAAAGTGATGAGCGCGAGTTCCTATTTGTCATTCAACCCACCCGATATGCGGGTGGTTTGAGTGACATCGGAACCAATTTGGACGACTTTGACGGGGATGTCGGTGTCGCCGCTTGGCTGCACACGGGGAGCAGAGGTTGAGCCTCGTTGTTGAATGCTCGAAGGTTTTGAAGCTTGCCCCTGTCTGGAGTCCTCCTCTTGCGCAGTGGTGAGTGCATGGAGCTCCTCCAGAGCAGTTACTCCGGTGGTGCGATCTCCACGGATCCGGAGAACGCCTACTGGTGTTGGCATCTTCAACACCAAGTATCCATAATGAGCAGCTGCCATAAATTTGTATAGGGCAGGTCTACCCAAGATGGCGTTGAATGGTAAGTTGATCTGAGCGACGTCGAAGACCAACTTCTCGGTGCGGTACTTCTCCCGTGTCCCGAAGGTAACGGGGAGAATTATAGCTCCGAGTGGGGTAATGGCCCCCGGACCTACTCCGGAGAATGGTCGAGAGGGCTGAAGATCCGAAGGTCGAAGCTGAAGTTTGGTAAAAGCTTCAAAGCTTATAAGGTTCAGCCCCGAACCTCCATCCACCATAACATGATGGAGCTGGATGTTGTTGATGGTGGGAGATACCATCAAGGGTAATTGGCCAGCTCCGACCATGCTTTGAGGACAGTCCGAAGCATCAAAAGTGATGGGGGTGTCCATCCACTTTCGATGTGGCTCCGGTCTAGCTGTAGGAGCTACAGCAGCCATATCCCGTCGCATAGTCTTGATGACACGACGAGAAGTGATGTCCCATGATCCAGCAAAAATGGTGTTCATGGTTTTCCGCCGCTCGTTGTCGGAGACGTCGGAATCATCGTCGACGGAGGTGTAGACGGCTTTCAGGACCTTTTTGGGGTCCTGAAACCCTAACTCCTCTTCAGCCGGAGCTTCGTCAACCTTCTGTTTCCCCTCCCTTTGTCGGAAAGGAGACCCTTCCCGGCGCTTGTTGTAGCGCTCGGCAAGGTTTTGGACCTCCCAGCAGTCTTCCAGCTTGTGGCTGCCCGTTTTGTGAATGGGGCACCACATTTTGGATTTGCCACCGTCTTCGGAAGACGGTCGAGGTCGCTTCTCGGGGCGTGGCCCCCGACCACCAGGAGTTGCAGTGGCTGCAACGTTGGATGTGCCGGCCGACAGCTTCTTCTTGCCGGTTGTCTTCTTTTTCTTCTTGCCACTCCCGGAGGTAGCGGCTTCTTCTTTGGAGGATTTTTTGTGATCCTCCAAGGCTGGTTTGGAGTGCATTTCACGGCCCTCCGCAGCTCTGGCGCATTTGTCTGCCAAGCTGAAGAGCTCCGTGACGCTGGTGATCTCTTTGATCGCCAGCTTCTCCAACATCTTCTTGTCTCGTACACCCTGTCTGAATGCCACAATGACAGAAGCGCTTGAGATAGAACGGATTGTGTTACGTACCTGAGAGAACCTCTGGATGAATGACCGCAAAGATTCTCCCCCTTTTTGCACGACCGCAAAAAGGTCCAGTTCGGTGCCCGGTCGGGTGTATGAACTCCCGAAGTTGGCAGTGAACTGACGGCACAGCTCCTCCCAACTGTCAATAGAGTTGGGTGGAAGGCTCATAAACCAGGACCTGGCGGTCCCAGTTAAGGCCACTGGAAAGTAGTTGGCCATTACGGCCTCGTTTCCTCCAGCTGCTAAGATTGCAGTGGAGTATATCTGCAGAAATTCTACGGGGTTGACAGTCCCGTCGAATTTTTTCGGCAAGTGTTGCCGGAACTTCTGTGGCCATCTAACCATGCGCAGGTGCATGGCTAGGGCAGAACAGCCTCCTCCTACTCCTTCCAGAGTAGAAAGGTCTTGAGCATCCCGTCTTTCTCGAGCTCGCTCGATATGGACACGGCCATCCTGTTGGCGGTATCGGCGATCAAGCTCCGCCCGGAGGTCGTGTGTCGAAAGCCGAGATGCCGTATGGGTGCGTCGTGCCCCAGAGGGCAACGACGTCACTTGCTGTAACGCAGCTCGTCTTCGGTTGTTGGAGACATGTGGACCAAGTCTTCCAGACAACGTCCGTCGCTGTGACGGGGCTCACCCTGAAGGAGGAGGAGCCTGGTTGTTGAGTCGTTCGGCCGCTGCTGCGATCAAATGCTCAACATCAGCCCTCCATTGCTCCAGAGCATCTTGAGATGCATCCGGAGGTGGTGGTCGCTGGAGAAGAGCACGCGCTGCATGGAGCGCGTGTTCCGGGTTGTCTCGACTTGCCGGCGCAGTATGTGATGCCGGCGCACCATCATGTTGCCCGGCACGTCTTGCCGGAGAAGATGGTGGTGGTGGGAGTGTGACTCCTGCTGGTGCTGAGGCTCCTGCTGGTGGCTGCATGTTGGAGGGATTGCCCCCGACAGCCTGAACAGCAGGTTGCCCGTTGGATGATCCAGCCGCAGAATTCACCATTCTTGAAAATCTCAGGCGCCCCTACCTGGCGCGCCAACTGTCGACTGTTGGAGTCGGCAGATCTCCTGACACTACAAAAGTGTTGAAGGAGTTTGTAGTTCGGTGTGGGCGCGCGGAGACTCAAGAAGGTGAATCACGATTGGACACTAGAGACACAGTGGTTTACGTGGTTCGGGCCGTCTGAGCGTAATACCCTACTCCACGGGTGTGTGTGTGTTGTATTAGCTTGTGTGCCTGAGAGCGTTGAGAGCCTCTGAACTTTTTTTTTTGTGTATCGTCGGTCTGTCCTTTTATAGTACAAGGACAAACCGTTACAAGTTAGCCTGGCCCGACATGTGGCCCCGGCGGTTACTAGTATTGATACACGATTAATTGTTGTTAATAACCCTGTAACGGGCCCCGACAGTGCCGTTACAGGTGTTAAGATTATCCGATTAAGTGTCATTAACATGGAATTAATGACAATTAATCAGGTCTTGAAGTCCGCGGCTATCCTTTGAAGATCCGGGGTCGTTACAATGTCTTCCGGAGGTTTGAGGCGGCCAGCTCCGACGTTTGGACACGTGGCAGCTCCGGAGCTTGCTTGTGGGAAGCGGGAAGCTCCGGGGTGGCCTGGCACGTGTCAGGTCCGGAGCTTCTCTCGGTCAGGGGTTAAGTCCGGAGGTGCCGTTTCGGTACCTAGCCCGGAGCTTCACCCTTGTGGGTAGTAGCTCCGGTCTGGCAGTACACGTGGCAACCTAGGGGTTAACCATGTTGGAGAAGCAGGTCCGGTTATGTCTGACAAGTGGGCCTCCGAGGGTCTTCAATTTGAGTAGATGTCCTTCCCTTGAGATTTTTGTAACCTCAGGGGGTGTATGGTTTTTAGGGTACCGACAGTAGCGTTGGTGGGACCAAATGACATAACGAGATATCCATATAGTCCATATTGTGTTGAGAATGTCATCTTCGGTACATCTTCCGTCCGAATTTTGATTTGATGATATCCGGACTGAAGATCCATCTTGGAAAATACCTTAGCACCCACTAATTGATCATAAAGAATGTTGATGCGAGGTAGTGAATACTTGTTCATGATAGTCACAACATTTAGCCGGCGATAGTCCACACATAACCGTAACGTTTTATCCTTCTTCTTAAAGAACAGCACAGAGCAGCGCCAAGGTGAGGAGCTTGGGCGAATAAAACCTTTGTTCAGCAGGTCCTCTAGATGTTCCTTTAATTCAGCTTGCTCATTGGGTGCCATTCGATAAGGTCTTTGAGAGATCGGTGTGGTTCCCGGCGCAAGTTCAATTTTGAACTCCAAGGCACGTTCATGCGGCATGCCCGGTAGATCATCAGGAAACACATCGGGGTATTCACGGACAACCAGAATGTCTTCCAAATTAATGGATTAAGATTGGTACGCTGCTGCGATTTCTTGAACGGGTTGATGAAGAATGAGAGTATGTGGACTGTGTAGTGGAGAATTCAAATGAACGATTCGAGGAACGATGTCCAAAACAGCACCGTGGTGATGTAACCACGACATACCTAATATGACGTTGATCTTTTGGCCATCTAAGATAATGAGAGTGGTTGGATATATTTTTCCACCCATGCACAGTGGTGCTTTAGGAATCATACTATGAGCTGATATTTTTCCGCCCGGTGAACAAATCACGTATGGATATTTCGTAGGAAATATTTGTAGTTGGTGCTTCACAACATATGAACTACTGATGAAATTGTGGGTGGCCCCGGAATCAAAAAGCATGATAATGGGGTGATCGATGGGAGTGAGCGTACCCGCTAGTACGGGTTCGCCTTCCGGTACGTCCTCAATGGCGATGTGGTGGACGTTGCCGGGTTTGGGATTTGGTTTCTTGGTCTGGTTGTGGGGTTGATTGGCACTCTGATATGATGCTTGTCCGCTGGTTTGCTAGTACGGACAGTTGTGGGAAAGATGTCTGACACGTCCACAGTTGTAGCAAATGTATTGGGTCGGACCACCATAGACCGGCGGACGGAAACCCACCGGCGGACGGAAACCCGGTGCACGCTGCTGCTCTGGGGGTGCACGAGGTATCATCCTCTGTTGCTGCTGATGCTGCTTATGTGTCAGGGGTGGTCAAAAGCTCAGTGCATTGAACGGGCGGCCACAGAACATCGATGGTCATGCCGGTGGCTGCCACCTTTGCCTTGACGGTGATCAATACACCATTCGGGTGCTTTTGTGGAGCTCCACCACTGCTGCCCTGCGGAGCACTCCTCTTCTTCTTAGTCACCAGCTCGCGTGTCGCATCCTATTCTACATTCGCCGCATTGACAAATTCATTGAATATGCCACGATTGAACAAAGTGAGCTTGTCCTCCATTTTAGCATTCAAGCCTCGATAGAAACAGTCCCGTTTCTTCTCCTCCATGTTCACATGATCCGGCGCATACTGCACCAAATGGTTAAAAGCCTTGGAGTACTCGTGAGCACTCCTCCCGCCTTGAGTGAGTTCAAGAAATTCTTGAAGCTTTCTTTTCATAATCCCGAGAGGTATGTGATAGGTGTGGAACGCCTTCCGGAATTCAGTCCATGTCACGGCGTGACCAGCCGGCAGAGAGGCGATGTAATTCACCCACCATGCGCCGTCGGAGCCATGAATCTCTTGCGCCGCAAAAAGCGCCTTCTGCTGTTCGGTGCATTGGAGCAACCTGAACTTTTCTTCAGTTGTGTGGAGCCAGTTGTACGCCTCAAGAGGTTCATCGTCCTATGTGAAGACCAGTGCATGAGTCGCCAAGAAATCCGAGTAAGTGCTTTGTTGAGGCTGATGATTGCCTCCGTCTGGATGCCCCCGCTGACCGGACGTATTCTGCACGAGGGTTCCCAGCAGCTCGGTCTGCTCGTCGCACGAACCCACCATTGCTGCAATCACATCCGCCAATGTAAGCAGAGGAGGAGGTGGCGGTGTCGGCTGTCGCTGATCCCGAGTTCTCTGTTGCTGGGACTCATCACATCCCTGGCTTGATCCACCAAACTCTAACGTGTTACGGGTGCGCACCATTCTTCAGTCACAACCATGAATCCAATATGAAACGTGATATTGTAAGATCACTTAAGGATAAAAACAATAGTGTGTGTATTAATAACAAAACTTGCATAACGGTAACATATATTGATAAAGTATAGACTTTATACAAAATAAATCATCCCTGTACCAATGTTACAATAGCGAGCTCCAAAATAATGAACTCCATGGATTGAAGTTCATTTTGATTATTTTTGGTCGTGACGGGACGTTATGCGCGTTGTCGTGCGAATACGCTCTCTTATCTTTAATATGATACAAAGATGGTCATAAAAAGAAAAGAGGTTTGAGTGGGTCAAACCCTCAATTACAATGGTAAATGGTTGAGTATCGACACTTGGTCGGTTACAACACTTCTCAAAGTGAAATTGAGGACTAGATTCATAACAAGACCAAGTTATGTCAAGCCGACGAAGTTTCTGTTGAAACCTGACCAGCTTGTACTCAAACACAAATTTAACCCAGTAAATGGCAAAACCAGATCTTGAGGTGAACTATAAAGTTGAAGTACACTTGAATAAATTTCCAAAAAGTATTGATTTGCCTCAAGATCGTTTCTGGTTGAGTAGATATGGCATTTTAAACCTGACAGTTTTTTCTGAAAATTTTAACGGCACCTCCTTTGTTTATGCTGATTTTAGGCCACAATTTCCAGATATAAAACTTAACAATTTACAACAGCCACATATTAAAAAATTGTAATACAATTACAAGGATTAAGGAAATGTCATGCACGGTCCTGTTCGATTTTTCTAGAGCGAGATATGGTCAAAACAGTAAGGAGTCCAGAGAGGGTTCCAGTTTCTGTCCAGTGTGGCAGATTTTGGAACTTTGAAATTTTGAATAGGTTAGAGGGGAATTCAGCTCTGGAGTTGAACATATAAGTATTAAATGAGTTCCTAAAATTTTCATACATGTAAGATACACCTTCACTGGAAGTTTCTACTGCGAGATATGGTTTCACAAATTCAGGTCTTTTCTGGCAATAATAGAACACTCTGTTTTTTAATCTGCGACTTCAAAACCTACTCCAATTTTGAAAACTTAGTTCAGAATCAGAGCTCGATAGCTAATATAAGTATTTTTACATCTTACCAGTTCCTTGTGAAAGAATAGTGGTTAATTCATCAATGGGATACATGTCAGTACTTCGTGGCTCACGAAAGTTGAAATTCTAAGCTGGTATTCTGGCATACGTCTGAACAGTGGGCTTACTGACGTTCACTTGAAAATGATTTCTAAGCACAATAGGATCACGCGGTCATTGTACCTGCATAAAAGACTCAATTTACAAAACACTCATTATGGTGCGATACGGCACAGCCCGCACAGGCGATCATTTCAGGCAGTGACAATAATATTTATGAAAGTAAGACATCTGTCCCGTATCATTCCATACGGGCCGCCCTAAGCTGAGCCACTGTGGGGACCGGAATCCACACATCCGAGGATCTCATTGGGTGGTGTCGTGCGATGCGACACCCAACAGTTTACAAGAATAGAACCAGAATAAAGTACAAGACCGAGTCTTTTATTTAATACACAGCGGAAGTTTTCACAATACTAGCGGATGTAAAGAAATATATACATACCATAGCTACGCTCTCAGCACTAGCTATGCAAAAAGCAAAGTTTTCCATGCCAGGGATACTTTGCACTAGCAACACTCAATTTATGGCGGCGTGCAGGGTTCCCACTCGGCTGTACACCCTGGAAGGGGTGTTGCCTCATCGTCAAACCCATCCTCAAAGGGGTAACCTGCAAAAACTCGTTAACTGCAAACGTGAGCTTAAGGCTCAGCAAGACTTAACCGTCTCACTAGACAGATGCACGGGGACACTAAACATAGGTATGGAATAGCATAAATAACTCGCCTACATGTGGATCCTTATATTCAAGTTTTAAGCAGCAAATGACATTCTCTGAGCACGGCACATCATGGGCTCCACAATCAAACAAGAAATGCTTTACCGATGATATGACATGCCCAAAGCACATAATGCCATTACAGCTAAAGTATGGGGAAATTGAAATCTTTAGTTATACTATCTCTAAACCAAACAAAGTTGTAAAGTAATTATAATTCAATATCATATGACTTTCCTGACTTCTTTAGTATTTACTACGTCACGACACAGTGAACAAGTGGTACTCTATTACTGCGAGGGACAGTGATTGCAATCAGGACATACCCGGACAACACGACACATACGTCGTTCGGAAGTGTCAGCGAGCACACCCATACCTACATAACACTTCAGTACTGGGCGTATATGGCCACCTTTCACAAGAAACTCAAATGCTGAGCCCGTCTCACCTCCGCAAACAGAAGGTCTCCGCACGGAACACCTCATGTGTCCGCCGACCGATTTACACCTTACTGTCCTCAACCCACCCCTATCGATGGTGAGTTAATGGGTCTCAACATCCCAGTTATCAAGTTACATCAGTTTATTGGATTCCATATGTCCATTATATTGCCGGTACAATTCAAGCTTGCCCAGCGGGGCCGCATACGGACGGGCCTTAATCAACACAGGCAGGGCTATGCGACCGAGACTCAATTCTCGCCGCTTCCTATCCATTCCCTACCCGGTCTCAGTTTCATTAAATTAAGCCATGTTCTATTCAACCAATCCTGTGAGATACATCTCTCGCGAGTAGATTCCAACTACTCGACTTCTACCGGATCTCCTATGCATTAGCAAAGCAGTTACTACAGGTCAAATTGTAACTCGTGCCGAATAAACCCCTGGGATTTTTGGTCATGCAAGTGGAGTATCATTCACCCTAAACGTAATGCACAATTCATATACTATTCATCATAGTGATAAAGCAAAAGCTCATAAACGACTTAAATGCAAACCGGGGCTTGCCTTGTTGCAGGTCAGGTTCTGAGTTAAAAATTGGAAGGTTCTCTTCCAAGGCTTCTGGCTCCTCCTCGACTTCGGTCACTATACGATATGCAGATAACATGGATATATAAATGACTTTGAAACTTATTTATTCTAAGACCATAAATTAATTCATGGTGATCACTATATGACAGGGACCTTAATTGGCTTTGGAACTTCGATGGTAGATACTAGAGAATATGATCAAGGCTCTTGCAAAGAACAGGAGATGATCATAGCAGATTGTGGTCTCCGAAAGTATGGCAAGCAATCAACTTCCAAAAATTTCCGAGAGGAAACTGTAGCTTGAACCTAGCTAACAGTTGATAATCAAGATGGAGGGAGTGGTTCTGGTCTTAGCAAAATTTGTTTCATAATTTTCTAAGCTGTGGGGAAGGAGTTATTGTATTTCTAATTCGGTAGGAATTTCTGGATTTACTTTATGATTGAGTTTCTAGACATTAAACTAATATTTAGTTTGTAACTGATTTAGGACTAGTATAGTAGGTTAATTAAATCCAAGACTTTAGCAGGAGCTAGGGTATGACTAAAGGAAGACTCAGTAAAATTTTGGGGCTTAATAAAGCAACCTAATAGCTGTGAAAATTCAATAACTGAAAAAGGAAATTGAATTATACAGAGAGTTAAACAGGTGCTATGGCTCCCAAATTTTGCCTGATAATCAAGAATAGGACAATAAATTTTATGTGAATTTTGGGGATTTTTCCTGTGGATATCTTGTATGGAAAAATTTCATTTGCTTTAGGAAAGATTATTTTCTACAGAATTTAACTCTGAGTTTCACAGAACCTAATTGGTATTGCAGAAACTAGAGCTCGAGATCTTTCGAACAAAATTTGTTTGAAGAATTTTGGAGTATCCTACAGAAAGTTATGGATTTTCTAAGTTGGAGCCTATTCTGGAATAATTTCCTAATTTGATTTAACTCGTGGGCCCCACTGTTTTAAAATGAACCAATAGCATTTAAACCACACGGGGGCCACAGAGTTCCACCGCGTAGTCAGAGCAAATCCCGTGGCCACACTTGATCCGACGGGGTTTACCGCCGCTGACACGCGGGACCCGCCGCGTCGTCTTCTACCTCCCGACGCGGGCGGCGCGCGGGGTTCCCGCGGCGGTGCTCTCCGGCGAGCCTCGCCGCCGGCCAATCCAACGCACCAGAATCGCGGAAACTTGCCGCCTGGGGGTTTTTGGGGTCGCTGAGCACGATGGTGAGGTCAGTGGGTCTTGAAACTCGCCGGAAAAGATCGTGCGACGGCGATGGCGGCGATGAGCGCTCGGGCATCATAGAACTCTCTATAGAGTAGCTCAAATCACTTGGGAATTGCTCCAAAACCTTTCTGGGATGATGGAGTTCAAGGATATGGGCGCAGAAGGGGAGTGAGTTGCCGGGAATCATGAGTTCGACGGTGAACCGAGGTTTTCTCACCGGCGGCGAGCAAAACTCGAAATTCAGAGCCGTTGCTTGATGATCCTTAAAGGTTTTTGATCAGACAGGATCGCTAGGGCCTATAGAAACTATCTCTAAGTAATTGCAAAGGATGATTGCTTGTCGAAAAGGAATTTGACATGAAATCATAGCTAGCTATCTACCCTCGGCCGTAGAGGAAACGATCAATATCTGGCTCAGGCTTCAACGATAATGGAAACGGTTTGTACCATGAGCTAGAGTTTGATCAGGCGCACCTTTTTGCTCTTTGGAGCTAGGCTTGAAACGGCGTGGAACGGCGGCACCCGCGGAGCAGTGGCGAGCGGCGGCGATGGCGCGCGGCGGAAGAAAAATGGCGAGGCAGTGGAGCTGTGACCGGGGATGAGGATTAAAGGGGGTTCAGCCGGCCTTTTATAGAGCCGCGGCGAGCAGGCAGGCAGCTCGCTGGAGCTGCATGCGCGCGCGGTGTCGAGCGGGGGCGCGGCGGTGCAGAGGTGTCGGGGTTGAGCTGATCCGTTTAAAAGGGGAGCTGACATGTGGGGCCCACTGTCCAGTGATTCTCCCCACAGCTCAGTTACTAATTCATTTAAAAATAGAAGATCAACTCCAAAAATCATGAAATTTTGTGGAGATGGCAAATGAATTATTCTGAACACAATGGTGAATTCAATTCTTATGTTTAAAGAAGTTGGAGAAGAATTTAAAATTCAGATTTGAATTTGATTCAAATTTGCTAAGCACCTCAATAAAAATAGTAGATGAGTTTCTAAAATCTTGAAACTTTGTAAGCATGCTATTGAGGAATTTAGGAGCTCATGGAAAAATTTAGAGCCCTTAATTTGAATATTTGGTTTAGAGCTTATTAGGGCTTCATTGTGCATTGCTTACTAATCCTTATCCAAAAATTCTTATTCTTAAAAGGTGAATAGAATATAATTTGGATTCATGGTGAAGTCTAATACCCATGATAAAAGAATCTAACACAGAGTGCAAGAAAAGTTTTGGATGGCATAGTTCATGTGTACCATTATATTGGAGATCCAAAATAGTTGATCACAAAACCCACATGAACTTAACATGCCATAAAAGTGGGGTTTTACATTCCTCCCCCCTTAAAAGAATCTCGTCCCGAGATTACAAAAGAAGGCAAAGGAAAAAGGATCTACCGAACATATGCCGCTAACAAGTCCGGATAGTTCGTTCTAAGATACTCTTCGCTTTCCCACGTGGCCTCTTCGGCACTGTGGTTGCTCCACAAGATCTTGTAGAAACGCAAGGTGCGGCTTCTTGTGGTGCGAGTCTTTTCATCGATGACCTGAGTTGGATGCTCGGAATAGGTGAGATTTGGTTGGAGAGCTTCCAAATCTTCTATGCGGATATCAGCTGGAGTCTTAAGGCATTTCCGCAATTGGGAAATGTGGAACACATTGTGGACTCCGGAAAGTGAAGTTGGTAACTCCAATTGGTATGCCACAGGTCCGCATCTTTCGATTATTGCGAATGGCCCAATAAAGCGGGGAGCTAGCTTCCCTTTTACCCCGAAGCGATGGATACCCTTCATAGGGGATACCCGAAGATAAACTTGATCTCCAACTTCGAAGTGAAGAGGTCGACGTCGTTTGTCCGCGTAGTTCTTCTGACGAGACTGAGCAGCTTTGAGATTCGCCTGAATAGTGCGAACTCGATCCTCGGCTTCATTTACTAAGTCGATGCCGTATACGGCCCGTTCACCTGATTCGCACCAGTTCAAGGGTGTGCGACACTTCCGGCCATAAAGAGCTTCATAAGGGGCCATCTGGATGCTAGCCTGGTAACCGTTGTTGTATGAAAACTCCGCCAAAGGTAGATGATCATCCCAGTTCTTGCCCTGGTGGATGGCACAGGCACGAAGCATGTCTTCTAGCACTTGATTCACCCGTTCAGTTTGTCCATCAGTCTGAGGATGATAGGCCGAGCTCCGAATTAACTTGGTTCCCAGTGCAGCGTGGAGATGCTCCCAGAATCGCGAAACAAATACAGCCCCACGATCTGAGATGATGGTGCGGGGTATTCCGTGGAGGCATACGATTCTGGCAATATATAACTCCGCGTATCTTGAGGAATGATAGTTGGTATTGACGGGAATGAAATGCGCCGTCTTAGTCAGTCGGTCAACTATCACCCAAATTGAGTCGTGCTTATGGAAAGTGGGAGGCAACCCAACAATGAAATCCATGCTGATATCCTCCCATTTCCAAGCTGGTATGCTTAAAGGTTGAAGCTGTCCTGCTGCTTTCATATGGTCGGCCTTCACCCGTCGGCACGTATCACACTCGGACACATATTTAGCTACTTCCCGCTTCATCCGAGTCCACCAGAACTTCTTTCTTAAATCTTGGTACATTTTGTTACTTCCCGGATGAATGGAATACTTGGATAAATGAGCTTCATCCAGTATCTTCCTCCGAAGTTCCATGTTTCGGGGTACCACTATACGGTCGTTAAACCAGAGGGTACCTTCATCGTCACTTCGGAAGCATTTCATCTCCCCCTTCTTTATTCTTTGCTGAATATGTGACATCCCCTTGTCCGCCTTCTGAGCTACCATAATATCTTCCCTGATGGTAGGAATGAGAGCGAGATTGTAGAGCGCCCCATATGGAACCAAGTAGAGACTCAGTTCTTCTTTTCCCTCCATCGAGGTAATGGAAAGATTTTTGATATGGGACTTGCGGCTCAGTGCATCGGCGACTACATTCGCCTTGCCTGGATGGTAGTGGATCTCAATCTCGTAATCCTTGATCAATTCTAACCATCGCCTTTGTCGCATATTCAAATCCTTCTGGGTGAAGATGTATTTCAAGCTTTTGTGATCAGTGTAGAGGTGTACTAAGTTACCCAGTAGATAATGCCTCCACATCTTCAATGCTAGCACCACAGCAGCCAGTTCAAGATCATGAGTCGGGTAGTGCTGCTCGTGGTTCCGAAGCTGTCGCGATCCATACGCGATCACCCTTCGCTCTTGCATTAACACACAACCTAAACCAATCCCAGATGCATCGCAATAGACATCAAATGCTTTGGTAGTGTCTGGTTGGGCTAAAACTGGTGCCGTTGTAAGGTGTTTCACCAATGCTTTGAAACCTGCCTCACATCCCTCAGTCCATACATACTTTTGTCCTTTCTTCAGAAGTTCTGTCATTGGTTTAGCTATTTTGGAGAAACTGGGTATAAACCTCCGGTAATATCCTGCTAAACCCAGGAAACTTCGGACTTCATGTACAGACTTTGGAGACTCCCATTTGAGGACTTGCCTGATCTTGCTTGGATCAACTGCAATACCTTCTGCTGAAATGATGTGCCCTAAAAATGGCACCTGGTTGATCCAGAATTCACACTTGCTGAACTTAGCATACAACTGATGGTCCCGTAATCGCTGAAGCACAATATGCAAGTGTTGAGCATGTTCTTCTTCGGATTTTGAATACACCAGTATGTCGTCAATGAAGACCACGACGAACTTGTCCAATTCTGGCATGAACACTGAGTTCATGAGATACATGAAATGAGCCGGGGCGTTGGTTAATCCGAAGGACATAACCAGATACTCATACAGTCCATACCTTGTTGAGAATGCTGTCTTGGATATATCTTCTGGTCGGATTCTAATTTGATGATAACCAGAACGAAGATCCATCTTCGAAAACACTTTAGCACCCACTAATTGATCGAAAAGAATATCAATGCGCGGTAGTGGGTACTTGTTCTTGATGGTGACAGCATTAAGTGGACGATAGTCTACACACAGCCTCAAGGTCTTATCTTTCTTTTCTACAAACAGTGCAGAACAACCCCATGGTGATGAACTTGGACGAATAAAACCCTTGCTCTCAAGTTCAGTTAATTGTTCCTTCAGTTCTGCAAGTTCCTTGGGTGCCATCTTGTAGGGTGGTCTTGAAACTGGCACTGTTCCGGGCGCAAGTTCAATCTTGAACTCTATATCCCTTTCTGGTGGCATCCCAGGGAGATCTTCAGGAAACACGTCGGGGTATTCACATACTACCGGAATATTCTTAAGTTCCACAACTTCGGTGTTGTGAGTGGATGGGTCTAATGGAATGATGTTCTCAAGATTGAGAACCTGGGGCTGATGGAGTGGAGAGTTTAGATAAATTTTTCGAGGAACGATATCAAGGATAGCACCATGGTATTGCAACCATGCCATTCCTAAGATGATATCTAGCTTTTGATGTTCTAATATCAGAAATGAAGTAAGATATATGGTTCCATCTAGGTTAAGTGGGATTCCATGAACCAATTTATTTGTTACCGTTTTCCCGGCTGGAGTGCTAATCACATATGGGGTTTTTGTGGACATAACAGGCAATTGACTTTTAACGACAAAAGATTTACTAATGACATTGTGTGAAGCTCCGGAGTCAAAGAGTATGTCTACGGGTTGATCGAAGATAGAGAACGTACCCGTGAGCACGGGTGCGCCTTCTGGAACGTCCTCGATGGCGAGGTGGTGGATGTTGCCGGGTCTGGTGGCTAGCTTCTTGGGCTGGTTGCGGGGTTGGTTGGCCCCCTGGTAAGATGATTGCCCTCCACCTTGTCGATTCTGCGGACAATCCTTGGCGAAGTGCCCCGCACGTCCACACGTGAAACACGTGTACGGGGTTTGGCCAATACTAAGGGGAGGACGGAATCCTGGTGCACGTGGTGGAGGTGGAAGTGCACGTGGAACCATCCCCTATTGTTGCTGCGGCCGAAATCCGCCGTTGTTGAACTGACGACCACGGAACATTGGTGGTCGCGATGGCGGCTGCCACCTCTGGCCGGATGGTGATCGATACACCATACGGTACTTCTGAGGAGTACCACCTCCGCTGCTCTGTGGAGCACCCCTCTTCTTTTTATCGGAGGACAGCTCGCGTGTAGCGTCCTCTTGCATGATAGCGGCATTGACTATGTCGTTGAAGTTGCCGCGGTTGAACAGGACAAGCTTGTCCTTCAACTTGGGGTTCAAACCCCGGTAGAAACATTCCCGCTTCCGATCTTCGGTATTCACTTGGTCCTGAGCATATTGGGCCAAGTGGTTGAATGATTTGGAGTATTCGTATGCACTCCTTCCTCCTTGCCTTAGCTCCAAGAACTCTTGAAGCTTCCTCCTCATAATCCCGGGAGGGATGTGGTAGGCGCGAAATGCCTCCCGGAATTCGGTCCAGCTTACAACATGGCCTGCGGGGCGTGCGGTAAGGTAATTGGCCCACCACGCACCGGCAGACCCCTGCAGTTGTTGCGCTGCAAACAATGTCTTCTGTTGTTCGGTTATCGCTAGTAAACCGAACTTTCCTTCAATGGTGCGGAGCCAGTTATCCGCGTCCAACGGTTCATCGGCTTCTCTGAATACCGGTGGGTGTGTCGATGAGAAATCAGAGTAGGAACTCTGAAATTGCTGACGCGGTCCATCATCCTGTCGTCCCCCTTGACGGGACGAGTGCTGCACCAACGTCCGCAGTAACTCGGTTTGCTCGTCGCGCGAGCCGAGCACTGCAGCGAGAACCTCCGCGAGACTCCTGGGGAGTGTGGTTGGAGGTGGTGGAGGTGGTTGCGTCTGAGGCGTATTCTGCCCCGGGGGTGGTGTGTCATCCCCCTGTCCTCCACTAGATCCTCCTACCTCTGAGGCTGTACGAGTACGCACCATACTGCAGTATAATGAATAACACGGTAAGTCCCATTGCCTCAAGTTTATCCTCCCTTAGAAATGCGGTAGACAATAATAGACGATGCATAACATTTACATATATTGATAAAGCACAAACTTTATACAAAATATATCATCTCAAGACCAAGTTTACAGTAGTAAACCCAAAATGATGGACTCCCTTCATGGAAATGCATCTCTACCATACTTGGCCTTCCTGACATGTCATACTCATCTAATTAGCTAGACACCACAACCATTACTCTTAATATGACACAAACATGGTCACAAAAGAGAAACACTAGCAACCATTTAACTATATGCCGCCCGGTGTTGGCGGAAGTGCTACCACATCTAACTTCAATACGCTCTACTCGACGTATTCAAGTTCCTCTGGGTCTTCTTCTTCTTCTTCATCTTCAGGGCTAGGCACCTCTGATACGGGTGCTGGAGTAGAAGTTGATACATCGTTCAACATCAACGTCTTCTTGGCAGCCATAGCTTGCCAATCTGTCTGTATCATAAACATCCCCCAGGCCTCACTCTCTTGCTGAGCCTGTTCACAGCTGGTCTTCCAGCTCTGAGCCTCTACTCTGGATTGATCCCTGTCTGCAGTCACCACGTTCAACTGTGTGTCCCGTTGGTGCCCATAAAGTAGGCTTGCCTCCAGATCAATATCTCTCTCTAGAGTCTCCTGGCGAGACGCGGCCAAATCCATAACAGCGTCATGCCATTGATTCTCCCTAAGGTTCAAACGATGATTAAGAGGAGCCATCATATCCCTAAGTCCGTCATTTGCCCACTCAAAGTGATTTGCTCGCTTCATGGCTTGCTTCAGATTGTTTGTCAATTCTTTTATGCATGTCCTTTGATTACCCTTCTCGCGATGTGAGGCTGCTGCATACATCGCTAAGGCTGTTGCGGATGTTTCGCCATGCTCTCCCACCTCCGCAAGCAAGCGGGTTGCCCAGGCTTCAGAAGCCCTGCCGTTGACTGGAAAGAACTCATACGGAGTACCCACCAGATGACGGTAATGGAGTTTGCAAAACCTCCCTATGGCAACACTTGCGGCGTAGCTCCATGTTTCTTCTAATATCAATCCTTTGATCTTGATGGAGTATGGAGCCCATCCGAGGTGCGGTGGACCGGCAGGCACATCGACGTAGATGGTGCAACTCCACATACCGCCCTCCTGGAACTTCTTGCCCCAATAGCTAGGTAACACCAAATAGCCAAACTGGCCGAGCAACCGTGCAAACACGTCCGGAAAACCGGCGTGCCCGGTGCATGTTGAGAACACCCATCCATTAGGCAACTGAATTCTTGGTGCTGCCATCTGTGGACAAATATACCCAAATGTCAATACACCGTTTAAGTATTCGACCAATCACTGGTGATGTGGGACAAAAAGAAATGTCCATAATCAATTGGTTCAGTCAAAGCTGCAATCTGGAAATGAGTACAGTTCTGATTTATCTGACCCATCTGCAGTAACCCGTAAGTTTCATACAGAAGAAGTCAGAACTAAACTTTATGTTGAATACAAAAATTGTAGTACACTTTAAAACCTTTCCAGATTGTACTCATACAGCCACTGTTGAACTAGTATGAACAATCTATACCAGTTTTAAGTTGACTCAAGGATTCTGAAAATTTCGACAGAACCTCCCCTGTATATGGGCTTATCTCCACATTCTATACAGGTTCATCATGATAAGATATTGAGGTAGTGTCAAAATAAACCTTGAGTAACATCGTGTTAACAATCCAGAACTAAAGAAGTCCCACCACGACAACCTTGTCATGAAGGTATTATGTATCAATTTATAATTAGGTGCAAATTGTTCCAAGTTCTGGACTGCAGGAACCAAATTTGCGACAAATGGAATTAGGCATAGCTACACCTAGATTCAGGTCAGGAGTGATAAATAAAGTTGATAGATGACTTCCTAAGCTTTCCAGAAATGTATATGCGTAACCATATCACTGTTCTAGATTAGGGGTTATAATTATCCAAACTCAACGGTAAAGCTGACTGGTTTGCATCAGCAGTCATGCAGTTTACTGTGCTGACTTCCCAATTTGGTTAAACTCCAATTAAAATCAGGAAGGACTCCCCAAATCAAACTCGTGAATCTCCACCTACCCTTCTCAAACATATATCCCAATAAGGTAGTGGATTTTTCTACAGTGAGTTATGGCAAGAATACAGAAATGGTACAAAGGTGGGTTCATGTGGAGTAATTACAGTAAACCCCAGTTTTCAACAGATTAACAAGCTTTTCTGTCTTTATGGTCAACGGAAAAGTTGGAGAGACCTTCACGAGCTTTCCATTCATGTAGGATATGCTTAAGTTATCTAATAGCTAACCAAGATTACAACCTGGCGAAGTTGAGCTACTTCTACCAGAAAGCAAGAATCTTGGTTCTATCCAATTTATCAAGTCGGGCCCGAAATTTCAGTATCTGATAGTCGGACTTTCTTAAAACATAATGCAACCATTCTGTCGGTGGGGAGGGTCTAGTATCATGTTTGATACTGACTGTACTACGTGCCTCACGAAAGGAAATTCTATCCGGTATATCCGGTTACGTCTATTGGTGGTTCCTATATCGTTCACTCGCAAACGGCTTCTACACGGGTTGCTACCGGAGTTAGGTTACCTGCAGAAGACAAACAATCCCCTTTTACACCTTCGCACCTCAAGGGCGGCACGGGGAAACATGGCAGGCAGTCACAATAATATATAACTAAAAGTAAATGCATACGACTCTGGCGTGAGTCGTCCTCGAGCGAGGCCATGTCTCGAGGTACATGGCTGTAAATACGTCTGTACAGCAAAGACTCCCGTACGATCCGTCTTATACACGCTCGGGCATACGTGTTCGCATGTTCTCATAGATATGAGATCACACTATCGGGTTACATACCACCCGACGGGGTTTCCCTCTAACTTTGTGTCACGCTGGGGTACCGCGTGTCATATGTTCTTAGAAACATGGAAAGTTTCAAAGACTCATATTGACTTTCCGTGCCAAGCCACGGAAAATTTTTTTTTTTTTTTTACATACCACCTCTCGTATGCTGAGCTTACCGAGATTGATCCGCTCTCGGTGGCGTACCTTACCTCTTACCTGATGTCGGAGCGTCGTTACAGAATATAATAACACATAGTTAGTTTACCACCTTTATATCTTATACTAATAATACTCCTTATAACGGCATATAACTAATTCCTCACTCAAGTTCCTAATTTTTGAAAATAAGTTCTTTTCCGGTACACTGTTCCCAACGAAGCTCTGATACCATGTCTGTGGGGACCGGAATCCACACATCCGAGGATCTCATTGGGTGGTGTCGTGCGATGCGACACCCAACAGTTTACAAGAATAGAACCAGAATAAAGTACAAGACCGAGTCTTTTATTTAATACACAGCGGAAGTTTTCACAATACTAGCGGATGTAAAGAAATATATACATACCATAGCTACGCTCTCAGCACTAGCTATGCAAAAAGCAAAGTTTTCCATGCCAGGGATACTTTGCACTAGCAACACTCAATTTATGGCGGCGTGCAGGGTTCCCACTCGGCTGTACACCCTGGAAGGGGTGTTGCCTCATCGTCAAACCCATCCTCAAAGGGGTAACCTGCAAAAACTCGTTAACTGCAAACGTGAGCTTAAGGCTCAGCAAGACTTAACCGTCTCACTAGACAGATGCACGGGGACACTAAACATAGGTATGGAATAGCATAAATAACTCGCCTACATGTGGATCCTTATATTCAAGTTTTAAGCAGCAAATGACATTCTCTGAGCACGGCACATCATGGGCTCCACAATCAAACAAGAAATGCTTTACCGATGATATGACATGCCCAAAGCACATAATGCCATTACAGCTAAAGTATGGGGAAATTGAAATCTTTAGTTATACTATCTCTAAACCAAACAAAGTTGTAAAGTAATTATAATTCAATATCATATGACTTTCCTGACTTCTTTAGTATTTACTACGTCACGACACAGTGAACAAGTGTACTCTATTACTGCGAGGGACAGTGATTGCAATCAGGACATACCCGGACAACACGACACATACGTCGTTCGGAAGTGTCAGCGAGCACACCCATACCTACATAACACTTCAGTACTGGGCGTATATGGCCACCTTTCACAAGAAACTCAAATGCTGAGCCCGTCTCACCTCCGCAAACAGAAGGTCTCCGCACGGAACACCTCATGTGTCCGCCGACCGATTTACACCTTACTGTCCTCAACCCACCCCTATCGATGATGAGTTAATGGGTCTCAACATCCCAGTTATCAAGTTACATCAGTTTATTGGATTCCATATGTCCATTATATTGCCGGTACAATTCAAGCTTGCCCAGCGGGGCCGCATACGGACGGGCCTTAATCAACACAGGCAGGGCTATGCGACCGAGACTCAATTCTCGCCGCTTCCTATCCATTCCCTACCCGGTCTCAGTTTCATTAAATTAAGCCATGTTCTATTCAACCAATCCTGTGAGATACATCTCTCGCGAGTAGATTCCAACTACTCGACTTCTACCGGATCTCCTATGCATTAGCAAAGCAGTTACTACAGGTCAAATTGTAACTCGTGCCGAATAAACCCCTGGGATTTTTGGTCATGCAAGTGGAGTATCATTCACCCTAAACGTAATGCACAATTCATATACTATTCATCATAGTGATAAAGCAAAAGCTCATAAACGACTTAAATGCAAACCGGGGCTTGCCTTGTTGCAGGTTAGGTTCTGAGTTAAAAATTGGAAGGTTCTCTTCCAAGGCTTCTGGCTCCTCCTCGACTTCGGTCACTATACGATATGCAGATAACATGGATATATAAATGACTTTGAAACTTATTTATTCTAAGACCATAAATTAATTCATGGTGATCACTATATGACAGGGACCTTAATTGGCTTTGGAACTTCGATGGTAGATACTAGAGAATATGATCAAGGCTCTTGCAAAGAACAGGAGATGATCATAGCAGATTGTGGTCTCCGAAAGTATGGCAAGCAATCAACTTCCAAAAATTTCCGAGAGGAAACTGTAGCTTGAACCTAGCTAACAGTTGATAATCAAGATGGAGGGAGTGGTTCTGGTCTTAGCAAAATTTGTTTCATAATTTTCTAAGCTGTGGGGAAGGAGTTATTGTATTTCTAATTCGGTAGGAATTTCTGGATTTACTTTATGATTGAGTTTCTAGACATTAAACTAATATTTAGTTTGTAACTGATTTAGGACTAGTATAGTAGGTTAATTAAATCCAAGACTTTAGCAGGAGCTAGGGTATGACTAAAGGAAGACTCAGTAAAATTTTGGGGCTTAATAAAGCAACCTAATAGCTGTGAAAATTCAATAACTGAAAAAGGAAATTGAATTATACAGAGAGTTAAACAGGTGCTATGGCTCCCAAATTTTGCCTGATAATCAAGAATAGGACAATAAATTTTATGTGAATTTTGGGGATTTTTCCTGTGGATATCTTGTATGGAAAAATTTCATTTGCATTAGGAAAGATTATTTTCTACAGAATTTAACTCTGAGTTTCACAGAACCTAATTGGTATTGACAGAAACTAGAGCTCGAGATCTTTCGAACAAAATTTGTTTGAAGAATTTTGGAGTATCCTACAGAAAGTTATGGATTTTCTAAGTTGGAGCCTATTCTGGAATAATTTCCTAATTTGATTTAACTCGTGGGCCCCACTGTTTTAAAATGAACCAATAGCATTTAAACCACACGGGGGCCACAGAGTTCCACCGCGTAGTCACAGCAAATCCCGTGGCCACACTTGATCCGACGGGGTTTACCGCCGCTGACACGCGGGACCCGCCGCGTCGTCTTCTACCTCCCGACGCGGGCGGCGCGCGGGGTTCCCGCGGCGGTGCTCTCCGGCGAGCCTCGCCGCCGGCCAATCCAACGCACCAGAATCGCGGAAACTTGCCGCCTGGGGGTTTTTGGGGTCGCTGAGCACGATGGTGAGGTCAGTGGGTCTTGAAACTCGCCGGAAAAGATCGTGCGACGGCGATGGCGGCGATGAGCGCTCGGGCATCATAGAACTCTCTATAGAGTAGCTGAAATCACTTGGGAATTGCTCCAAAACCTTTCTGGGATGATGGAGTTCAAGGATATGGGCGCAGAAGGGGAGTGAGTTGCCGGGAATCATGAGTTCGACGGTGAACCGAGGTTTTCTCACCGGCGGCGAGCAAAACTCGAAATTCAGAGCCGTTGCTTGATGATCCTTAAAGGTTTTTGATCAGACAGGATCGCTAGGGCCTATAGAAACTATCTCTAAGTAATTGCAAAGGATGATTGCTTGTCGAAAAGGAATTTGACATGAAATCATAGCTAGCTATCTACCCTCGGCCGTAGAGGAAACGATCAATATCTGGCTCAGGCTTCAACGATAATGGAAACGGTTTGTACCATGAGCTAGAGTTTGATCAGGCGCACCTTTTTGCTCTTTGGAGCTAGGCTTGAAACGGCGTGGAACGGCGGCACCCGCGGAGCAGTGGCGAGCGGCGGTGATGGCGCGCGGCGGAAGAAAAATGGCGAGGCAGTGGAGCTGTGACCGGGGATGAGGATTAAAGGGGGTTCAGCCGGCCTTTTATAGAGCCGCGGCGAGCAGGCAGGCAGCTCGCTGGAGCTGCATGCGCGCGCGGTGTCGAGCGGGGGCGCGGCGGTGCAGAGGTGTCGGGGTTGAGCTGATCCGTTTAAAAGGGGAGCTGACATGTGGGGCCCACTGTCCAGTGATTCTCCCCACAGCTCAGTTACTAATTCATTTAAAAATAGAAGATCAACTCCAAAAATCATGAAATTTTGTGGAGATGGCAAATGAATTATTCTGAACACAATGGTGAATTCAATTCTTATGTTTAAAGAAGTTGGAGAAGAATTTAAAATTCAGATTTGAATTTGATTCAAATTTGCTAAGCACCTCAATAAAAATAGTAGATGAGTTTCTAAAATCTTGAAACTTTGTAAGCATGCTATTGAGGAATTTAGGAGCTCATGGAAAAATTTAGAGCCCTTAATTTGAATATTTGGTTTAGAGCTTATTAGGGCTTCATTGTGCATTGCTTACTAATCCTTATCCAAAAATTCTTATTCTTAAAAGGTGAATAGAATATAATTTGGATTCATGGTGAAGTCTAATACCCATGATAAAAGAATCTAACACAGAGTGCAAGAAAAGTTTTGGATGGCATAGTTCATGTGTACCATTATATTGGAGATCCACAATAGTTGATCACAAAACCCACATGAACTTAACATGCCATAAAAGTGGGGTTTTACAGCCACGTCTCGAGGTACATGACCGGATTTTCTACCACCCGACGGCGGTTCCACGTTTTTGCAAAATGCTGCACCAGTAGGAGGCGCATCGAGTTATGTACCACCCGACAGGGTCCCACGTCTTTGCCAAATGCTGCACCAGTAGGAGGCACTTTTGCGTGTTCATAAAAAAAAACACACTACGTGTTTTTCAACCGCATGATAGGTGCCCACGTCATTTATCTCTTGCGCAAGGGATCAGCACTGCATATGGCCCTTTGAACATTGAATGTCCAAGAGTTGCATACTTCATGTATTTGACCACACGATGGGGTATCCTCGCTTTTTCCTAAAGCACGCCGGCGAACAGCGTTTTCATATGTTCCCAGAACCATAAGAAGATTCAGAGACTCATATTAACTTCCGTTCAAAGCCACGGAAACCAACACCGTACTACCTCTCATACGGGGGAGCTTACCACAATTGATCCGCTTGCTATGGCGTACCTTACCTCTTACCTGACGTTGGAGCGTCGTTACAAAATATAATAACAAGTATGTTAGCTTTGCCACCTTAATAACTATGCTATTATAGTCCTTATGTGGGCATAGTTCCACAGGTATGACGAATTTTAAGAATTAATAGTGCGGTTTATAGGAAATTGGCCGATTCAGGATCTCTGAATATGGTTCCATTGCGACATGAGATGCTGCATAGATTAAGGAGTACTAAGTATAGGCAAATGCAAACCTTGGTTGAGATTTTTGGTTCGGGAAAGTGATCGGAGAGGCTGGGCATTGGTGATCCTTGAGGTGTGCAGGGGCAGCACCGAATCGACAGCGACGGGTGGCTTCGTCCCTCAGCTCTCGATCGTGGAAACCACCTGAGAACGGTTCAGAGAGTTATGCACAATCACTGGGACGCTTGCAACACAAAGGAAAAGAAACAGAGATGACAGTGCCATGATGAATTGGCAGGCAACCTGATGAAACTCCCTGGCGGTAGAAAAACAGCGTTAGTGCACGCAAGAACAGACAACGCTCGATTTGGCTTGCTAGGGGAGGTAGAGAGGACGCCCCTGCGGTGCAGCTCAGCTGGGCGTTGAACAGCGTCACCGATGTCTACCAGCATGGCATGCGCAAGCTTGTGCAGGAGAGGCCAAAACTGGAGCAGAGGACTCTGTGTTTGCCTTCGGTAGGGACAAGAAAGATCAGATGAAGAGGATTAGGGTGAGTGCTGTGCGCTGGATTCAAGCAGGCAACCAGGCAGCTGCTGGACATGCAACCATTGCAGTGGCGTGCGTACGTTGACTGAAGAGAGAAAAAGAGGCGGTTCATTCATCTCAGTCATTGGATTGTGGGTCCCACTGCCTTCTCAAACAAATCTTCCCTGGTCCTTGAATTCTAATACCAACCTTTGCCCAAAAACTCTAGATTTTTACAGGAAGACTAAAACAGACATGTAGGATTTGATTCTGAAGTCGAATTCTTATTTTGATCAAGTTTCATTTGAAATTAAATTTTGAATTTAAATTTTAATGCATTTCACTGTACACAGTGAATTAAATAGTAATTGTGCTTGAAAATTCTTAAAATTTTCAGGGAGGCTATTGGAGACATGGGGCATCTTTTGAGCAACTCAAATCTTCATGTGAACCAAGTTTGAACAGTAGCTTGATTCGATTTTGAACTAACTTCACACATTTTCTTTGAAATAACCCTTTTCTCTAAAAGCTATAATAACCTTCCAAGAATGCTCAAAGTTATAACAAGCCTCTATTTAACATCAGTTAATTGTTAGCATAATTGATGCGTACTTGAATTTATAAGTACAGTTTTACATTCGCGTTCTTTTCAAATGTTGGCTTTTACAGTCCACCCCCCCCCTTAAAGGAATCTCGTCCTGAGATTCTGGTGAAATAAACAACGGAAACGATTAGCGAATGATTGATAAAAGATGGACTTTAAGACATAAAATATGAAATGATGGGCAAAAGATTGCAACATTGCATGAAAGGATTTATGGAAATATTCTTGTCTTCATGTAGCATCTTCGAGGATGCCACTACTTGAGTATGACGGGGTGCTCAAACTTCCATTAGCATCTTGCATTGATTTCTTTGACACTGGTATGATATTCTTCACCGTCCTAGTCTTGACTTGAAGAATCAACATTTGCTCTCTACCTCTTATGATCACCTTTATATCTTCGAACAAACTTTGCAACAGTTCTTGTTGTTTGCCCTGTGTCGTACAAGTCCATATAACATTAATGTAGCATTCCCCAAAAAATAGGAGTCAAGATGTTTCCTGAGAATAGCCATGGGTCACTAAACCTGCAAGGAATCGGTATTTCAACAAGAGAAGAAAGAATAAACTCTTTGCAATGTCAGAAGAGAATTTAATATTCAGTTTCTCTTATATTTTCAAAGTGCAAAGATACCCAACATATGGTAACTACAAGGTTTTTGATATGTCGATATTTTTATTCAAGAATTCAAATCAAGTTCGAGAAGCTTCGCGGGGTTGAAAATCAAATGGTACTATCAGGAATAAATAAAATCAAGGATTTTGTGAGGTTGATCATTTAACTGATGATCACACGATGTATGATGGTATAGTTTCAACAGTCAAGGTACTCAAACCTAAAAAGTCAAGGGTGGAGGTTCAAGTCTATCTTGGCTACAAGAAACTTTGGTCGATGAGTTACTCTTGCATTACTCAAATAGGAAGAATCATGGGGTTTCAGCATAATACTAGAGTTGTCAAATGGTTAAACAATTTAGAAAACTTAATAATTTAAATGGAGATACACATTCTTGCTCAGAATTTTAGGTATTAATCATGCATCATATAGTTTTTGTTTCATTAGCAATAGTGCTCCATGATGCATCACATGATGTATAGTGCAATGCATATGCACATGGTATGGTGCACATGTATGGTGCATAATGATGCATATGTATGGTGCAAATGGTGCACACAAGGTTATTGCACGTGAAGATTGTGCAATTCTCGAAGTCCTATAATATGGGTGCATTATCTTTTATAGTTTAAGAAAGAACGAGTAAAACCACACACACAAGAATAATGAATAACTCAAGATTTACAAGGTTTGGATACCATGGTCATGAAGGCATGAAATAAGGAAGGTCACTTTCATAACTCGATCATGGTCAAGGAATTCATATCTAAAGTACCGACGAGGAATGTTGGAAAAATTCTACACCATCTTAACCTTTGTAGGCTTGTGCGTATTCTGATCCGCTTTTTTTTTAGGTACTTGCTGGACTCCTGATGTAATTCGTAGAATAGAAATCACTAAGTTATCTCAATAATCTAGTGTCTCGGGACATAAGGATCGAGGCTACTAGAGTGTGTCTTAATGGTGCTTCACTTAATCTTCACTTCGAGCACGTAGTGGTGATTGATACCTTTGAATGTGGCCTAGAAGGGGGGGGGGGTGAATAGGCCTTTTTGGAATTTTAGTCGGAACCTGCAACACTTAGAAAATTGTTCAAATACCAAGAAATCGGACTAGTACGGTTGTGTGCAGACTTGTCCGGTACGTGCGGACTAGATTGATCAAGTTAGATCAATGATCTCAATCTAAGTATTCTATGCAGCGGAAATTAATATGTAACTAGTGTATGTTGCTTCAATTTAACTTAGTATATCACAAGGTAATCTTTAGATTCAAAGTTTTAATGTAATATATGAAAGATCAAGTAAACCCTAGAATGTGATATGAAAAACTAAGAACAAGATTGACACAAGAGTTTATCCCGTGGTTCGGTTCCCACAAAGGCAACTAAAAGTGCATCTAGGCATCCCCGTGAGTTTTGGGTGATTGATGATGACAATTAAGAGGCTAATGAGCTAAAGTGATCTTAAGCACAGGTACAAGGATTGAAATGTGATGATAACCCTCAAAAAGGAAAAGGATAAAACGGGCGTCAAAGACTCAAGCGTAGAAATTAGGGTCTCTATGGTATTGAACTTATATGAGTCGGATGGTGGTTCTGGCAATACTCCCAGAACTACTGTTAGTAGCCCATGAAGTTTCTTAGTTCGGTTAGGGCGCGCAGACATTCAGAACTAGCTAGTGTATTGACACAAGGATTTACGTGGTTCGGGCCGCCTGAGCCTAGTACCCTACTCCACGGGTGTGTTGTTGTTGTATTGTGTGTATGAGCGTGTGTCCAAAAGATCGGTCAGCTAGAGAGTCTGAGAGCGCGAGCGAGACAGAGGCCAAGAGAGCCTGAGTGGGTCAGAGAGAGTCTCCCCCGTGTATTTCTTGACCAGTCCTTTTATAGTACAAGGGCTGGCCATTACATCGTTAGCCTGGCCCGACATGTGGCCCTGGCGGTTACTGATGTCTAATACACAGTTTAATGTACTTAACCCCCCTTAATAGCACGGTAACGCGCCCTTATGGTGGCGTTACTAGTATTAAGGGTCCTCCGATCGTGTGTCACTAAGACTGCATTAATGACACATAATCAGGTCTTGAAGCCTTAAATGTCCCTTGAAGGTCCGAGCCGTTGGAGGTCCACCAATCCGCCTGTTGAGGTTGAAGGTCCGGCGGTTGCATGCGTGGCAGCTTCAGAGCCTACCTTCTTGGACATGTAGATCCGATGCTGTTGTACACATGTTGGTACCGGAGCTTACCTCTGTCAAGGGTTAGGTCTGGGAGTGTCACAAAGGTATCTAGTCCGAAGCATTCCCATGTATAGATTGTAGCTCCAGTTTTATGATACACGTGGCGGCACTGGGACTAACCATATGAGGGAGGCAGGTCCGGTTACGAGTAACACGTGGGGCCTTCGGAGGTCTTCAACTAAGATAGGTGGATTTCTTTGCACTCTTTGCAGTTCCAAGTGGTATCCGATATGCAGGGTACCGACAGTGGCCTCCGGGCCCACCTCTGGGAGAAACCCTTTGGATTAAGTCATTCTGCCGGATGTGGATCCATCTTTCAGTTTATGTGCCGTGTCTTCAAGGGTTCTTGGATGTACCGTTGAGGTGATAGTTCGCAGTTAAACCATCACCGCGTGGCATCTTCTGGAAGCGGTAGGTGAGATTTGCGCGTGCGGATCTCACGCAATTGAAGGTCGCCGGTTTCCAATACAAAAATCATATCGGTTCCGCGTGCCCTATCAGGCCACCACCCTTGGGTTTCCCGCCACTCATCATGACAACTGTTCGCCTGGGGTAAGGACCTCGACTTGATCATCTGGGTGGCCCCGGGCCCCTTTGTCATTAGCAGGGTGTAATTTTTGAAATGTATCCTTGGCCTTTTTGCAGTTTCCATCCAAGCGTTGTGGGGGCTTACTTAAGAGTGAAAGCGTGCATGGTTTGTGGTTTCCTTACGCCTTCATTTTAACTTGTGCTCGAATCCTCCAAACCTTCACTTGCTTTTTCTCGCTCGCCCCGTCGTGCTGCGATGGAGTTGGGACTTCCCAAGAGCCGCATCAGGAGCAAGAAGGAGTTGTCGAGGGTCCGGACCTACATGGGGTGGTCCAGTGACTCCTTCGACCGTGACATTCACTG